>OX578136.1:138948777-139548777 GCA_951213105.1 Amaurobius ferox
ATAGAATGGCTGGGGTGGATTGCGACACCCCTTTCCCGCTTAAAGCAGCTTTTACGACCCGGGCAACGCTCACGGCACCAATGTAACTCAATGGTCAATCTCCCACATGTGCAAAGACAGAAGCACCCGAACGGACAAAAGAGCAAAGATGGAACCAAGCATGGAAGAGATACACCTTACTATCCAGCATGAAAACACAACATTTTATAAGGGAAAGTCGCACATGCGCGAAAAGACTTCAAGATGATAGGATCGCAGATATGAAAATATATATGATTAAGAATTCTCATTTAGAATCAAACAATGTACAATTTCTTTCTTTGAAAAAGGAATAGTAATAATGTTGTAAAAAATATCTAGGGTAATTTCTTTTTAATGCATCATTTATTATTTTATTACATTCATGAATGCAGTCTTTTTTAAAAGTACTGTAGTTTCTGTTTCTTCTGAAGTACCCGATAATAATATTTCTGAATATATTTTTAGTGAGGTTTGAATTCCAATCAATAATATTATTAATTTTGATATTGTATGAATTTCTCTTGTCGTGTATGGTTGTATAAATTCCATACTGTTGGTGCTTTCTTATTGACAAATCCAGGAAGTCTGTCGATCCATCCTCATTGATCGGGTTTTCAATTAAGTCCAATTCCCTTGGGTAGAATGCAAAATCTATGTCAGGGGTGTTTGCATAACCCCCTAATATCACATCGTCAACATAACGGAAATAAGGTATTTCCGATAATAGATGGGTTCCTCTTTCATATTTGGATAGATAAATATCCGCCAATATTGATGAGCATGCACCACCCATGGGTATGCCTTTGACCTGTTTGTAGAAATGCATACCGTCATATAGTATGTTTTCATTTAAAACCAACTCAATCAAATCCAAATATCTTCTGAGAGTTATATATGGTTTTAAATTATACTCTTCATGTAATTCTTTCAAGATCATTTGTAGGTTTGTTAAATCGATGTTATTAAACAGATCCCTGAAATCGTAGCTTCTGAAGTTTAAATCTTTATGGCAAAATTTCAGTCGGTCTATCAATTCTTGTCCGTTTTTTAACATTATGGAGTTTTGCTTCTTAATATCAGTCATAACATATTGGAGTAATTTCAGAAGTTTTTTATTTGCATGTTCTAGGTATGATCCGCATCCCACTGTTACAGTACGGAACTTGACTGGCTTTTTGTGTAACTTGGGAATGAGGATCAAGTATGGAAATTTTACTGATTTAATATCCATACCAATTCTTTTATACAGTGCTTTTATTCTATTAGTGATGATTGATTCGTTACTAGGAATTAATGTATACATGGCACAATCCTTATAGCATTGTGTTAAAGTATCGACATAGAATTTTTTACACGTGAATGCAAAATTCGATACGATTTTGTCGGTGTATGTCAATACGAATTCTTCATTAAAATGTTTGATTGAAAACGGAAATTGAGAACTCCCAGAATCCTTGTTTCTTCTCGGGTAGAATTGGCAAAAAGCACTGTAAAAGGCATATTTCCATGCGTTAAAAGTTTGTACAGGTATACTGTGTTTGACAGCCATCTTGTATATGAAGGTTTCCAGATCGTAATTAAATTCATTATAAATATCATTATATTCTTGTATTCGGTACTTAGTACCAAGTTGTAATAAGTTTTTGAGTTTATTATCTTTTATAAAATCTAAGTTTCCAGTAATTATATGCTTGTGGTAGGGATCACAATGTATATTTTTATGACATTGACAGGATTCAATATTAAATGAAGACACGGTTTTACATAATTTATTGTAGTTGAATAATCTTCTACCGTTGGTTCTTACAAAGCGATAGGATATCTTAATATTTAGATTAGGCAAAGGAAGACGTTTTTCTATATTATGTAATATTTGGTTGAATGGAATATTTTCGAACATTTTATTCTTAAATGTTGTGATAAAAAATTCTTTTGATTTGTTTATTTGATATTTTGGTTCAAGTGCTACATTATATTTTGCGGCTCTGAGTTTCATTAAATCCAGAATGATGTCTATATTAGTGTTTGTATCTTCTGTATTGCAGTTATTTTTACTTAAATTGAAATTTATAATAAAATTCCATATACGTTGTAAGTATTTGATTTTGATACTGTTGGCTATATTCTTGATCCATCCGAATTTCACTGTTATTTCTGTCTTTATGAAGGCTGAGATTTTTTCTTCTGTTTTGATATAATTAAATTGTTGCTTTTTATTTCCTCTTTGGTGTCTATAAGTTGTCTTAGGTATTGAATTTTCTAAGAGAGGGTATGCTTTACTATTCCTGCATCTTTCTTTATTGCAATTTTCCTTGAATAATAAAGTATTCAGACCATATGGATATGCAGAATTATATTGCTTTATATGGGTGTTTTCCCACCACAAGCGTTCAGAAAGGTCTGGTACTATATCAATAATAGTTACCATACTATTGCTGAAGGGGTGTACTTGAAAATGTCGTACTTCTAAGTTATTATTGGTGGATAGCTGTTGGATTTTGCCCACTTGACTTCGGTGCAGATTTATACGGATAGCAATATTATTTTAGCAATATTGTTTGATTCTAAATGAGAATTCTTAATCATATATATTTTCATATCTGCGATCCTATCATCTTGAAGTCTTTTCGCGCATGTGCGACTTTCCCTTATAAAATGTTGTGTTTTCATGCTGGATAGTAAGGTGTATCTCTTCCATGCTTGGTTCCATCTTTGCTCTTTTGTCCGTTCGGGTGCTTCTGTCTTTGCACATGTGGGAGATTGACCATTGAGTTACATTGGTGCCGTGAGCGTTGCCCGGGTCGTAAAAGCTGCTTTAAGCGGGAAAGGGGTGTCGCAATCCACCCCAGCCATTCTATGCAAATCATATGGTCACTCCTGTTCTCGCTTATTTTTTCTTCTTGTTTATATCCTTGTATTCCACTCTGGATGCAGAGCTGCTATGCGCCACATCCTCTGTAAGGTTTCTGTTTTCTCCTTTACTTAAATAGGAGTTCCGTTCGTGATATACTTATTTTTATATGTATATATATATATATATATATATATATATATAATCACAAAATGTTAATACAAAAACTGTATGATTTAACGAGACGTTGTCCATTATAAAACTTTTTATTTTGTCGCAGATATGGTCATTTTCAGCCACATAAATATATCGGTTATTCAATATTTAATTCTCAATAAAGCTCCTTTCTTTCCGCCTATGTCTCCTCATCTACGATGTCATAGGCGACGGAACATTGGAAAACGATAGCTTGGCTTACAAAGCTATTTTTTTATTCACACGTTCTTTTTGAAATCGAATGACATTGCTCTAATGAGCTTCTTTTTTCCAAGTAATTTCCCCAATAATTACCTGCCGTGTCTGTGTAATATAAGGAATTCTTTTGCCTTGGCTTTCTTTTTTAATTCAAAGGGAAGGCAAAGTAAAATAAATATTTTGTGCAGAAAAAATCAAATAATGTGGGATACGGTTAATCATTTTCTATGATTCATTCATCATCAACGGCAAAAATGTTACTTTATAAAGAGGATGCACGTCTGTGTGTGTGTGTGTGTGGTGCAGCCAGTAGCACACATACAACGACCTAAATTACTAGCACACATTTTCCATATTAACACCTCAGGAAAGATTAAACATGTTCTTTTAAACAAATTGTGGATGGAATCCATTCAGCTATTAAACGATTTTTCCTGAATTTTTAAAAAGTATGTAATTTTTGTGTGGTTTATACCTCTCCAATTTTTATACTACAATACACAGAAATTGACTTGTTAATTGTTTCATCTGACAATTATAATATCACTGACCAGTACGGAAAAAATTAATAAATACATACGTTGATTAATTATAATTTGTTATCCAAGGCATGCATTTGGTTTTTTGAACGTATCTCATAGGTTCTCCAAGCCCATCGGAAATCGAAACGTACGGGTCAGGAAGCTCATTTTGTCTTAGGGGAGTGTATATTTTGGCAGGGGCCGAGGGGGTGTGCTGAAAGGGTGTGGATGAGGGGGTAGTTCTCTTCCAAAAAACATAATTACGCAAAATTGCTTTATCGCTTCTACAGACTCTTGAATACGCGTCTAATTAATGTTCTCATATTTTTAAAAGCGTTTATGCCTTTGTTCATTCTGTCTGTCTGTCCCTGTCTGTTTGTCTGTCTGTCTGTCCGTTCGCACGATAATTACCGTGAAAATGACTTTATCAAAATGACATTCTAATATGTTTTTGGGACGGTCTGTGGGACATATGGGAATGTAAATGAATAATATCAACTAATTAAATAATATCACCCTACACATCAAGTTAAGATTCACAAATTGCTTCGAAAATTTTAGGAAATAATCAAATTATCCCACAAAATATATTCGGTAGTTTTTAAAATAAAAATAAAAATAATAATTACACCCATATAATATGAAGAGATCACATTACCCATTTCAAAATATGTATAAAATATGGCATCCATAATTTTTCCTAGTGTAAAAATCATGGATTTTAAAGTTATTTTAAATTTATATTTAGCGTCGCATCCGTCCTAAAACCGTTTATTTTTTCTTACCTTTTGTAGATTTATATTCTGTGCCAACGCAATTACAATATTTTTGAGTTTAAATGATCATTAAAGTTTGATTATATCTCCAACGAAGTCTAATTTTAATAGATGCAGAATGTAAGCAAGTGATTATAAGATGAGCTGTATAATGATTGCCGATTTTTTCAAGCAAAATTATTTAGCTCTGGAGTCAATAAAATTCATATGAAAAAATAGATTCATTGCTTTTACTTAAAGAGCCCGGCAATTTATATTTCGATGACGTTTTATTCTATGGAGTTTTAAGTTTTTAAATATAATAAATTATTATAGTATTGTGATGATTTAAAATATTTCAATTTTGAATGTGTCGCATTTTAGAGATGTTTCAATAAAACTACATTGATTGATATTTCTTGTTTATTTTTAGAAGAGTACGTGCGATTTAGTTCGTGCAATTTGGGGATCGAGGCCATTTTAACTTTTGTCCAAATTTATTATTTAAGCAGAGAGTGCTTTTTTAATTATTTATGCGCAGTCGATGCTTATTTAGAATCTGGGCTACTGAGGGAAATTCGTTCTAGTACAGCATATATTATTTAAATGTATGCTCTGTCTTACAAAACAAACTTCTATTCGATTTTAAAATTTCAATAATACATTAATTGTGGAAAAAATAGTCGCAATAGTACATTCAGAATGTACATCATTTCATAACACTTTACAGCATAGTTGAAAGTGTTTATGACTTTGGTCAGGCAGCCTACCTGTCTGTTCGTTCGTTCGATAACTAATGTCAAACTGACTTTATCAAAATGAACATTTAGTACGTTGTTTGAGATGGTCTATTGAGCATACAGGAATGAAAATAAATAATATCAACCAATTAGTTTCGGGTTGAACCCGGGTTGAACCCGGGTTGAAAACACGAAATGCATTGAAACCTATGGATACATTGAATATTTACAAATTGCTTCAATATATTTAAATTATCACATAAAATGTATAAACATTTTTTAGCAAAATATGCTCGGTTGTTTTTAAGATAAAAATTAAATTATAATTGCATCCATAATAAATAAAGAGATCACGGGACTCATTGCAAAATAAAATATGATATCCATTTTTTCCCACTGTGTAGAGATTGTGATTTAAAGGATTGTTCAAATTTATATTTAGTGTTGCATCCGCCGTAAAACTACAATATTTTTACTCATTATTTGTGTATCTAAAATCTATGCAAACGCAATCACAATATATTTTTTTTAATTTTAAATGATCATTAAACGTTGATTGTTGTTACAACGAAACCTAATTTTAATGTATGCAGAATGTAAAAAAATCAGGCGATTGTAAGATGAGTTATATAAGAATTCCTGATTATTTTACATGCGAAATTAATTAGCTCTGGAGTCTGGAATACAAGTGATATGAATGAATTATTCATTGATTTTATATAGAGAGGCAGACAATTTATATTTCGATGATGTTATTTGCATAAAGTTTATTTTGTGGAACAAAAATTGTCTCTTTTGATGCAGTTTTAAGTTTTCAATTATAATAAATTACTGTAGTACTGTGATAATTTTTAAAATATCAGAACTAAATATATCCCATTTTAGATATGTTTAAATAAAATTTAGTTTCATTTGGAAATTGTTTCTTAATCAATGCCTTACGCGTGATTAATATTTTTTGTTTTTAATTTAGTTATTACAAATTATATTTAATTTTTAGGATTAAAAACAATTAAAATTATTTTAGGTAAGCATTGGCATCTGCTAAAATATATTAGTGTCATGAAATTATCGAAATACAACATGCATAAGTGCAATGAGATGAAGCCGTTTGAATAGTTTTATAAGATGTAGACAATTTTGTGTGGAAGTTAAATGATAGATTTATTAAAATCTTAATATAAGCGCTATTTTACATAGTTGCATCTTTAATACATAATTGTGGGTTTAGTTTTTGACAATTAACTTTGCCCCTTATATTTTTCAACACAGCACTGTTATTTTTTCTTAAATAATCATGTGAATAATATTCAACCTCACAGTAAACATTTTCATTTGCCGACAGCAGAAATGTTCATTTTTGCAAATTTTTGTAAACGTTTGCTTTACTTTTAGCATCGAGACAATATTTCTGAAATATATAAAATATATTTCAGAAAAATTGTCTCGATGTTTATAAACTGAGTTTATAAACATCGAGACAATATTTCTGAAATATATTTTATTATAATTTCAAATATATACTCTCACTCATTAGGAAATAATTTGCTTTATTCTAATAACACCATATCACAATATAACAAAACACAATGGCATTTCTCAGAACACAGTGCAGTACTCGTAATAATATCAATGAATTAATATTATATTTTAGCGATGCAATTAAAGATCGAAGCAAACTGGAAAAGTAGGACATTCGTTATTGCAACTCATATCGATCGATTCTGGACGTTTAAAATACTTCTGTCGGATATTGCATGCGTTAAATTTTTATCGCGTGTATAAGGCCATCACGGGGCCACAGGAATATATTATTAGTTGCAACATGCATACATTTCTTATAAATGGTATACAATGGGTACACAACAACGAACTTCGTTGTTGTTTAGCTAAAGGTCTAAATCCGCACGTGTTTTCATTGGTATGCAGTGAATAATGTATTATTTCGATCGGGTACTGTATGGATTTTATATATGCGGGTTGAAAATAAATAAAGGAGGTTTGAATAAAGAAGATTACTCATTTTAATATAAAACATCTTTAAGCAACTTGCAAAATTCCAGTACGGAGGAAGATTTTTCAATCGCATCTATAAGAAGAAAGAAATCTGATGCAGGCAGCATATGGCTTTATCTACATTATGCAGAGGTTTACTTTATCTGCTTTACAGCAAACTAATGGTGTGAAGGATATGTAGAATTTTTTATTGAAATCTTCTGGATGACAATGTATAAAACTATTTCAAAGTACCAGATTAATTTATATTTCGCCAAATAACTTCATAATTATAAATATGACTAGTGGCCGATGAGCATTGTAGGTCCATATATTAAACGATTTTAATCCTCAGACAATATTAAATTTTCGTAAATTTTGGGGTTATTTTAGTGAATTAAGCACCAATTTTGCCAATTTGGCAAATTTATCGCTAAGGTCAACCTATTTAACTAAACTTGCTACTTATTTTAATTTTATGAAACTTTTTTGATAAATTGATCTGAAAACGTACTATATTTCGAAAAGGATTCATATTAGAGTTTTAAAGGTAGTACCATTCGTTTTCTAATAATAAATTTCTTAGGGAAAGATCATTTATTTACATTGGTAGCTCCTTGTCTTTAGTGTTGTTTTCAAAAAATTATTCGAAAATTGGAATTGGGGGGGGGGGGGGGGTTCCGAACATTCAATTGAGTAAAAAATCACTAAAATTTCAGAATTCACTGATTGTAATGATAGTATCAAAAACTAGATTTACACACACACTACCATACATACTCTAGCATACAGTAATTTGCACATAATAACATACACACAAGCTAACATCCACTCACGCTAAAACGCACACACACTAACATGCATTAACTTACATTAACATACACACACGCTGACACACACACACGCTACACACACACGCTAACACACACACACACGCTAACACACACACAAGCTAACACACACACACACTAACATACATACACACTAACACACACATACATTAGCATACACACACTAACACACACACGCTAACATGCACACACTAACATACACACAGGCATACACACAGGCATACACATGCACACACAAACATCACCTAAAAAATCAATTTGATTTTAAGGGTACTTAGAAACCGCTCTTCTGTCGAAAATTCGAATTCAAACTTTCGACCCCGTCACAATTAAACTGTCTATACTATCAATATTGGGAAAATAAAATAGACAAAACAGGTGTAAAAATCATGCTTAAATTTGATTAGGTTTTATCACACTTGACATGACCGAAGTATGGTTGTCTTTTAGTTATAAAAAACCCATGGTTAACACTAAAACGACGGAAGCGGTCATTTTGACCGAATAACTACTTTGAGAAAAGATTCCTCCAGAACGGCTAATACCATTCCATTGAAATTTTATGACTTCTCTTATGTGTCGAAGAAAATGTGTCGAAGAAACATCCTAAATGCTGTAACTATGATGTTTTGATTCTGAATTAAAGGTGTGATGTATTTTTTCTATAGCGGTCAAATTGACTGCTACCAGTCATTCTAGGTAGTTCAAAATACGTCGTTCTAGTGTTAAAAAATGATAAAGTGCTGCACTGGTCATACTTCGCCAAAAGTGTGTGCCGTGATTACACAATCATTACTTTTGAATCCACAGATCCGACTATAAGATGAGCACTGAGCACAAGACGTTTTAAATTAATACTTTTGTAAAAAATTTTCAATGGGTGGAAGGTTTAAGAAAAGCCTTGTATTATTGCTTGATTTGAAATTAAGTAAGATGGGATAAATGCTTTTCAGGGGTAAGTACGTCTTAGCAACGTAAAAGAAAAACATGTCTTTTGAATTGTGTTATGCTCTGGTGGAGAAAATAAATAGCTTCGGTTGTGTTTAAAAATAATTAGGTGTCGTTATGATCGACCTCACTTTCAATACATCCACTCTTGAATGCATTGATTCGCCTCGCTCGCCAAGTAGGGAAAGGTCAAACCTGTCGGTATTTTGTAAATGATTCAGTTACTTTAAACGCGGTAATTAATAGAATTTGGCTCATACCTCTTGAATTTTGCGTCATTTTTATTGTATCAATTGTTCATTTGATTTTTGAGAGTATGTCGGAGTTCCCACTAAAATAATAGCAGCAGGACAAGTGCGGTGTTGAAACCAGGGATAAGTGCTCAGCAGGTCGAAATGAGGATCATACTTGTCCCAGGTTCTCAAAGTTGGTGACAGCAAGCTATAACTTAGTCCTGCGTTAGGAAAGATGGGTTTGAAACCACGAAAGGAAAATAAATAAAGCTTCTACATACACAAAACATGATCTTGGGCCAATTAACAATGTCAAAACGAAAATGTCTTTATCGCCAAAGCGGCCGGAGTTATTGACGAAGGAATTTAAGAAATCAGAAAATTGAGAAAACTATTAGAAATCAAATAAATCTAAAATACAACTGTTAAAAAATTATAAAATTCAGTGTTAGTCTCGAATCATGAAATTGTGGGCCAATCTCGAATGGTGGTCTCGAATGCGTTATCACTGAGTGTTTTCTCAGACGATCCTCTATTATTGAGAATTACTTTAAGTCAGACAATTTAGCAGATCTTACTGTTGAAAATATTTAGGAAAAGGTTAGTGACTATGTATTGGTACAATATCCCATTAAAAACAATAAAACACTTTGTGGAACGAGTATATTTTTACAATAATGATAGAATGTCTGTCGTTCAGATTGCTGGGATTAAAGCACATGTCACAAATCACACCTATTAGTTCTCGCTTGTCCCAAATAAAAGTGAAACTACAATGACAGAGATTAATTACTTTTAAACCTCCCTCCTCTAACAACGGACGGAAAAAGAAAATTATTTTTATTTCAAGTCTCATTTGGCAATATAATGTGCAATGAAAAACTTATATTTTTATTGTTATTAAATAAGATGATAAAAGAAACTCATTTATGTGATAAATATATAATTTGCTTGGTATTTATCGTTACACGGATCATGCCCACTCACCTTTAATCCAAGTTAAAATGTCATAACTCCAGAATAGTTGTATATAAAACAATTAAATTGACGGTCTTTTTATGCAGATTAAAGGCATATGCTCAAGTTACATATTTTAGGTATATAATTATCTGTTATTATAAGTATTATGGGAGACAATTTCTTGAAATTAATAACAAGTGCCATATTTTCGACCATTGCACCCTTTTTGTTTTACGGCTGATTTTTAAGGTATTGCCACCTATAAAAACTAAAAGTGAAGATTCCTTATTTCATATCCCAACCTTCCCAACAATAAAAATTTATCAATCTGTCTTACTAAACCTTTATAATTTAAAACATCGCCTGCCCTCTCCCAAGCTATGATCATCTATCACAACTCTTATTGATCTGATTGACATGCAATATTCACTGGCATATTCTGCTACTATTTTCTCTCCAGTTAAAGTGACGAAAAACAGCTCGGAAATCGGGTTTCCGTTGGGGACGGACAATAACAACTGTTGGCTCATTTGCCGTTTCCATTCCTTTTGTCCCGCGCTCTAATGCATTTCAGATCATTTGCATACATCAACTGGCTGCGTTTATCTCGCAGTTTGCATAATTATATAACCAAAGCTTCATTGTGCTGCATTTTCTTTGAGGCTAGTATATATATATATATATATATATATATATATATATATATATATATATATATATATATATATTAAAAAAGTTTGAAGGTCCAATGAAAGAAAAGTGAGAAGCTGAAACTAGAAAAACCAAACATTCTAACAAGCTTACAAAATAAAAGTATAAAACAAATCTTCAAGCAAATGTAAAAAAAATATAAAAAATATATAACAGCAAATCTTCAAGCAAATGGACAAAAATATAAAAATATATGTAACAGCAAATGGAAAAAAATATATATGTATATATATATATATATATATATATATATATATATATATATATATAATATCAATCAGTACATGTATTATAGCAACATAAACGCCGATATCCTCTGATCGATCCACAATGCTTAAAACAGTTCGTTCTGTTAAATATTGCATGTGCTCCCAAATTATGGTTGTTGCGTGTAAGAGGCCATCATGGTACCTCGAAAATAGAATTTACTTTCATCATGCAGTGCATACTGCTCTTAAAAATATTGCGTTGTTACACAGAGAATTATGGGTTGAGTTAGTGATTTGGACCTATAAATCAATACTTCCTACAGTGCAAGTGGAATAGTGCAGTTTTCAAATAAAAATAAAAATTGAAACTTAAAGCGTATTAGGAAAAAAAAATTGCAATTGTATCAGTACTGTGAAAAACGGTGCATTTAAAGAAAATAGTTAAAAACTAACTGTGTGAAAAAAAGAAATTACTAAGAATTAACAATGCACAGAAATAAATTATTATTTGTTACTGTGCTGTCCAAAAATTATCTGACGTACCCAAAATATACCTTTTGTTACAGATTAACATGTTTCGAAATTGTGGTAAAGAACAAAATAAAATTTTGTTAAATTCTATAACGTTAAAAATCGTTTGGCATTTGGTTATGAGCGATTGAAATATGTCCAACATACTTCATCAAAATCGATAGATTCTTTCGAAAATCGTAGGTCTCTGACGAAAAGCATAACTATGATATCTCAATAACGGTATATGATATGTTTGTTCTGAACTAAATTACAATTTTCTTATATTTCTTTGCCTTTACAAAGCCATCAGATATTTCTAAATTTGTTTTAGAGTTATCCTCAAAGACAAAAAACAGTGCAAGCATCAAAATTCTACAGTCATACATATGGACCACATTATAATATATTCCTTTTACATATACCATGTAACCAGGCAGACAAATCGTCTTGACCCTAAGATCAAGCTTTATGAAGTGTATGACTGCTGAAGGGCAGGGTAGGAATTGTCACTCTCCCCGAAGGTTGCCATTTATGTTTGCTTTCTGTAGAGGTTCTCCATACAGATTTACCCCATATAAAATGTTTTAATTGTCAAATATGTAAGCATATTAACAAAAACTGTCTCTCCATACCAAACATGTGATACATTCTCTGAAGAACGCAAAACTGCAGATTGTAAATCTGCCTCAAATGAATGCATAAATGCACTAACCATAATGCATAACCGTAATAACAACAGAAATGTAAATATAAATGATCCCGCGTATAGTAAATAATGTCAGTTTTTGATCGAGGAGTTAAAATAATAGACACTAAATATATATAGATAAATAATAGTTTTAATACTTAAAATGAAACATTTTATTTACAAAATTACTTTGAAATTTTGCCTTATGTATTCTTAATAGACTGAATAAAAATTAAATTTTTTACGTAAATTCTTTTTCATCTTAAAATCTCAAAGATATGAAGCAAACATGTTTCTAACTGTAGTCGGGTATCTATCTATATATCGATTTGGATATTGACGTTGATAGAAAGCAGATGATGACATTTAAGATAATTACAGCTCGGCTATGATTAGAAAAAAACCTCAATCATATATTCTTATGTGCGGCTAAATAATAAATAGTATAGTGTGATTGAAAATAATTGTTTTGAAAGTGTTCCGTCCAAGAAACGAGTCTTAGTATCCAAAAGGGCCCTGCATTACACCTTAGAATTTGCATGCATTTGCTGAGGCTTATTGAGTGCGTCCGCCCAATATAAAGTACTGTATTTTGTAATTATTATTTGGCAATGAGGAAATGTTGTTTAAACCTAAATTGATGAGTGATCATGAATGATGATAAGTCTGATCTCGTCATCACATAGAAACCTTTCTCCAAATATTTGATGGCAATATTAATAAGTAAAATTTGGACAACGTATCTAAGCACAAATAAAATGATAATGCAGCATACATTTTTTTAAATACACTGAATCCAATTCGTCAACGCAAGAAAATCAATAAACCCAAAGTCAAAGAGACAAAATGGAAACAAATGGAAGAAACATAGAGGTTTATATAGTTAAGTCCTGGGTTTTGGACAACGTATCTAAGCACAAATAAAATGATAATGCAGCATACATATTTTTAAATACACTGAATCCAATTCGTCAACGCAAGAAAATCAATAAACCCAAAGTCAAAGAGACAAAATGGAAACAAATGGAAGAAACATAGAGGTTTATATAGTTAAGTCCTGGGTTAAAAGTCAAACCTCAGAGAACCAATCAGAAAGTAGAATGACGAACAATCCAGTCAATCCGAAGCGAAAAGCAACACACTACATTGCGTACGCTAAAACACGACAGATATATTAACCCAACAAGGCGTGTCAAGTTTGAACAAAAATAAACTAGACCCAATAAGACTACAATAAGCCCATACGATACGTAAAAGTCCCAAAAGTATAAGAAATGGAATAAATATCGACAAAAGACAAAAATGGTGTACGGGATAAATGATAAACTGCGTTATAACATTTTTTCTGGATATGGAAGTCATCAAAAATGTCAAGATCATATATCGACGTCCTTTGTGTGATCCTTTCTGAAGAAAACTCAAAACGGAGGTCAAAATGATAGCAGTGTTGAGCAATTGAAGATTTATTACATTCTTGGTTTTTTGACCTAGTTTTCATGTTCCACGAAATTTTAGTTTAAGCAATGTAAGAAACATCATACTGGCATGAAACACTGCATTTGCTCTAATTATTCGAAATTCTGGTTAATATTGTGTTTACACTTTCTAACAAACTCAGGTTTTATAATTTTAAAAATTATCTTGCCAGTGAGATCTTTTATATATTGGTTAAAGAAAACGTGCTTTAAAACTTCGTATAACGAAACATGAAAACTATGTCAAAAAACAGGAATATAATAAATCTTCAATAGCACAGTAATGCTATCACTTTGACCATCGTTTTGAGTTTTCTTTAGCAAGGATTATACAAAATGCACGTCGTCGATCTATTATAATCTTGACTTTTTAGAGCCTTCTATATTCAGAAAAATTCTAGTAATTCAGTTAATAACTTGCCCATTACTCCATTTTTGTTCTCGACGTAGCGGAGTGCCCTGTAATTTATTTTACCTTTTTATTTATGTCTGTTCCATTTCTTAGCTTTGGGCGTCTTATATGTCATTTCGATTTAATTTTCGTATTGCTGTGACTCATTTATTCTTGTTCTGACTTGACTCGTCTTGTTGGGATAGTTCTCTTGTGTTTTGACACACCCTGACCTTGTTTGCTAGTTTTCGTATCGGATTAAGTAGACTATTATTCATTCCGCTTTCTGATTGGCTCTCTCAATTTGACTCTTAATTCGGGACTTGGGTATATAAACTCCCTGTTTCTTCAATTTGTACCCATTTCATTTTTTGAGTTCAGATTTGTCGGGTCTCTTACTTTGACGAAGAGATTAAAGACTATCCTTGAAATAGCTGTATGTTGCAGTATTGCTTGTATTTGTGCTTAATACGTTGCTCAAGTTTGTCTTTATTCTTTGCATAAAGTGTGTTTTACTTAATAGTATTAATGATCAGTTACAAGTATTTTAGAAACCATGGTGTGTTTAAGGTATTTTAATGAAAGAATGTTTTCTTAAATTAAATGATTTGTTAAAAGTTAACACGCTTCTTTTTATTTTGATTCAAAAATTTAATAGTTTGCTTACGGCATTTTTAGGCGAATCAGCATGAACATTCAGAAATCTAAAGGTAGGTTCTTTATTACACAAAACACACATTTTTCAATTACAACATAATCAAATATTTGATTCAGTTTATTCTATATAAACTATCTGCACACTACGATAGGTGTTGTTTCAGTGTTTTCGATTTCATAGCAAATGGTTTATTATACTACAGGGAAAGGTCTATATTTTGTAAGCGAAAGCATACTATGAACTAAAAATTTACCCCGGTAATGACAAAATATCGAGTAACATTGTAGCGACAATGAGGAAGCTCGGCAGTGTCGGAGTTTTATCCCGTGGCAAAAGCGTGATAGGCCAATATGAGCGTTGTATGATCCACCATTCATATCGTTGAGCTAAACACATCTCCAACTCAAGGCAATTGATACTGACGTATGAGCGTTCGCTACAGTATTCTTCTTCCCAGTGAGTTTCTTTGAAATGAAACGAAATTGCCGCCATGTTGCAGATAAAGCGGAGAGCAGTATGTTGACGTGAAGGAGCGGGGCAGCTCAGTGGATAGTGAGCAGGGATTGCACTCAGACGACCTCAGTTCGTTTCCCGCCTGTGCACAAACTGTCGCCGTGCTCATCCGGAGTCACATTAAACATGTGGGTCCGTAAGTCCTTTCGAGAGGTTGGTGTAGGGGAAGGAGGGTACTGTCCCTGTGGATGCCTCCCTCACTGGATTCCAATCTAAATTGGGTGGCACTTCCCGGTCGTCCAAACAAATACCTTACACCCTCGGGTAGGTCGGACTGCATTGGTCGAAAAAGAAGAAGCTGATATGAAGGAGCTGTTACAATGGGTCTCGTAGTGAGATACAGGGTCCGACGATATGCGATGAGTCATGTAGGAGAATTTCAGAATATCAAGTAAGTGTGATGACGCCATCTCATGGGGAATACAGACAGTCCATTTATACAATGCATATATAATACACAGAGCTGAATAACTGTAAATAATTAAGTGAAGGATGCTTCGTGCTCGTGTCCAAGGTTACCAATGTAAGCAGAATGCGAAATCGCCAACTTGGAAGCGCCGGATTCGATTCCTGGGCCAAAGCGTGGTAGGCCAACATCAAGGCGTTGAGCTAAAGATGTCTCCAGGTCAAGGCATTTAATATTACCTTATGAGCGTTCCATTCAAATTTTATATAGAAATTTAGCAATGCTATATAAGATCTCGACGAGATCTAAAATAAAACAGCAAATCTATAAATGCAACAAGAACAAACACCTAGGTCAGTCACTGCTAAACGGTTAAGAAACAGTAAATTATAAAATGGCTGGAAATAATGAAATGGTTGTTGCATGTTACATACTATCAAGCAACCCCATAATGTATCTGAAATATTGCTACGTCAGAAATATAGTTTATGTCATTTCAAATCCCCATATTTACATTAAATCGGAAAGCAGTGATATCTTTTAACAACCCTTCAAAATGTCAGTTTCAAAATCTATAAAAAGTTGGAAATACAGTCTATTACTGATGTAATTTGGATCGATTGAAACATAAAAAATGTTTTACATTGGGAATTATTTTTAAGATTAGAAATCAAATTGGGAATCCTGTAATAGTAGTATTACTACGACGGACGTTAAGCTAATTTCCATCGATCCAAAACGTTTAAAATGCTTTGGCCTGCATATATTGCTTGTGTCCCTGAATTATCATCGCGTGTAAGAGGCTATCTGGGGCCCATGAGAATACGTTATTGTTTTCAACATGTATATACCGTTCTGAAAGTTATAGAGTGTTTAAAATAGCAAAGTACTGAATGAGCTGGGGTTCTAAACACATTACGGGATTGCATGCAGCAAATGATATAGTTCTAATCTATAATTCGATGTGCAATCTGCGGTACATGGTAATGGTTGTTCGAAAATAGGCTAAACATGTATTTTGACCTATTGTAAGTTTGGTAACATTTCTTTAGAAAAAGAAAATAGCTTCAAATATTGCAAAACATTCGCAAAAGCCGACTATAAAATATGCAGTAATACATTTGTTCGAGAAAATGGCGAAATACATTTGGTAATATTTTTAGAACATATTGCTGTCATATATCACAAACACATGTAAAGTCTCCTATCACAAACAAAAAGTTTGTTTTGAAGATACGTGATGATAAGTGACCAATAAGTGAAGATTTTAAATATGTAAAATATTTTAAAAAGGCTTTCACCTTGTATCGTCAACATTCTGTGTCATTCGGAATAGCTGTATTTATTAGCAAATTTTGCAAATTTGCATCATATCAAGTCTCAAATTTTAATTATGGTCGTAGAAATCTCTCATTGGTGCCGGGGTAATATTTTTCTTGCCAGAACAGGAAATATTTATGTCTTGGCAGATACAATCTGGCGGCAATTGAATTCCGTAATTAACCTTCCGTAATCCACCATTTAAAACGGCCATCTCTACAAAACTGATGTCTGTCTTTGAACAATGAGACTGCTCTGAAATCAAAATAGTAATGTATTTTGTAATGTAATAGTAATTATGCATTATTTATTTATCTAGATTTACGGCTTCGTTAGAATTTGAATTCAATGCTTTGTGAATTTATGTGAATTGCGTGATAAAAAACTAACTACACACAATTACTAACTACACGCAAACTAACACACAATTACTAGTCATATTTTCAAAACCGCGGCTTATATCAGTTGTTTAATTGTTACTTCACAAACAGTTATTCGGTGCTGATAATTGCTAAAAAGTGCAAAATTCATTTATCGATATCATTTTCAGTGGTTAAAATAGAAATTCTAAAGAATGTTGTCATTTGAGCCATTTAATAGCTAACTGTGAACTTTATCAAGCACATTATCATTCCAAATAGGCCAAGTCTAGCCAATAAATGTCTAAATTTTCAACTTTATATAGTATATCCCTAAAAGTTGGAAATAAGCAGTTTTATGCTATCATTCCTGAAATTAGGTTCGTCTAAGTGCTGGTGACATTTCCAAATGGCTTGTAAGCATATGCATTGAATCAGGAGACCGCAGAATGTGATCCTCCCATTTTTAATATGTTCACATATTGGAATTAGTAGATGGTCATTGGTAGATAGACATTAAAATTTCTGATGGTCATTTGTAGATAAACACGAAATGTTCTGATTGTCATTGTTAGATAGACATAAAGTGTTCTGATGATCATTGGTAGATTGGCATTGGTCATTGGAAGATAAAGATTATTTTTACTAGTAGCATACTTGTTGTTTATTATTATTATATGTGTATATGCATATTATATAATATAAGCGGTTTCCTCATAAGTCCTAATGCATTCCTTTAAATTTCGATTGAAATGATCTAGGGATGTAAAAGAAGGGTTTACTGATAGCAATACTACTACTCGCTATTAATTGAAAAACAAATTCAAAAGTTAAGATTCATATATCAAAAATGAATTAAGATAGACTACAATTTTTAATAATAAAGTTGTAAAACATTCTCGATGTGTCGTTTGCACATAAAATGTACACAGTGTACTGGATACAGAATAGAACCACTGGATTCACATTATTTATTATTTATTATTTACACACATTTAATCTTTAAAATACAGATGTTCATTCATGTTAGTGGGTGTGCTTTTCATCCACACACGTCTCGCTTCTTCCCCGACACAGACTCCTCGCTGCGCATCGGCTTCTGCGCACGCAAAGTTCTAGTTATTTTACAAAGTATCTTACGCTACAATAGACGATAAAGGATGAGGTCAACGAAAAGCGATAGTTCTGCAAATGTTGTGTTATACTGAAGTACTTTTAAAGGAAATAACGAGACATACGGAATGAAAATAACAATTCGTGGAATAAGCTAATGTTAATTTATTTAGAATTATCCTTTTTGAAGAAAAATCTGATCTGAGCAGTGCATGACTTTCTTCACCGACTCAAATTTATTTCGCTTCATTTCTTTAATGTTTTTTTAATCAATTTTTTTAAGTTCAATTGCACAGAATAACGCGCATAACCACCTCTAATAGCATTTAATATTGGTCCAACATTAGACCAATACTGTATATCTCGTCATTACATTGGAATTTTTTCCCAATGTAATTCCAATTATGTAAATATTGGGATTATATTGTCCTCCAATATTGATTAATATTTGCATTACAATAATACGCCAATAGTACTTTTACAACTCTTTATCTTGAGTCGGAATTCTACAATCCCAGCCATTTGGAAAAAAGCCGTAATTGTGTCAATTCCTAAAAAGATAAACCTGCACACTCAATCGAAGGTTATCGGTCTATTGTACTAACTACTGTATAATCAATACTTCTGGAACGGATGATAGTAACACACCTCAACTGGCACCCCGAGAGTTGTAGTTTGCCATCAATGAAGCAAGCTGACTTTAGACAGTATCACTCTACTGTTCAACCAGTTGCACGTCTGAAACAATCTGTAAAGGTTGCGCTTGATTATCGAAGATCAACTCTTGCTACCTTCCTAGACGTTAAATTTGCTTAAGATAGCGTCTGAAAATTAAAAGCTATTTAGAAGCTTCGAGCTCACGAAGTAACAAATAGAATGCTGTTATGGATCAAGGATTTCCTTTAATAGAGCTTCTGCGTAGTTCGATATGGAGATAGTATTTCAAGGTTTAAACAGAACGAAACGTGTTTACTACAAGGTATACCGTAATAAGTCCAATACTCTTTAATATATTTATCAATGACCTACCAGAGTCCCTGACTTCAGAATGCCTCGTGGATGTGGCCGTGTTTGCAGGTGATATAGTCGTATGGAGAAGTCAACAAAAAGAAACATGATGGTCTTAACGTAACTCTTAATCACTCACTCAAAAGTGTGGACGGCTGATGCCGAAAAAACGTCTGGTGCAGATCGGTTTGGATGTCTGGCGCAGATCGTGAACCAAAACAAAACTACTAGCCAGTTATTTGAATTATACAGGCAGCCTTTTGTTTCAAGATTGCATTTTGAAGGTGTTAACTTGCAGAGGAAGAACTCATCGACCTCTCTGGGTTGCTTACTGGACAATAAACTAAGTTGACGAAATCATGTGGAACATTTAAAATGTAGAGCAGAAAATCGACTCCCTATTCTTAAGCGTTTAGCAGGTCTGAAAAGGGGATGCAATAGAAAAACTATTAATATCACTATACACTTTATAAACATGCGGTTTTGGGTTATTGTAGTAAAATTTTTGTTTCAGGATCAGAAAGTGTTGTAAAACCATTAAAGACCTTGAAAATCAGGCTCTGTGAGTTGTAACTGAAGCTGGTAAAACCACTCCCATTTTGGTTATGCAGTTACGAGACCGAGACTGTAACAAAAATAATTAATTCAGAAAAATTCTCTAATCCTCTTTCAAAAGTTAATTAGATTGCCAAACAATGATTATTAGAGTAGTTACGATTGTTCTACTCCCAGAAATCTAAAAACTCAAGATGGTTCCATGCAGTCAGTTAATAGAATCTGCCAACACTTTAATTGACTTTAAAGTTGACATTATCCTGCCAGCAGAGTATCCTGTAGAATTCCTGGACAGTGACGTCCGACTGGATCTTGAGAAGAAAGTGAGCAAAAGGGAAATGCTTCCTGAAGAAATTCTGGTTGTTGCATTGGAAACAATAGATTTACAATTTCCACAAGACAAATGGTTGAAAGTTTATACTAATAGCTCTTTGATTGACAGAATTTCGAGAGCAGGAGCTGGAGTCTCTTTCAAACTGTTTCATTTTTACTTACCTGTTGGAGCTTCTACATTGAAGCAATTTTTGTGACATTGCACTAATTCACACTTCAACCTTAATTCAAGAGATGTTTCCTCTCAGATCGCTCTACAGGCACTACCCGGCATCCAAAGAAACAATGGTCCCCATATTCAAGAGATCAGGGCGCTTTTAAAAGACCTAAGACACACAATCACTTTACAGTAGGTGCCTGCACATTGCGGCGTATCAGAAAATAAAAAAACCGGACTTCTGGGCCAAAACGTATACTATGATGAAACAAAGCATATGGCTTTTCATTCAGTACAACTGTACATTAAAATGTTACACAAGAAAGAAATCCCGGCCACACAGATAGCTACCATAAGCCTTAAGATTGATCGTGTGGTCTGGGTCTTCAACAAGAAAGAAATTGAGGCAGAATCTCTGGAGACATCTAAAGGAAAGTCATGGAGTGTCCTAAGCAGCAATATTTCAGTCATTTCAGAGGCTCCTTGATGGGAAGCAGTGTTCGTGGTTAGACTTCTGACTGGTTACGAATATCTCAGGGCTCATCTCCATGGAATTGGACTTGCTGATTCCCCGGATTGTACTGTATATGGCCTAGGATCGGTCTGGAAAATATTTAGACGAGTGCCCTGCACTAGTGACTTTCAATCATTGATAAATACTGGATTTAATCTTTGAAAAATACTGGAGGGATCTCTGTCTAATGGCCTAGCGACCAAACGACTGGTATTTGTCAACAACATATTACGCCAATATTAGTGTTACATTGAAAATATTGGTATAATATTGTCCCAATATTTTAAGCCAGTATAGGCCAATTCCGTCAAAATGTCATCTTTTTCATATTGGACCTAATAAAAAGCCAATATTAGGTCATTATTGATTTGCTACTGTCATTATTAATTTGCAATTTTTTTCAATCGATTGGACATAGTCGCTTTCCCAGAAGAACACCTTACTTTGTAGATCTAGAACATTTCAATCGAAAGTTAAATGGCTGCACAAGGTCATATAAGGTGACCCTCTATATTTATCTGTACGTACTCAATATGAAGTGTTAATCTATTTGCTGAGAGCATGAGATGGGAATAAGTACATCTTATCTCAACGTAATCTAATTATATAATCTAAATACAAAACTAAGCTACCTGGACCGACTACCCCTGTTTAAATGAAGAACTACCACAATTAAAAACTTCAGTAGCAAAACTTTGATGTACTACATTAAAAAATTTCTGAAATGCATATTTGAGTGTATACGTGCTTATTCTTACACAAAAACTGTCATACATATCCTTATGCAGTGAAAGATCGCTCATAAAGAAAGGCAGATACCACTCGAGTGAGGAGACTCATGCTCCAAAAGGGACCTTGCCTGTTTTTAGAGTAAAATCAAATAAAATATGGGACCAACATAAATATTTGTAAGGGCCCACGATTTGTATGGGCAACTGTGAACTGCGTGCACAAATATAACATTATTATAATGCTTTTAAAATGGATGTGTAAATTAACCGCATATGTGTCTTATAAATATTTCATAAGAGCACGATGCGTCACTTTAAATATTTACATTCTGTAAAATACAATCGTATATTATCTCACAAAAATTCCACCTCATAACAAAATACGCCTCGCCGAGTATAAAAATTTTTCCCAAAACAGTTATGACATCCTTAATTGGTTCCAGCCAAATTTCCGCAGAACTACAGCTGTACCTTTGGGTCTGGGTGCCCTGCAGAAGGATCTTGACACTCCACGTAATGACATACAGCTCTTTTTAGTCGTACTCAGTTTTATTTTAAATTTCTATGACTAAAACTGGTAATGCATGGATTAAAGGATGGTAGAATACCTCAACGTGAAAGTGCAACTCCGGTTCTGATGAAACTTGCCGCAAACCATTTTGAGATTTCATAAGTTTTTGGAAAGAAATTTTCGGTTTTTATACTTGCTGAGTTTCCTTTTAACATGAAGTGTAAAATGTCGATACTTTTTATGGGAATGTTTATCGATATGATTACGTAACAATGACGTAACATGCATTGCAAATCTTACGTACAGCGCAAAATACTGCTAAATAATATAATTAAAATAACTTCGTTATAAGCAGAATATAATACAAAATTAATAATATAAATCGCTTTCATGGACAAAAAACAGTCTTCCTCATTAATACACAGCAAGAAGCACACCCGTCAATCGTCAGAGAAAGATGAGCGACTGACGCAAGAATTTCAAACGTGACAGAAGTAGGGAAAGGGTGTTGCCAACGGAGTTAGAAAAAAATAGGGGGGGTAAAAGAAACCCAGGCGGAAGGAGTAAGAGGTGCAACCTAATGAATGAAAGGTAAAATACCAAAGAGGAAAGTGAATATTCATCAATGGATACAAATCACTTGTTAAGCTGTTTATAAAAACACTATATAAATTAAACACTTTATAAAAACACTATATAAACTATATATAAATTAAATTAAAAAACAAGAAAAATAATTAAAATTTCCTAAATAGGAATGGAAGAAACGAAATCGAAAAATTAAACCACATATTTTCAAGCAGAAGAGAAGAAAGGATAATTATCATTAATAAGGGATTTTCGCTGAGATGCAATAGTGAAACTTTCAGGAAAGGCCAATTCGAAAATGAAATTAGGGCTAAATGAAATTAGGATAGTTTCAACCCAGAAACTAGATTTGAAGGATCTATGGAAGAATTTTTTATGCATTTGACTATATTATTGGGAAAGATGGTGAAACTTTATGGAAAAAAACAATTGTTCCATGAAACTGTCTAAACACGTGCATGTAACATAATTTCACGTTCTTCTGGATCTAAAGGAAGTGGCAAAAATCTTGTAATCGCTATAGGCAGTTTGGATTTTTTCATAAACTCAGAAAAGATTAAAAAAAGTAGTCAAATATCAATATTTGTATTGAAGACATTACTGCTTATTTTTCTCATTCAAAAGTTGCGAAATTAACTGATAAAACTGAACTGAAAATATTATTTGGATTATTTTATCTATATGAAGTTTGTTTGTAAAGTACATATGTTATAAATTTTAAACTATTGCAATAATTAAAATAAATATTAAATAATTGCAATATCTATAATAATAAAGAAATATTCTTGTCTGTATAGTCTGTAGCGAAAAAAATACTAAAACCGAACATGTAATTTGGTACTCAGAAACTTTAGAACCGGGACGATACGCCTCGGTGCGATTTTAAATTCAAATTAGTTTTTAATTATTTTATGTTTCAAAATGATTTTGAACGATTTTGGCGCATATCGGTTCTTTAGCTACAAAAGTATTACTGCATAGTTTCTATCTTAGCACCATCCAAAAGATCGAGAATTTCTCTTTAAAACAAGCGTTCAACGGAAATCAAATGATTAATAGACAAATTTCCGCGAACTTTTAAAATATATGTAATTTTCCGAGCTTTAAACGTTACCGAATTTAATATTGGAATACAAAATAATTGGCTTACAATCCCATCTTCATAATTTACCAGATGTCTCCTTTGTTCGATTCAATACATAAGTTTATGCAGCTTATGTAGTAAAACGAAGAAGCGTATATAGAGTGTGTCAAAAGAGCATATTTAAAGCATATTACGCCCACACATAGGGTAAATGCGTATGTGGGGAAAACCAAAGAAGATAATTTATGACGTATCAAAAAGAGCTTATTTAAAATTTATTAAAATAACTTATTTTAAGTGTATTAAAAGAGCATATTTAGGGCGTATTAAAATAGATTATTTTGAGCGTATCAAAAGCATGTTAGGAGTTAGCAAACGAGCTTTACACCCCTGTACAGCACAAAATGCGCATTTAGAGCGTACACAGTCATCTTAGGGCGTAGCATTCGATGTGCCCCACACCAGGACCAAAGCGTATTATTTTCCCGATCAAGGGTTCAAGGTGTGATTAGGTGCCTATTTAACGTGAGCATGTGCTGTTCGAGTGTGTTTTGCAATTTTATTGTGCGCTCGCGCAGCAGGTGAGTAAGTTCTTTGAAAGGCTTAAGATTTTAAATAAACTCTTCTTTAAATCCAGGGCAGCGCTGGTTGTAGTTTCTAGCAATGAATAATTGCAATGATTAGTATAATAATAAGTAATTTCAATAATTAATTAAACTCATAATTAAATACGTTTATCTTATATTTCCTTATTAAGCAAGTTTGTTGCTATTTTCGATACTTTATAATCTGAATCTATTTTTAAGAAGTTTTAATGTATCTTTATTATTTGAATTTTATATATTTATAAATTCCACCATACATGTTAAATGGGGAATTTATGTTATGTAAAAATTTAAACTGGCAATTATATGAATAAGCTAAAATGATTCAATGTATTAACTGTGCATTCATATTTTATCAAGTGACGCTTTGCATTGAAAAACGGCACACCATTTTGATTGGGGACCTGTATTCGCGCCGCACTTATTTACGTCAGTAAAGTTGGCTCGCACCCCCAAGGTTAATATAAATGATATCGGTTGTGAAACTTAAATATTAGGCTGTGCGTTAGAGCTAGAGCCGTATCCAGGCAGGGGTCAGAGGGGGTTCAGTCCCTCAAGAAATATACTTTACCTCCCACCCTGATAAAGATATTAGAAGAGATATGCAAATTCATCGAATATATTATACAAATTTTGAAAAATTTTTTATGAAATTATTTTTATAAAATACTTCGTTTTGATGTAGCTGAAAGTCTGGTTATATTGATGATCAATTTATTTACATATTTAATTTTAAAAAATTGAAATTTATGACAATAGTATTTAGGATACGTTTGTATTATTGCAGGTTTCACTCTTATACATTATAGTTAAAATCATTACACATGTAGTTAAAATTAATATTAAGCCTTGACTTTTGTTAAATTTTAGAAATTTTCTTCAATTAATTAACAGCTTTACTACTAATATAAATGCTTACATTAAAATCAACTGTAATTGTTATTAAAATTGATGTATAGTAGTTATACCGATATTAAAAATTAACTCTTAGCTTACAAATATAAATATGCAATTATTTGTTAATACTTTACATGGATTGAAATATAAAATGGTAAATATTACGGTTTATAAATGCTAATAATTAATTGAATTCTTGGTGTGCCCCTCTTTCAAGATTGTTGAGCCGTCCTTAAATTTCACTCCAACTCCTCCTCAATTTCGTATCTGGTTAAGGCCCTCGTTAGAGCTCTAGCCAAGCTCTGTTCCAAAATTTAAACTACTTGAAGGCTCTGATTATAACTTTGTTCTTGAGATATTAAGTGGCTTCTCCACTTCCCAGCCCCCTGTATTTCCTAATCTAAAATTAGTAGAATGTTAAATTTGAATTTTCTGACATGTAGACGACGAGATAAAACTATATTAGTGTAGTCTATTTTTCTTTAGTCAATTTTTACTTTCCTTATGTACAATAATGTATAAGTGTATAAAGTATTGTGACGGGGTTGAAATTCGAATTCGAGTTTTCGACGGGAGAGCACGTTTCAAGCATCCCTGATCACGAATCGAACATTTTTGAAGTGATGTGTGCGTGTGTGTGTGCGAAAGTACGTGTGTGTGTGTGTGTGTGTGTGAAATTATGTGTGTCTGTGTGTGTGTCAGTGAGTCTGTGGAGATGATAACTGATGAACGAATGAAACGATTCGAACGAAATTTGGAACAAAACTTACAATCCATAAACACTGGAAGCCTATTGTTTTTATACGCAAACGAATGTTCAGAATCCCTCTAAATTTTCGAGTGAAATTTTGAAAAAATCGTCAAAAAATCAAAACATCTAATAAATTTACGCAAATAGACATTTCTTATGCAATTTTTCATTAGAAAACGATTGACATAAATTTTAGAACGCTAACCTGAACCGTTCTCGAGATATTGCACATTTTTCAAAAATATTATCAAAAAATAAAATATAAAAAACATTAAATTAATAAATAAAATATTAATATTGATAAATAAATATAAAATAATAATATTAATAATTAATATTAATAAATAAATATAAAATAATTATGAAATATTAATAAATCATATAAAATATAAAAAAAAAATATTTCCTATTGAGAAACATGTTCACTTTTCATATATAATACTATGCTATTAATTTGGTGACATTATTCTTGTGGATCTAGCTCGTTCCATTCATGAAGAAAGATTGTTTGAGTAATACTTTTGTATTTGAACGTCAATATTCATTTATCTGCTGTATGAATAACTTATTTCTCCGTCCATAACGCTTGGCGAGATTTTGGCGACGAATTTGGTGGAATGCCGCCAACTTGGCGACTCTTTTAAATGTTGCTAAATTCACAAGAAATTCGCCAAATGGATAAAAATGACGCTAAATCAATGAAAATAACGACTTATTGACGAAAATTCAATATTCTTGAAAGAATATAAATATCTACTATAAAAATAATATATTTTTTTGCTATAAAAATAGTAAATTCATTGCATTATATAAGGAAAGTCTAGTGCTGTCCACATCAGATTATTTGTATAAAGGCGTCAAAGGTAGTACATTACGTTTTGCTATGTAATTTCCTCTTTTTTGTTTTTTGCACGTAACCCTAAGACAGATAATAAAGTCAGAAGTTTAATATTCGGAATCTTAAGTTTTTCATTGTTACTCTTAAATTTATCACTTATAATAAAAATTTAAATAACCTTAATGATAGTTCGAAATATGACAAATGTATCAGTTTTTTTTTCCAGTTTTACTTAAATTTGG
This sequence comes from Amaurobius ferox, assembly GCA_951213105.1. Classification (NCBI taxonomy): domain Eukaryota; kingdom Metazoa; phylum Arthropoda; class Arachnida; order Araneae; family Amaurobiidae; genus Amaurobius; species Amaurobius ferox. Next base: position 138,976,237 of record OX578136.1, read on the forward strand.
GTACCTTAAATCAAAATTCTTCAGAAAATATATTTAAGATGCACAGTTCAAATTCGGTATGCTAAATTTGCTATGCGTACAGAAAAATTATGAAATTAAAAAAAAATCTCAAATTTTAAGAAACCAACCTTAATAATTATTCAAAAACTCTCAAATATCGTATTTATCTGTCTTTCTCATATAAAGCGTGAAGTATAGTAAAATTTCTACAAATAAACTGTTTAAAATACATAGTTGAAATTCTGTATGCCGAACGTTCTGTAACAATAATTAAAAGAAAATTACAAAATTCGAATTTTGAAAATTATAAAGTACCCAAATTACTGGTTGGAATCTACATTTTCTCAAATTATGTTTCACTTCATCGAAATTCCACAAACACGTGGTTGTGTTAGAGAGTGGAGATTTGATATGCTGATTATAACGAGGATACCGTTTTGGAAAAAAATCCAACATTTGAAGATTTCAGATTTTAAGGTATTATGATGACAGGTCGAAGTCTAACAAATTTCTTTATTTTTACAAAATAAGATAGTGACAAGCAAAATTATGCAAAGCACGTGTTAACGACAGACAGTTATAATTTGATGCGGCTAAGAAAGAAAAGTGTATACTATCTTTCAGGCTTTTACATGGTACAGAAAAACAAGCTTTTATAAAACACCAAGTTCTTTGGTTGTACAAAATCTGTCAGCCATAAAAATGAGTGAGATGAAGAACTATTTTCAACTTTATCAAACTTCATGAATGAAAAGCACATAGATGAAAAGTTATTGGATGCATTTCGTAATAAATTTGACAAATTTTAGTTAGAGAGACATACAGGGTGTTCCAAAAAGATTGAAACCCACTTTAATTCTTCACTTCTTGGAGATGAGTGATCAATGTAAATTGCAAAAATATTGAAAGTAAGGTAGGTAATAAGTCTACGTTAATGAAATAGTCCTTCAATTAATTTTCAAAAAGTTACACATTTTGAATTTTTATACGACTCCCTTAGACAAATTTGGTCAATCAGATTTTTTTTTATTTTTAATGCAACAAGATCATTAAAAAAACTGCATATCTGTATCTTTAAAATTGAGCGAGTTATATTTAATTGAAAATTGAACATTGTGAGTGGGGACCATATATCAAATTAGAAATGCAAATTTGTGATATATCATGAAAAAGATAAAACTGGATGATAATACATAGGATATTGAACCTCGTAGTGAATACCACTGCTTTATATGATCTCTCTGTGTGTAATGCTTTATTTAGATGCATTTGTGATAAAAAATTTTGATACATAGTAACGTATTTTTGACCTAAACATTTTCTATCGTCAATTTGTTTATGATCCCTTTTTTCACTGATGAAACAGGTTTTTAAATGGTACGGAAAAATGGCATAAGTCAGATTTTTCCTTTACCATAATTCAGTTTATTTTAAAGATACAGGTATGCGGTATTTTAATGATTTTGTTACATTAAAATAAAAAAAATCTGAATGACAAAATTTGTCTAAGGGGGTCGTATAAAAATTTAAAAAGTGTAACTTTTTGAAAATTAATGGGAAGACTATTTCATCAACGTTGTCTTATTTCCTACTTTACTTTCAAAATTTTTGCAATTTACATTGCCCAGTTATTTCCAACAAGTAAGAATTAAAGTAAGTTTCAATCTTTTTGCGACACCTTGTATAGATTTTCAATATATACGTAAGTTAATTTTTATCAATTCAATTCATCTAAGTTGATTGTAACAGACTTCTTTGAATTCAAGAGGTAAATTTGCCAAGTTTATTACGAAATTCATCTAGCAACTTTTTCTATATATACTTTCACTCATAAAGTTTGATAAACTCGTCCAAAGTTCTTCATCATTTTTATAGACAAATATACTTTTTGTATAGACAAAAAATTTGTTTTCTATCGGATTGAGTATTCTTGCGATATTGAACTGTTTTTTACCTAAAGCATCACAAAAGGGTATAAATATGAAATATTCTTACTAATGTGAAATATGTCAATGCTTTATAGATTTCCTTAAACAAATTAACTTACGTCATTTGTAAGGAGTTATAACAAATTTGAACAACTAGAAATTTAAAGTTTCCCCCTGCCATATATGTCGAGATAATTAAATGACTAGGATGAAGTTTGGTTTGATTAATTCAATTGACAATAAAAATGCGTATTTTAGTTTGCATTTAGACTAAATTAGAATACTTACATATTATTATTATTTTCAGCAGAATCATGTTTATTTTTATTTTTACGGAATGTGTCTGGACATCTCAGATGTGTTCACTTTCTCATATATTTCAATAACTGATCAATGTTTATGGCAATGATATTAGATGGTAGACATCAACTATTTATATATCTAAACAAATGCTATGTTGGAAGACAAACACATAATGGTGACAATAATGCTATATTAGAAGCAACCATAAAGTGTAGGTACTCATTTTTGCTTTCTAATATAAAAATTATGAAAAATGTAAAAGCATTCTGTATCTTAAAATCGCTTAAAATGTATCTGTCTTCATAAAAGATAGATAAAGATCATGTGTAAGAATATCCGATTTCTCTATAAAAAATAACTTCACAGGTACAGCTATAAATTTAGGAAATACAATATTCAAGCGCCATTTGCTTAGAAATTTTCAAAATATATATAGGTTAGTCATATACTAACATGATACAATCATATAAACACAATAGTAAGTATCCGGTTTTGAAATTCTGAGACAAATAACACACAAATACTAAGTTGAATATCACTAATTTCCGTTATCTTTTATCTTAAACCGTTGTAGAATCCATTAAAATATTTGCCAGATAGACCAATTTATTCAATTTATCAATCTAACATTTTATTCATTATGTATAGCAGAATGCATTAAAATATGCAGTCTTATCATTTGAATGCATTATTTAAACATTTTACATAATTAAAATATATTACGTATGATGCTAAGTAGCACAATTTTCCTTCCCACAAAAAAAAAATAAAAATGATAAAATAAAACCGTCTTCCAGCTGTCCTTTCTATATAATGGAATTGTTTTACCATTACACACAGAATCTAGAATCTCCTAACATAGACCATACACATAATTACGGGCTATAAAGTTAAAACTATATACCCACTCTATAAACAATCTGATATGTCCAATACATGGCTCTTTCTTTTCTCGATAAACAAATTTATGTGTTTTGATAAAAAAAGAAATCACCCTCAAATTTGAGCTTGTTTCATTGCTCGGTGTTGACAACCATCACATTTATTGTTTCAAATTAAAATAAAAATACCAATTTTTACCCAAATTGTTTGACTGTCTATAGGGATATCACGATCATCACGGAAATATGCATTTTACCTGAGAGACAGACTCCCAAGAAGTTCAATATAACTAATATGGTGTTAATTATTTTCTAGTTAAAATGTTTACAGATTATTTACGTATTTGGTAATACTAACCGCTGTTTAATTTTATTATTTTTTTCATTTTAGATTAAACGCGTATATGTCCGGGAAAGTGTTAATTGTCTCTCCATTCAATAATTCATTTTTAAAATTACAAATCATACATAAAATAGCAAGGTCCGCAACACCTTTAAGATATTATTATGCAAAGTTTCGTTCATTATTTACAAAAAATATGTTTAGAAAACGGAGGGCAATGCCTTTAACCCCGAAAATTATTAAACTTATGGCTTCAATGATTTACAAATCGTACCGAGTTTAATTATATTAGCTCATAATGATCAAGACATATTGTGACATCGATATAGACAGATAGGTAGATATTGAAAAAATATCGAATTCGTATTTAAAGATGTTTAAAAAGTGTATATTGATCAGAATCTGATATGAAATTTTGACCTAATTATACTTATATACTATCTATATGTAGGGAATTTAAAAAACAGTCGAACATGTGAATTTGTATGCGTATTAAACTGGCAAAATGCAGAATTTTATGATATATAAGTTTAAGTGCAAAATCTAGAAACATTAAAGTATTGCAATATGGCATAGTTAAGAATGAAAACACAAAGATATTCTTATTTCTAATGATAAAGGAAGACAGTGTTATTTTGTACGGTAAGTCTAGAAGATTGGTACAAATTCGTCATTGAAATTTCGTAATTTAACTTTACTCTCCTTATCTTTACACACAACGCTGCTTATGAGATTTATATTTTAACTATCTGCGATATCAGAACAACATTATCATGCAAAATATTCAAACATTGACATGCATTCACATGCATTGACATGTAAATGGCATAGCTAATAGATTCTTCAAGTCAGAACGTTATGATATTGCAAGTTATCTGAGATAAATTGAAAATAAAATGTTTGTATGTAAATACAAAATAATTGCATCATAATTTGCAACTACGTAATATTGAAACCATAAATATAACTCCAATGTAAATGTCAATTGAACCAAGTCACAAAACGTAATGTCATCCCATTACTGGCTGAAGCAATTTCTCTTCGACATTTGAAGGTGATTTGAAATTTCGTTATGTTATAGTTGGCTATTTTGTAGCGCATGATTTATAAATTCAATAAATTACAAATCCTATTACTGAAACTTGCAATGGATTATTGCAGTAACTAAATTATTGTGAATCCCCCGTTCTGTTCGTTTAAAAATTTTAAATCATTAAATTCATCGCATTTCTAACTAGTGAGTTAATCACTTATTCGCAGTTGCTGAATTAAACACATTTCCAATTACAGAAAAATAAGTTTCCAGTTTAATAATATTTTGTTTAAGAAAAAATCGTCAACTGTTATATAAAGTGAGCTACAAGGCTTCGCATACGGCCCATTGCGTCTATCAACACATATGTTTATATGCTTGCATAACAAATTATTGATTTCGAAATTTTTTTAATGCAGGTTGTTTTTATGTAATAATGAATGTTTTCATGGAAACACCATTAAAATGATTGCGGTATCTGAAATGTTCCTCGTTTGCTATGCATTCCAAATATTGTACTGAATGTTCTGCTTCAAAATTTATATGCACTTATGTTAAAATGTATATTAGTCATTTAACAATTATTTTTTCATATATTTTTGATGTTAGAAATTTATTTTCCATTTGACAACTCATGCGGAAGAGATTATGCAAATGATTTTAGCATTCAGATTAAATATACTGTAATTAATCATCAAAAAATAACTTAAATTACTCAATGGTCATATTTAAAAAATAAGATAATAGAATTCTATAGTAAGTCGTTTGTAAAGATAAAATGTTTCAAATTTGTATCTATATTAATTTTTAAGAAATAAACATATTCTGGGAATAATATTTTAAATAAATACCGATATCTTGTAGTCATGAATTCAGCAATAAAAGTTTGTACCTTTTAAATGTAAAACTGGTTAAGAATAATAAACTAGAAATAAAGTCGTACCGTAGTGTAATTTGATATATTTAGCAGGATTTAATAGCCTTCGACAGAAGATACATTTATTACAATAATAAATTTACGTAAGTACTTACCGTGCCTAACCTCGGTAGGAGGACCGCCGAGGGGAAGGCAAGGGTTCCACAGGCAGCCCAAGGTGGTGCCGGTCCTGTCAGGTCCGGCGATCCGGGATGGTGGTTTTGGGCGGCGGCGGCAAACAGCACGGCTGGAGAGGTAGCCACGATGTTCTGTGTTGACTCCAGCGTATCCCAATGCAGGGTCTTTTCGCTCATGAACAGGGGACTCTTGCCCCTTTAGAATTCTATCTTCGAAAACTTTATCGAAGACTTACTTTAAAATTTAAAGAACTTGTTAGAGAACTTACAAATCCAGACAATACGTTTCAACTGCTGATATGTTTCCTGTCACACTGCCAATACAAAGATAACTTCCTTGGAATTTTATTCTATGTACTGTTTATGTGTTCTTTTTATACAGACAGGGTACAGAAATTTCTTGCAAAATATACTTCCGTATGTTTTGTCGTTGAAGAGCTTCAGAAAAATATGTTTTTCGAATATGTAGAATTCATTAATACAGCATGTAATCATAAATTTTTAAATTAAGTTAAATAGCACCGATTAATTAAAATTATTTAAAAACATTTAGATAAATAATATCACTTCAATGTATAGTACAAAGCTCTAAAATATTTCTATAGTCTAATTTTCTAAGTTCAGATTAACATTAATAAATATATACTAAACTGACACGAACGGTGAAAGTTCCTGTCTGAATGAATATTCCAATTTGAGAAGGTTGTATTATTCTATATTTCGTCAAAGTTCAATTATCACGTTAGCATTTCATTTTACTATTTTAAACCACTCTACTATCTACAAAGTATTTCAGACTATATAGCAAATATATTTTCACTACAATACGATTAAATCAATGTGATATGAGTGAATTATCATATCACCAAGCATCTCTTTGTAAGTTTAATAATAGTACATATCTATCACGAGGAATGCAGAATAGCTCATTTATAACTGACAAGTGTATATCCTTTAAAATTTAGAGTTCCAATTTTCTCTCTGTATTATTGAAGAACATTTTATTAAATATACACAAATGTTTCATATCTCGAATAAAAATTTCATTTTTTCCTCAAAACGTCGATTTTAAGCAAGTCAGACTTAAATAGGATTCGTAGCACTTTTAAAATGTTCAATATTTAGCACAGTATTTTGAAAATTATACCAACAAGCATGTCAAAGTTAAATATCGCAATAAGATTTTGATATTTCGCAGATTCTTTTTTTTTTAAATATTCAAATTTATCATCAGTATGACAAATTTCCCGCAATCACCTGGCAATGCAGCATTTTTTTCTTGTACAAATCTTCTGACGATGATCACTGCTTTCAACAGCTGTTAAAGATAACACATCGGAAATATTTCTTCAATATAGATACACTTTTTGTATTGGCCATACCTTATAATATAATTTTACATATTGGACAAAATTTAGAGAAATACATTCGCTGAATATCACTAATTTTTTAGAGAGATATATATCAAAACAGTTCGCAGATGCTGTTTTCAGATATTAACGTATAGATTCTGCACACGAGAGCAAAGGTTCCCGCATGTTTTCCATACTGCAGCGCAAATACGACTGAATTTTAGAAATAATTCCAAATAAGGATAGCATGCAAGGGGGCGCTGCTATCACATGCGGAGAAGGACCCTAGGTAATCGATGACATACAAAACCGATATTTTTTATGCGCTTGTGTACCTACGATAGTTATTTTAAAGAACATTAGTCGTCTCAATTTAAGGAGATTGATGACTAGCACATTAATTTCAAAACATAGGATGCATTTATTATTTAATTAAAATATTCTCTACGCCTAATAGTACGAAAGATGACACCTATGTCTATCCATTATTTTTGGCAGAATGTAAAATTTAGATGTTTTGTAACAGAATCGCTATATTGTTTGATTATATTTCTTCCTCAATAACTATTGCTGATTAGTGGTTAAAGAAATGATAAATGATCTTTATTTATATCACCTGATTAACTTATATTTTATTATAATCATCCTTTATACTTGTGTAAAAACAATGGTAAATTATGATACATACTATTTTATATTCAGCATATCTCTCAACTCTATTATTGAAAAATAAAACTGCGAATAAATCTAACAAAACATTATACTGCGAACTAAAGATATTCAGTCATTATTATTATAGAAGTTTACAAAGCACTACTATAATAAAATAAAGTTGACATTTGTAATAAAATTAAGCAGGATTTGTGTTTTTTTTTTAAATCATTTTGATGATCATTTTTAAATCATTTTTTTTAAATCACTTTTAATCAAATCAATTTCATGATAATAATAATAATACAAATAAATGTTTTCTTTTACTTTGTCATCAGACTTACATATCTTACCAGGAATACTTGCAGCTATTTGTAAGCGATTTATTAAAAACTACTCCAATGAGAAGTGTATTAAGTTAATACGATCGATTTTACCCAATTGCTATGACTCTGTACTGGGAAATTGTTAGTAGTGTCTGTATTTTAGGATGTGTGAGTGAATCTGATTTAATTTAATATTTTCTCAGTGGTATTAAAATTCCATATGGAAAAATTATTTTCAATGATGAGTGTTTGATTGTGTAATAATGGATTGTGTTTGATTGTGTAATAATGGATTGTGTAATTATAGATTGCGTTTGATTGTGAATTGATAACTTTTGTCTGATTTTGTATGTACGAGTATTTCATTGTTATTAATAGCCAGATAATCAGCTATAAATACTATTAAAATAATATTTTCATGTACCAAAATGTTTCAAATATTCATTCAATAATACAATTTGTAAAATATTAAGTCTAGTTACTAATCAAAATCTAATTATTTTAAATTTATCTAAAAAAAATTGAAAATCTATTTGTCTGTTTGTTTGTCCGATCATCACGGGAGAACGACGGAACCGAATTTGATGAAATTTTGTGGGTAGTCTTAATATATCCCTACTTAAAATTTAGTCCATGTTTCGAGTTTCTAATACTAGAAGTTATCGATATATTAATGAACAAGAAAGATCAAGCATGCTTAAAGTATTGATTATGAAACACTTTCCAACTTCAATGCAATTTTATTTAAACATCTCTAAAATGCAATACAATCCTCGGTAATATTATTAAAATTATCACAATACAACATAATTTAATATATTTCAAAACTTAAACATTCATCGAAAAAAAAAGAACTTCATTCAAATGATGGCATTGAAATATAAATTACCTGGTTTAAACATCTCTAAAATGCGATACATTCCTCGATAATATTTTTAAAATCATCATATAATATTTTTAAAATCATCATAATAATGCAATAATTAATTATATTTGAAAACGACATCGAAAACAACTGACATTCATTCAAATGACGTCATAGAAAAAAATATAACACGACTGGCTCTCTCTATAAAAGCAACATTTCATTCATAGCATTTACCCATTCATTTCATTCATCACAGTACTAAAATAATTTATTTTATTTAAAAACTTCAGACCATGGAGCTACATGTAATTAAACTCTATGCTTAAAACTTGATTGAAAAAAATCGTCCTTCTCTCTGTAAAATCAATGAATATTTCATTCATATCAGCTATGCTGACTCCATGAGCTAAATACTTTTGCGTTAAAAAAATACAGCAATTCTTATACAACTCATCCTACATATTTTGCTGTTTACATTTTACATAAGTGAAAAACTGGCTTAGTTGTATAAATATTCAAATTTGGATAATCATTTCATCAAACTCAAATATATTGTCATTGCGTTGTTTCAGTATGTAGATGCACAGAATTTAAGAAAAAATAAAGCGGTTTTAGGACGAATACAACATTCAAGATGAATTAAAAAGAACTTTAAAAATCACGATTTTGAAGATGGATGCCGTAGATGAAGATGCCATAGATGGATGAAGATGGATGCCATATTTTATTTTGAAGTGGACCACTTGATCTTTTCATATCATGCTCACTTGATCGCTTCATATAAGGGGTGTAATTATTATTTTAATTTTTATTTAAAAAACTACTGAATATATTTTGCTGAATTTTTTTTTATATATCTTATGGAATAATTTGAATATTACAAAAAATTTTGGAAACAATTTGTGAATTTGAAATCCGCTTAAAAAATGTTTGAAAAATTAGGTCCCATAGGGTTAAATGTATTTCATTTTTTCAACCCAGGTCCAATCCAAAACTAATTGGGTGATATTATTCATTTATATTCCCGTAGGTCCTACAACATACTAAAATTTCATTTTGATTAAGTCATTTTTACGGCAATTATCGTGCTAACGAACAGATAGACAGACAGACAGACAGACAGACAGAACAAAGTCATAAACACTTTTGAACTTTATTGTAAAGTGTTGAAAACGAAACTTTTTCCTGTGAGTTCTACTCTCTAACTCCCTGGTTCCGAATTAATACTTTATTTCTGAGTTTGGTGGGATATTTTTGTGCAATTTATACATTTTCTGAAAAATATAATTGCTTGAAGACATGAATGTATGGAACATGAATTTAAATGGAAAATCTGTCACCATGGTTTATTTTTCACAAGATTTTACTCAACAATGAAAAGTATTAAGAAATCAAAATAGTCATTTAATTATTAGCATTCTATGAGGAAGATTCTATCTTATATCATGCTGCTCAGCAACTCAAATTAAATGTGTTTGTTAATGTTTATTATTATTTTTTCGATTTGGATAATAAATAAATGGATATAAAAATATATCTCATAAATGAACGGTTTTTTTAACACTTTACAACAAAGTTGAAAAGTGTTTATGACTTTGTTCATTCTGTCTGTCTGTCTGTCTGTCTGTCTGTCTGTTTGTCTGTCTGTCCGTTAGCACGATAACTGCCGTAAAAATGACTTAATCAAAATGAAATTTTAGTATGTTGTTCAGACGGTCTGTAGAACCTATGGGAATATAAATTAATAATATTACCCAATTAGTTTTGGTTTGAACCCGGGTCGAAAAAATGAAATACATTGAGCCCTATGGGACTTAATTTTTCAAACATTTTTTAAGCGGATTTAAAAATCTCAAATTGCTTCAAAAATTTTAGGTAATATTCAAATTGTTCCATAAAATATATAAAAAAAATTCAGCGAAATATATTCAGTAGTTTTTTAAATAAAAATTAAAATATTAATTACACATATGAAACGATCACGTGACCATGATATGAAACGATCACATGACCCACTTCAAAATGATATATGGCATCCATCTTGTTTCGAAATCGTGATTTTTTTAAGTTCTTTTTAATTCATATTGAGTGTTGTATCCGTCCTAAAACTACTTTATTTTTGCTTAAATTCTGTGCATCTACATACTGAAACAACGCAATGACAATACATTTGAGTTTAAATGCTCATCTAAATTTGATTATTTCTTCAAATAAGCCTATTTTTCACCTATGTAAAATGTAAACAGCAAAATATATAGAATGAGTTGTATTAGAATTCCTGTATTTTTTAAACAAAATAATTTAGTCCATGGAATCTGCATAGCTGATATGAATTAAATATTAATTGATTTCATAAAGAGAAGGACGATTTTTTTCGATGAAGTTTCAAGCATAGTGTTCAATTTTTTGGAGCTCCATGGTCTGAAACAAAATGTTTAAATAAAATAAATTATTATAGTATTGTGATGAATGAAATGAATGGGAGAAAGTTATGAATGAAATCCTGTTTTTATAGAGAGATCCAGGCGTGTTATTTTTTCTATGACGTCATTTGAATTAATTTCAGTTGTTTTCGATGAAGTTTTCAAATATAATAAATTATCGTAGTATTATGATAATTCTAAAACTATTACCGAAGAATGTATAACATTTTAGAGATGTTTAAACCAGGCAATTTATATTTCAATGCCGTCATTTGAATGAAGTTCATTTTTTTCGATGAAGGTTTAAGTTTTCAAATATAATAAATTAATGCAGTATTGTGATAAGTTTCAAAATATTACCGAGGAATGTATTGCATTTTAGACTTGTTTAAATAAAATTGCATTGAAGTTGGAAAGTGTTTCATAATCAATGCTTTAAGCATGATTGATCTTTCTTGTTTTCTTTTAATCATATTAATTGCGGACTGCGTACATCACTTTCATTTATTTTGGAAAGAGTTTTCAAACTTATATATTGTATTTATCCAATAAATTTATTTAGCCGATTGTTGAAACAGAAAAATTATAGAACGGGTCTAGAGTAGATCTTCTAATACAATTTTAGTATTTTCATTTAGTACATACAAACGGGATCAGGATTCAGATCTGCAAATTCAGAGCTACGAATTTGGCGGAATATCGCTAACTTAAGAGTAGAACTTCTAGTACATCTTTAGTGTTTTCATTTAGCACATACAAACGGGATCAAGATGCTTTATTCAGATCTGCAAATTCAGAGCTATGAATTTGGTGGGATATCGCTAACTTGGCAACTTTTCTTAAAAGTTGCCAAATTGACGGAAATGTCGCTAAATTGATAAAAATGAAGCAAATCGATGAAAGTTATTTTGTTTTGTTAGAAGAGAGTACTGAAATGATGTTTCGATAGTATTTGTTTCTCAGTCCATCCATCCTACTTAGTAACACCTTTAACTAATTTTTAACACTTTACAACATAGTTGAAAAGTGTTTATGACTTTGTTCATTCTGTCTGTCTGTCTGTCTGTCTGTCTGTCTGTTTGTCTGTCTGTCCGTTAGCACGATAACTGCCGTAAAAATGACTTTATAAAAATGAAATTTTAGTATGCTTATTAGACGGTCTGTGGGACCTATGGGAATATAAATAAATAATATCACCCAATTAGTTTTTTATTGAGCCCGGGTTGAAAAAATGAAATACATTGAACCCTATGGGACCTAATTTTTTAAACATTTTTTAAGCAAATTTAAATTTCACAGATTGCTTCGAATATTTTAGGAAATATTCACATTATCCCATAAAATATATAAAAAAAATAATCTCAGTAAAATATATTAAGTAGTTTTTTAATTAAAAATTATTTAATATAGGGAAAAAAACAAATTCAATTAAATTCTGACTTTTAGGATAGCCTCCAGAAAGAAAAAAGAGATATATTATATAATAAATATCTTTCCGGGGGTTTGATAATTTTGCAGAGAGAGGCTTCACATTTTAAAATAAGTTTGGTAGATACCAATTTTTAATTTTTTTTAAAAATTTTATATAACTCTTCGTGGTATACTTATTTGATGGCATTTTTAATGCACTTTCCTACATTCTAGAGAGTTAAAATTTGGTACACCGCTTAAATTTGTTGAACATTTTATTCTACAAAAATTTGGTGGATCTTTAAATATAGATCATCCATTTTTTTACGAAATGGCCTGCAAATAATCCCCGTTCACTTCTATAAATCATTGTAATATTGTTAAAAATTCTGAAGTGGGCAGCACATGTCTTTCCCTGCAGACTCATATTCACGTTCTCTTTATTTCTTCTATAATAATTTGAGTTTATCTGCACAAAATAACAGCCATAAGTATTTTAAATGACATTGAATTTGGTTCTCATTTGATAGCTGGACTTATTGTCAAAGGTGGCTTAGCGAAAACGCGAAAAAACTGGAATATCTTATATTTTTCCGTGTTCCTAAAGTCCCAAAACGTGTAGATCCTTCGAAAATTCGAGTTCCGATCTTCAGCACGATTCCAATACTTTGAATACATACACACACATACACATATTATATGTGTATCTGTGTATTATCTGTGTATCTAAATTCCGTGCCAATGCAATTACATAGTTAAGATTTTAAATGATCCCTAAACTTTTATTATTTTTTCAACGAAGCCTAATTTTAACTTATGCAGAATGCAAATATCTCAAGCGATTGTAAGGTGAGTTACATAAGTATTGCTGAAGTTTTTCACACAAAATTATTTAGCCCTGGAGTCTGGAATACAAGTTATATGAATGAAATATTCATTGATTTTGCATAGAGAATCAGATGATTTATATATCGATACAGTTTTAAATATTTAAGTATAACAAATTACTGTAGTACTGTGATAATGTAAAATATATCACCACTGTATGTATCACATTTTAGAAATTTTTAAATGGAATTGCATTTCAGTTGGAAAGTGTTTCATAATCAATGCTTATGCATGATTGATCTTTCTTGTTAAAATATCACCATGTTGATAAAAATATTTGTAAACAAAAAAAATTATCTTGAAATCGATAAAATTGCGCTAAATAAATTAAATTAATTGTGTTTTGTTACGGGATAGTGTTGTGATGATATTTCGTCAATTTGTCGTCAAGTGCCACGCTCAGTTCTACAGTCCTACTTGGCGATAAATTTGGTGATTTTTTAAAATGTCGCTAAATGGGCGAAAAAGTCGCCAAATCTTCCATAGAGATAGCATTATTCAGTCGATAGTTTTTCCACCAATTTATTTGAAGCAAATAATATGTCGCTTAGAAATGGGTTGAAATCCAAAGTGTTTATGGGGCAGAATATTTTTATTAAATATTTTCCGATTTGAATAATTAATATATGTATATAAAATAAACTTCATTACCATTGCATTTTTGACTGGATAATGTCAATTACGATCTTAGGGTTTCAAAATTATTATTATTTATATTTTCGGGAATTATTGATATTTTCAAGATATTATGCCATTGTTTTATTGCTGCAAAAATTGTTGAAACTCATATATTGTACGTTGTACGAGTAGTCTTCTGCAAATGCACTGGTATATCTTCTAATATACGAGAATATAAGTAGTAAAGGTGCATATATTGGCATATATTTTGACATATCTTGGCATATATTGGAATCAAGTGCGGCCTTCTTGTATGGAGATTACAGGGATTATTGATATTCTCAATTGATTACGTCATCTGTTTTGTTTTGGCAAAGATTTTTGTGACTCATATTGTAATATGGGCAATCTTCTAACAATCGAACATATCTTCTAATCTAAGGTATTATAAGTAGTACGGGGGTATCTTTCCATATAATTTTAGCACTTTCATTTTGGCATATATTGGAATCAATTATTGCCTTCAGGTTTAAAGATGACGTGTTTTATTGTTATTTTCAGATTATACATGTAATCTACTAATAAAGATTATATCTTCTAATATTCGCGTATAAAAGTAGCACGGGTCCCATACAATTTTAACTCTTTTATTTTGCATATATTGATTCAATTCCATGTTTTTTGTAAATTTGCTTACAAAAGAGGCCAGGATGTTTTATTATTCAGATCTGCTCGTGAAGATAATTTTGTAGAAGAACAGAGATTCTTAAACTTCATTTTAGGAGCATTAAATTAAATATTTTAACAGGGTATTCTGATTAAAAATGTCATTTAGTATACTATAGGAATTTGCATATGATTGTGAATTTTAAGTTTCTTTATATTATATACTCCGTACGAAGAATGTGTATGCTGCTAGTATGCAATATTTAATTAATATCGTCTACTATAATTAATATCGTCAAAGTTTTCTCGAAGTTTTGCGAAATTTTGCTATTTGCCTTGCGAATTTTGTCTTTCTTTCCCATGATGAAGTTATCGCCTTACATATAAAAGATAAAAGCATTAAATACTTCATAAATATTGAGAGATATTATACATTTAAAGAGACAGTACATGTAATAAATGAACGAAAAAACAGTAGTTTTAGAATTTTCCTATAAATTATCTATTTGACGAAAATGAAATTTGAAAACTTACTAAAACCTATATATTCCTTCGTAGGAATATTTTCATAAATGTCAAATGTAAATACTCGAATTGCATTTTTTTATTTTTGAAATTTCAATATTTTATTTCCCGCCAGTTAATCAAGTTTGGCATATCTGAATTTAAATGAATGTCTTGCATACACAGATATAGCTGGTGTTTAATCTTTTAATGTTTAATTACGTAATTGAGTATAAAAACCCATACTGAACTTTATACCCGCAAAGTGCTGCTACAAGGCTAAATAGTGAGAAATATTTATAAAAAGTGTCATATAAAAAATGAGTGTAAAACGATTTTAAATTTAAAAAACAGCCTTCTTTGGTAGAATTTGAAGACCTACACACACCAGAGCAAGATAGTCCTTTTTCTATAGAGTAGCAAATATGGACCGAAGTAGATATCGAATATGTAAAGCTTCGTGAAGAAATTAAAGGTAAAAACCAAGTAGGAGAGAACCAACAGCAGGTTTCTCTGAATGAACTGCAAAAACCAAGGTAAACGACTAACAGAAGGTGGATAAAGCTACAGTGAATAAAACTACAGTGAATAAATTATAGTTCAGTGAATAAAATTTAAAATTTATGTGTTCTTCCATAAATAATATAGGATAGGAAACCGACTTGTTTCAAAAGTTACTGAGTTGTTCGAACCAGTTGTAAAATCAACAGATTATAAAAACTAAGATTAATTTGGCGTAACAAAATTTTAAAATAAACAATAGGTTAATACATGGACTACACAAGCTGCTTTTGCAAGGTATAATAATTAGATAAGAGAAAATATAATACAAAATAAGGATATCAATCATTTTCAGAAACAAACAGAGAATCCGATTGTTTTCTCACAATTTTGCTAACTTCAAATTTATTTTCGAATTCTTTTTAACTTGTAATTATATGGTTTGAAGAATGGTTGCTTTCCTATTTACTTAAATTATAGCACTTAGGTCTTAGTTTTAATTCCTAAATATATTTGATTTGAATATCTCTGTTGGTTTTATATATTCATCCTTCATTTTAGCCATTCATTCATAGAACACACTGCTAGTTATTCTCGCTCTTTGTTTTTACCTTTCGGAAGCCAATCTTGCTTTTATTAGTGGTAGAGTTATCCTTTTCCTGACAAAGGAGCCTGTGTTTGGAGTTATAAATGATTGACGATCTTATTTTATATTTTATGTAACAGTTTCACGTAATTTATCACTTTTCTTATTTTGCTAGCAAAATCAAAGATAACGTTTCGGTCAAGACATCCTTAGCGTGTTCTTCTACATGGAATTCATCAGAAGATTTTATTAATTTGAACATGGTATACCATTCTCGATTTTTTTTTTAATTAAACGCGGTTTAAACTTCAGTCATAAGATAAGTTCCAAGTCCAAGGGCTAGATAACATTAAATTTTTAACACTTTACAACATAGTTGAAAAGTTTTTCTGATTTTGTTCATTATGTCTGTCTGTCCGGGCGTCCGATAACCGTAATGGTCTGCCGTGAAAATGACTTTATCAAAATTAAATTTTAGTATGTTGTTAAGACGGTCAGTGGGATATGAGAATATAAATGCATAATATCACCCAATTAAATTTGGATTGAACACGGGTTGAAAACCTGAAATACATTGAACCCTATGGCACCTAATTTTTTAAACATTTTTAGGCGAATTAAAAATTTACAAATTGCTTCGAAAGTTTTAGGAAAAATTCAAATTATCCCATAAAAAATATAAAAAAAAATGTCAGCAAAATATATTTGGTAGTTTCTTTTAATCAAAATTAAAATAATAATTAAACCTATATCATATGAAGAGATTACGTGACCTACTTCAAAATAAAATATGGCATCCATCTTGTGTCAAAATCGTGATTCTTAAAGTTATTTTTAATTTATATTTTGTGTTGAATCCGTCCTAAAACAGCTTTATTTTTGCGTAATTTCTGTGCATCTATATTCTGAAACAGCGCAATAACAATATGTTTGAGTTTAAATGATCAATGCCATCCATCTTTTGTCAAAATCGCGATCTATATTCTGCGCCAACGCAATTACAATATTTTTGAGTTTAAATGATCAAATTTTGCTTATTTCTTCAATGAAGTCTACTTTTAACGTATGCAGAAACGTATGTAAATACATCATGCTGTAACATGAGTTGTATAAGAATTGCTGAATTTTTTAACGCAAAATTAATTTGCTCTGGAGTCTGGAATATAGCTGATATGAATGAAATATTCATTGGTTTTACATAAAGAAGCAGACGATTTTATGGCTTTGCCTTTTCGATGAAGTTTTAAGCATGGAGTTAGAAAGTACTTTTACCTACATGGTTTCCAGTTTTTAAGTAAAATAAATTATTGTAGTATTGTGATAATTTTAAAAATATCACCGCTGAATGAAAGTAATGGAAAAAAGTGTATGAATGAAATATTCTCTGCTTTTGCATAGAGAGGCAGACGATTTATATTTCGATGACGTCATTTGAATAAAGTTAATTTTTTTTTTTTTTTGAGTTTTAAGTTTCCAAATATAATGAATTATTGTAGTATTGTGATAATTTTAAATACATCACCACTGCATGAATTGCATTTTAGAGATGGTTCAACAAAATTGCATTGCTGTTGGAAAGTGTTCATTATGAATGATAGCTTTATGAATGATTGATGAGTGCTTCATGAGTGATTGATCTTCCTTGTTTTATATCTTGACATAGAAGAAAAGTAAGATAAAGTAAATGGAATATATATTTTTTAATGGATTGGCTATAAAATAATATTAAAATTTGCAATCATTTTTCAAAACTTGGAAGACTTTTCAAAATCATCGTTTTTCACGTCCAAAAAGGTATACCAAAAATACAGTGTTGTTAAATTTTCATTTGTGATCAATACTATAAGCATGCAGCCTTCTAGATCATAGTAGGGGCTATTAGAAGAATTAAAATCTCTTTTCAAAATACCGGCTTTCCTTCGCCTCTAGAAGGACAAATAAAAATCGTGCTTCGTTAGGTTCTTAACCCTGTTCGACGATTTAAGTTTGCAAAGTTTCAGTCCTTTAGATCTTCCGAAGACATTATGTAGTGTTTGGAACCCCCCGAAACATTAGAGAATTAGTAGCACTTGATGTAGCACTTACAGTAAAACATTAAACGGTATATTTTAACAAAACTTAGATATATCCTTTAGATAGTCTCACTTTCTTATCAAATCAATATATTCAACTTATTAGGATTAAACTTATATTAGTTAATAGTTGCACTAAATTGTAAAAGCCTCTACCCCCCCCCACACACACACACACACTCACCTCCCTCTTCGTGGGGCGTTTAGAATTCGTTGCTCTATCGCTAAATTGTACCTTTTGGAGTGAATACATTAAAATACATAAATTATTCAAAATACAGTTTGAAAAACTGAAGAACTTCAAATTTGGTTGCTATCGTAGCTTGAATACTGAAGGTGCTCATAAAACCAAGATTGACAATTTTAGTTCAATTAAGAGACCGATAAGTGTTAATTTTTGCAAGTTATATTTTTAACTTTAGAAGCTCGACGATGAGAAGCATAGACTAAAACTTCTGCCGAAGGGGGTCTTCTTGAACTTCGTTCACCGAAATTCGGATTTCCGTTAAGAGCTGAAGAAATTTGCTCACGAACTTTTGGATCATTATTTTTTGTAAATAACTACAAATATATTGTCTTTTATTACCTTTGTATGCTATGTGCACATTCCAACATCATGAAATCTCATTTAAGCAATCTGCATCTTTTCAGGCCAAGAATCAATGTTTTCCATTGTGAGATATATTCACACGGTAGACAGACTTATCCGAAATCCGTAATTACGCGTCTGGTGCGTATCGAAATATCTGTTTACTCTTTGGAATTTTATCAGTGCGTAAAAATACGAGTAATATTTCTTGCAACAAAATATATTTTTCGTTTCGAATTTCCTCACTCTCTTAATATATTAATTACCGTACATATAATTTTCTTTATTTTCAACATATCATATGGTTTTTATTTTATTAAAAGTGTATGTAATAAAATTTTGATTTCGTTAATAAATCTCGTAAATTTTATTTTGTTCGTCTGTGTTTCCCTTAGCACACTTCTGTGTATATATTTTTTGTTAATAAATAATGCATATACAATCTTATTGTTTATCGATAAAATTAACTGTTACTACTTTTCTAGATAATATAAAATTATTTTATTGATAAATACACTGATGGAAATGTAATTTCTAAAAAGAATCTCTGTATTTATAAAAAAAAACTCTCAATTTGTTAAATACCAGTAAATATATAATGATGTATCAACTGGTTTCAGTTGCAGAACGAAATAAAAGAAACAGGGAAATCACTGGATAAAAGCATAAGAACGACTGGAGACACATGTTTTAACTAATATCATTTTTAAAATTAAGTATTGCAATGTTAAAAAAATATAAGGAAATATTAATTTTAATTTTTTAAATACTCCACTATTGCGAAATCATTCTTCATATTTTAGGAAAAGAGTAAAACTACCCTTTAAAAATTTATTCGTTGCATCTCTGACGGTAAGGTACGTTGAAATAGTATAAATGCATTTAAGTTACAGATCGTTTCAAGACAATCACGTACACTGGAGACGTACAATGGTAGAAATTGCAGACATAGATGATCTTTGAATCATTTGTGATAAGTAGATATGAGGAATGTAAAATATGAATGCCTAGATAACCTAGTAATCCATATATATCATTGGATTCCTATTATTAACTATGAATATTTTGAAATCTATATTTTGTTTTTTTATAATTTGATCTGGTTTTAAGATATTAAAATGCAAATTGAAGTTGCATAGATTGGAAATGAACGCAACAAATAATATATAAATAATATATAAATCTCAATGTGAGATTTATATATTATTTATTTGAATCAGTCGTTGAAGAGTTCATTGATATTCAAATATGCAGGAATGTTGTGACATGCTTTAACGGGGCCTGTCACAATTACAAAATGGTGCTTTAATGCATTATTCTCATGATTTCTTCAAAATGACTAAATAGAATAGTCTAACAAGAAAGATCAAACATGCATAAAGCATTGATTATGAAACACTTTCCAACTGCAATGAAATTTTATTTAAACATCTCTAAAATGCGATATGTTCAGCGGTGATATTTTTGAAATTTTCACAATACTACAATAATTTATTATATTTGGAAATTTAAAACTTCATCGAAAAAAATGAACTTTATTCAAATGATTTCATCTAAATATAAAACGCCTGGCTCTCAATATAATAACCGTGAATATTTCATTCATAAACTTTTATTCCATTCCTTTCATTCATATCATTAAAATTATACAATACTACAATAATTTATTTTACTTAACAACTTAAAACTATGGTTGTAAAAGTACTTTGTAACTCCATGCTTAAAACTTCATCGAAAAGGGCAATACTATAAAATCGTCGGCTTTTCTATGTAAAATCAATGAATATATCATTCATATCAGCTATATTCCGGACTCCAGAATTAATTAATTTTGCATTAAAAATTCAGCAATTCCTATGAAACTCATTTAACAGCTTGATGTGTTTACATTCTGCATAAAGTAGACTTCGTTGTAGACATAGCCAAATATTGATGATCATTTGAACTAAAAAATATTGTAATTGTGTTAGCGCAGTAAATAGATGCACAGAAATTACGCAAAAATAAAGCGGTTTTAGGACGGATACAATATTAAATTTAAATTAAAAAGAACTTTAAAAATCACGATTTTGCCACTTGGAAAAAAGATGGATGCCATATTTTATTTTGAAGTATCTCACGTGATCTCTTCATATAGTATGGGTGTAATTACTAATTTTATTTAAAAACCTACCGAACATATTGTGCTGTGATTGTTTTTGTATATTTTATTAGATAATTTGAATATTCCCTAAAATTTTCGAAGCCGTTTGTGAATTTCAAATCCGCTTAAAAAATGTTTGAAAAAATTAGTTCCCATAGGGTTCGATGCTTTTCAACACGGATTCAATCCAAAACTAATTGGGTGATATTATTAATAATATTCCATATGTCCCACAGGCCGTCTCAACAACATACTAAGATTTCATTTTGATAAAGTCATTTTTACGGCAGTTAGCGTGCGAAAAGACAGACAGAATGAACAAAGCCATAAATACTTTTCAACTATGTTGTAAAGTGTTATAATATTCCCGTAAAATCTGAGAAATATAGATACCACGTACCCTCCAAAGTCTGAGAAACATCGATATATTTTAATCTGATAATAATGTTTGTACATATGTGAATAATTTATAATAAACCGCTTGAAAAAGTTCGCAGTGGAACAATAGTTATGATCAAGAATATTATGAAATAACAAGAATATTTTGAACGAAAATAACAATTGTGAAAATAGCATTAAATGTTAACATTAACATTGATTGTCCCAAAAGGATGTTTTTCTGCACTATGCTCATGATTTATTCAACATGGCTGAATAGAATATTCTAAAAACGATCAAACATTTATAAACAACATTTATGTGTAAAATAATTTTTAAATTATAATTAATGTAATGTCTCAAAATATAAAAAAATCCAAATTTTGACGCAAAAGCATATTTTGCCAGACATATATGTATATATGGTTTGTATTATTCATTTTAAAAATACTGTGCTTCTCTACGTTATAAAAGATTTACGCTAAAATGAGTTTTCTTTTACGCTGAAACGTGTAAGTAATTCTTGAATATATTATTTTTTCCCTAACACAACAATAGATATTCTTTTAATTATTATAATTTACTGTAAGTAAGTAGGCATACTCATTGAGAGGCATTTAAATTATAATAGTGTAAATTTTACGTGTGTTAAATTTTGTTATTGCAAGTTTATAAATAATGGAAATATAAAATATTGAAATATGGTCATTTTTATGCAATGTTCGCCTCGTAACCCTAACAGCATTTTTTGTTTTCACAGTGACGTGAGATGTACCTCACACTGTGACTTTGGGACGTCAGAGGACGTCACAGTACGTATCGGCAATGCCATATTGAGGTCACAGCGAAGTCATTTTGGTCATTTTCATGGTCGTTTGTGATGTCGCATATTAACTTGTTTGTGACGTCACATTGTAATTGCCATTGTAATGTCGTCACATTGTTACGTGTTAATTAAATTGTGGACACGTCACAGAATATAGTCACAATGAAGTTATAAAGTTACTAATACATAACGAAGCATAGAAGCCACAAATATGATGTCACATTGTGACCCAGGTGTCACGTGACTACAACGTCACTGTTGTCGTGACGGAATTCGTCACTGTTATGTAAATTATATAATTATGATACTTTTTAAACTTTTATATTAATATTTAATTAATTTGTGACCTGGAACCCTCATGTCGTTGTATATATTTTGTCATCCGTTATTCAAGGATTCTTTTAATTATTATTATTCTTTTATTTTTTATTCTTCTCGTCGCACTTGTTTGCTGGTGGAGACAGTTGTCTTAGCTCTTTTTGACGTCACGTGGCAGCTACACGTGCCTTGAACTTTGCCGTTGATGGGGCGGATCCCTGGATATATTTGAAATGGAAGTATTTTGGTACTGGGTGGAAAAGAGAAGATGTGAGCCTCTTGTTATTTTCTATTGGCCGGGTTCTGGATCCACCTGGAATGTTTAAAAGCTGTGTGAATCTTGTTTCTGGGCTCTCTCCCTGGAAAATATCGTCGAACCCACAAACGACTCGGAACTCATCACCCAGGCTGAATTCCGTCGCTGTGGCGCTTGGAGGGGGAGACGCCACTACCGCTACCATCGCCACTACATGACTGGATCATCGCTGATGCCGAGCCTCGTTGTTTGCCGCCGCCGTTGACCGACCGGGAACCTCCTGTTCCGGTTGCCTGCAGACCGCTACAGATTGAGTCCGTGATGAAGCCTGAGCCCTGTGCAGGCCGTTGCTCGTATTCTACTTGCCAGCCTGCCGCCTCTCCTTGGTCGGGGAAGATTTCTCCCCGAGGGTACTTGGATGGATGTTTTGACTTCGTCTTTTCTTGAGTCCTTCCAGATATGGAGGTAAGCGACATTTTCGGTAATTGGTGGCTGCGATGCCTCGACTGACTTGTGTACTGGCGGACTGATCCTCCTGATGTATTCTCAAGATCTTCTGAATTAAATTTCTATTAAATTAATTCCTTGAAGTAAAATAATTGAATTAAAGTAAATTAACAGTTAAGCCTTAAGCGTTCCTCGAGTGTGTATTCTCTCTTTGACCATACCATATTTTTGCTGAATAATTGAATATGTGATATTAATATGTAATTCTGGTAATTAATGACTTATAGAATTGATTATTAAAATTCCGGCAAAGAGCCGATGATTTTTAGTAGAGGTGGTCCAGTGGTTTAGAGCTGATTATAAATCAGCATATGTATTTGATATGCTAACTCCATTCTTAAGTAATTAATAAATTAGGATTTAAAATTAAATTGAGTTTTTTTTTTTGTGTAGAAATTGTGTTGATTTATGTATTTTTCAGCTTTTGGATGAGTTCTTAAGGTAAAAGTATTCTTCTGTTTATTTTGGATTTTGATTGGGTTTCTCCGCAGGTCATCATTGGAATTCTTCCAATTGACGAGAGGTGTGTTTGGAACCTGGGTGTAATAAATTTCTCTGATAAAGTTAGACTTTCTCGGTCAGCCGTGTCTGGCGGGAATCCGTTGCGACGTTTGATGCCCTCGGAATTCCCGTCTTCAATCGTCGCAACGGATTCCCGCCAGACACTGTCACACATGAGACGATCTTTGCTGTGAGGGAAGGGTTACTTGTATGAAGTGTTTCCAGTCGTCGGTGACATTCATAGTAATAAATTGAGCTAAATTTCAGTTCTACCAGCCATTATAAGTGTGTTCGTATTTCATTGAAGGACTGCAGGATTCAAACCTTATGTGGAAGACGCTTTTCACTAGTGAAGTAAATTATAGACAGACTTCAGGAAGATCCTTCAGGTCAATGAGATCTTTGGATTACTTACCCCAATATAAATGATGTCCCACATTATTTAGAATAGAAATATTAAAAATTAAATACTTCGCATGAATTGCTTTTGGCGTTTTGAATGACATTTTCTTTTTCCCTAAGACCATCCGTATTCAACCCAAGAGCGTTTGGAATAGTTGTATGGGCGGATAGGAGCAAGTTTCCCTTTCATAAGCTTTAAAAGGCAACATAAACACATATATTAAAAAAAGCACATATATAAATAATGCGATTTCAAGGACGCAGAATGAAGTAATTTAGACAAATATATCCAAGCATTTTCGAGAATTACAAAACAATAAAATGCATAAATCGGAATAACTAGCAAACAGCAAAATATGAAGTTATCAACCAAAGTAAGAAAGGATCGAAAACAAAAGTAACATTCTTATTAAAAAAACTGTAATACATCTGAGAAAAATTATCATTAATATAATTATTTAACAGGGCCGAGAAATATTAGGAAAAAAATAAAATCATGTATTTATCTAAATCTAAAAATGCACCAATGGAAACCAATTAAATATATATAAAGAAAAATCTGATGTGGGCAGCACATGAATTTCCTTATATAATGCAATGAATTTACTACTTTTACAATAAAAAAATAAATTTTATAGGAGTTATTTATATTCTTTCCAAGATATTGAATTTTCGTCAATGAGTCGTCATTTTCCATGTCGTCATCATCAATGAGTCGTCATTGATTTAGTGTCATTTTTAGCCATTTGGCGAATTTTTCGTTAATTTAGCAACATTTAAATAAGTCGCCAAGTTGGCGACATTTCGCCAAATTCATCGCCAAAATCTCGCCAAGCGTTATGGACGAAGAAATAAGTTATTTTTACAGCAGATAAATGACTATTGACGTTCAAATACAAAAGTATTACTTAAAGTTTCTTTTTTCATGAATGGAATGTGCTAGAACCACGAGAATGATGTCACCCAAATGATTGCATGGTATTACATATGAAAAGTGAAGATGTTTCTCAATAGGAAATGTTTTTTTTGTATTTTATACGACTTTTTGATAATTATTTTTACAAAATATGCAATATCTCGAGAACGGTTCATGTTAGCGCTCTAAAATTTATGTCAATCGTTTTCTAATGAAAAATTACGTAAGAAATGTCTATTCGCGTAACTTTATTAGCGGTTTTGATTTTTTGACGATTTTTTTTCAAAATTTCACTCGAAAATTTAAGGAGGTTCTGAACATTCGATTGCGTATAAAAACAATAAGCTTCCAGTGTTTCCAGATTGTGATTTTTGAACCAAATTTTGTTCGAATCGGTCCATTCGTTCGTCAGTTATCGTCTCCACAGACTCACTGACACACACACACACACAGACATCACTTCAAAAATGTTTGATTCGTGATCAGGGATGCTTGAAACGTGCTCCCCCATCGAAAACTCAAATTAGAATTTTTGACCCCGTCACAATACTTTCCTTATACATTACGTATATAAGGAAAGTAACAAATGTTACATCCATAAAAATGGGCAACTTTCTTATCATACATTAGTTATCTACATTTACTGAATTTTAAATTAAACCATATTTAAGACAATTCAAAATATGGACCATTTAATGAAAGTATGAGTAAAGACTTGAAATTAGCATTGAGATGAAATTCAGGGCTAGAAGTTGCGGCCCCCACGGTCCCATATTCGACCTAAGCCCAAAGAATCTGAACTTCAAATTTGCAAAAGTGGTAAATAATTGTTTAATTTAAGTTTTCTAAAATTATTTTGTTGAATGTACTTTTTGCTACTACATTAAAGCGGTAGCACATATTTGAAAATTTTTCAAATTCTGTACTCTTTTTTTATCAATATATTAAACTCAGATATGTATAACTTTAAAGTTTTAAAATTTTCCAAAAATATATATTTTATTGAGTCGCAGAAGCATTTACAGCGCTGGAATATATTGTTTCATAAATAGTAAATAATATTATGAATACCTTCATGAATACTTTTAAGGCACACATTTCTAGCTTATATAAAGTATGAGAAATGTTTTATATTACATTGATACTTGTGTAATGCTAAACTGATTTAATATCTGAAGCAAAATTCTTGCAAACTTTTTAATCTGTGGTGCATTTATAGCTGAACAAAATGAAGCACATAGATAGAGACTGAAAATTCTAATTTTACTAGGTCCTTTCAAAAATATTTACATCATTTGACTTTGTTCCAGAAACCAAATATTTGATCGCCAGAGGAAATTCATTTTTGCCCCCCGTCGTCTTTCAGAGAACTGTAAACAGTTTCTGCAAAGTTCTATTAAAAACAGGAGAAGGATGCAGTGTATAAATAAAATATTGCGATGCTTCATATGCTTGTAAATTCAGACAGGAATTTTTCAATAAGCTGTACTTTCATATTTTAATTTATATTTCATTATGTAGAATGCAGAATGGAAAATTAAACTTTAAAAAATCTGATGTGGGCAAAACATGACTTTCCTAATATAATGCAATGAATTTATTACTTTTACAATAAAAATATAGATTTTTATTGTAGTACATATTTATTTTCTTTCCAAGATATTGAATTTTCGTCAATTAGTCGTCATTTTCATTGGTTTAGTGTCATTTTTATCCATTTGGCGAGATTTTCGTCAATTTGGCAACATTTAAAAAAGTCACCAAGTTCGCGACATTCCGCCAAATTCGGCGCCAAAACCTCGCCAAGCATTATGGGCGGAGAAATAAGTTATTCTTATAGCAGATAAGTAACTATTGGCGTTCAAATACAAAAGTATTACTCAAGTATCTTTTCTCATGAATGGAAC
This sequence comes from Amaurobius ferox, assembly GCA_951213105.1. Classification (NCBI taxonomy): domain Eukaryota; kingdom Metazoa; phylum Arthropoda; class Arachnida; order Araneae; family Amaurobiidae; genus Amaurobius; species Amaurobius ferox. The sequence continues at coordinate 139,003,386 of OX578136.1, forward strand.
GAGCTAGATCCACGAGAATGAAGCCACCCAATGTATCGCATGATATGACATATGAAAAGTGACCATGTTTCTCAACAGTTAATATATATAATTTTTATTTTTTGGGACTTTTTTATAAATTTATTTTAAAAATGTGCAATATCTCAAGAACGGTTCATGGCGTTCTAAAGTTTATGTCAATCATTTTCTAAGGACAAAATTACATGAAAAATGTCTATTTTTGCAACTTTATTAATGGTTTTGATTTTTTGATGATTTTTTTCTAAATTTCACTCTAAAATTTAGGGGGAGGGTTCTGAACATTCGATTACGTTTAGAAACAATAGGCCTCCAGTATTCACGGATTGTGATTTTTGTTCCACATTTCATTCGAATCGCTCCTTTCATTCGTGAGATATCGTCACACACACACACACACACACACACACGCATACTTTCACACACACACACACAGACATCACCTCAAAAATGTTTGATTCGTGATCAGGGATGCTTGAAATGTGCTCTCCCGTCGAAAACTCGAATTCAAATTTTCGACCCTGTCACAATACTTTCCTTATACATTATGTATATAAGGAAAGTAATAGCATATTATACATTCCAAATTAAAACTTTAAAACGTTTATGTATTTCTCTTAGACAAACATTGGTACGCTACAAAAATGAGAACATACTACTAGATGACTTTAAAATTATGCGACGCTCAGTACATTTAAGAGTCGTTTTTTATAAGAGGCAGACACCCTGTGGAAGTTGACATCTTGGATTTTGCTGAAATTTTCTGTGTATGTTCTTTTAGTGATGATAAGAAGAAACAATTTTTTTTTAATTTTTTTTCAAGGTTTTTTGTCCTTCAGACAAGGACAAAGTTCAAGGTCAAACGACATGTGCTGCAGCCTGTGGTGGGTTCTGCTCGTAATGCAAACAGTGTGCCATGGGAAACTCTTTCATTTTGTATACTTCATAATGTAACGTAGTTTTCTCCACAAATACTTGGGTGGCACGCTTTTCGCGCAAGGGTCAAAGGTCATCCAAAGTATTGGTAAAATCGCCATTTTTCATACATTTGATCCTCCATATTTTAGAACGCGAAGAGTGTGCCGTAACAATAACAATGGGGGCTTTTACTACCAAGTAGGTATTTCTTATTTGTGGAAAATTTAGTATGGTACACTCTTTGGATTGACAGATATTTAGGATCAAAGTTTGAAAATTTGGAAAAAAATGTCAAGGTCAAGTGCTCGGAGCGCGCAGACTGAATTGATTTGAAACGAAGTCACATCATGACCTTAACATCTGTATATTGTGAATCTGTCAACAGATTCATGGGACATTAGCAGGGTTTATTTTTACAGGCATTAATGTGCATTCAAAATTACATTGCAAAGACTTATTTTTATACAGGCATCTTGAAATTTTATTTTTCCCTATTTCCTAGCCTAATATTAATTCTGATGCAGATCTGAAAATAACTTATTGAAGTACTCAATCAATCCATGTCAACTATATCTTAATGACCAAATTCTAAAATTAATTTTCATCACAAGTCAATATATCAAAGTATAGATAAAATTCCATAGGTTAAGAATATATAAACATTCTTTAAAAAAAGGTGGAATAAATAAAAATTGATATTAAAGTTGCTGTGTTTCAAAATGAAAAATAAACTGCACAATGTGATAATGATTTGGCAACACACAACTGGCGGCCATGTTGGTAGAAGCACACTTCAATTTTGGTTATTTCAGAGAATTGTAATTTTGTTCTTTTAAGACATTGAGGAAAAAATTGAATCAAGGAAAGATGAATATTTATTTTTTAAATTAACTTATTCATCATTAAGGCCATACCCATATCATAAAAGATAAGTTTATTTGGAGAAAAAACTCTTAGGCTCAGCAACTTTTACTTTTTTTTTGGATTCAATGATTTATTGTGCTACTTAGAATTGATTTATTGTGTTTATAATGAGTTTTAAAAAAATACAAAAAACCATAAAATTTGGAAAATGGGTAGAATGAACCATTAGCCCATTACTTTTACTGACAAGTTTTTAAAATTAAGTGTAAAAACAACAACAACATATTTTTATCTTATTTTGTAGGTCTGAGTAGAGGCATAAGCCACCCTCTGTAGCAGTAGCAGGATCTTTAAAATTTCCCACAAAAAACAAAGAACATAGCTGTGAATTAGAATAACCAAGATGGATTTGACTTATGCACAATGTACTTCAAAGACCTAAAAAACTGTGGTGAACATACTAGAACAAGGAAGAATGACATTTTCAACTTTAAAGATATCTCTGGCTCAGTGAATGAGTGGTTAGAAGGAAAAGGTGTGAAAGATGTAGATGCAATTGTGTATGAGTATGATCTAATTCAAAGTAGATCTGGTAAATCTCTAAGTGAAAGTGATGTAGCATGTGCGCTCCATAGATACTCCTACGGATTCTACTGGGACCCACCTAAAACATGTCAGCACCCTGAGCACGTACCAACAAATTATCAGAAGAAGTAGTCTACATCTGTAAGAGCAGTTTCTGGGAAACTTTATTAAAATCTGAAAGGGAATCTGCATAAGCCATTTCCAATTTGTGGTGTTATGTGTACTTTTCATAGAAATATGGAGGAAAAAAAATCAGTGCATCGTTGCTCCCAAAAGATTCATCCAAACTGCATCCAAAAGCAAAAGCTCAAGAGACGCGAATCAATATTCTTGAAATGGTAGCCCCTGGTGTTAGTCCCGCAAAACACCAAATAATCTCACCTGTGAATGAAATTAGTCTACGCAAATTACGTGAAGCAAAGCGCAAGTATACCTAGGTTAAAACCAGTTTTAAAAAGAAGTTCTGTGAGTCTCTAGCACCTATCCAAAGAGATGCTTTATCAACATTAGTGTTTACCAGTTCAAGTTCCGAAGAAGATGAAGTACCTAAGCCGCTTGAAGAATTGAAATAAGCATATCTAACATACCAAAATGTAAGATCACCTCAGCAGCAATTACAGCACCCTTTAAAACCTGGTTCAATCATTTTGGTTAAATATGTTCACGCATCCTTTGGTTCCTTCCGAGAGGTTGGTGGTAGGGGAAGGAGGGTACGGTCCCTGTGGATGTCTCCCCCACTGGGTTCCGGTCTAAATTGGGTGGCACTTCCCGGCCGTCCAAACGGTTACCTTACACCTTTCTGGTAGGTCGGACGGTCTGGGTTTCAACAACAACAGCAACAACAACAACACATCCTTTGGTTTTTTCCCGGCCTCACATTTTGCTGCTGCATACCCATGGCTCAGCCGTGTGGTCTGGGTCTTCAACACATCCTTTGATGGCATATATATGGGCGAAATTATGTATGTTTTACACGGAGGTGATATGGGAACACACCAGTGTATCACCTAAAATACATGCCTGCCCTCGACGAAACCAAAAACAAAATTTCGCTTCAAGGACAATGATCAAGATAGCAATGTTTCAGTGTCACAGGTCTTGGATAAACAATTACCCTCTTACATTGTGAACCACAGAGGTCATTACTGCTTTAGTGAAAGGGTTGATGCTGAATAGTCTGTATTTTCTTATTTTATGTTATGTTTTCCTAACTTGCAGTTATCTTTTTTTAAGTCTGATTGTAAACCATTATAGAAAACAGCATGTTGTCCTAAAGGCCTAATCGGATTGTTTTGAATGAATATACATGCTTGTAAAAATAAAACCTGCTAATGTACCATGAATCTGTTGACTGATTCACAATATACAGATGTTAAGGTCATAATGCGACTTTTTCATATCAATTCACTCTGCGTTCACCGAGCACTTGACCTTGACATTTGACCTTTTTTCCAAATTTTCAAATTTTGAACCTAAATATCTGTCAATCCGAAGAGTGTGCCATACTAAGTTTTCCACAAATAAGAAATACCTACTTGGTAGTAAAAGCCCCCTTTGCTATTGTTACGGCGCACTCTTCGCGTTTTAAGATATTGAGGGTCAAATGTATGAAAAATGGCGATTTTTCCTATACTTTGGATGACCTTTGACCCTTGCCCGGGAGTGTTTGCCGCGGCTCTAAGCATGCTTTAACCGGGGAGTGGGGATCACCCCCCCACCACCACCACCACGGCCACTTTGTGGTACTCGATTTGTTCATTTCTCTTTGATCTTTTTGGAAATTTCTATGTCGTTTACGAAGGGTAATGCCAGCAATGCGCCTTATGATTCGTTAATATTTTGTATGGTATAGGGTTTTGAATTTTATAGCTCTTGTATATATATATATATATATATATATATATATATATATATATATATATATATATATATATATATATATATATATAATTTTCATTTCAATAATAATAAAATATTACCATTTAATTCCATTAACTCTGCTAAATTGTTTAGAAATATTATACGTTTAAATTAGCTGAATATTCTTAAATATCCTCCTCTGTATCTTATGTTAACTACTTATCAACATTCTTTAGTATTGCCATTATAATGTATCTACATCCTCTTAGACATTAGCCTCATTGCTTTCATTATTTTTTACACCCCTTTATAGCGTATATTTTACAGGTGAATCTGCAACATTTTATTTGCAATACTGTTATTTATATCTCACGATTGCCAACAGTTGATCTCCACTTTCATATCTTGCGAATGGCAACAGTAGTTTTGTTCTTTATTGCCTCAATAAAAGACATATGCAGAATTTTCTCAGTTAAAATATCTTTGATTCCTATTTTATTTTTAAATCTTTAAACTTATAGGATCAGTAGACGGAGTTTATAGATATTATCTATCTCCGTCTTCAGAAACATACTTTTTTTGGTCATTTTGAATAGATACTAGGCCTTGAAAAACAGTTTTTCAAAATGAATTCATTTTTAAACCTTATGTTTTTCCACGTGTTTGAGTTTTAATGCTTGGTCATTTTGTGTTTCATAATTTTGAAATCTCGCCATTAATATTTGTAGTAATATATAGCTTGTTGACTGGATATGCTTCTTTTTCTCCCCTTTGATTAATGAATCTCTATTTTTTACATCTTTATACTTTTCTACCTTATATTTTAATTATGGTTATGCGAGTTACAACTTATTTGTAATCTGTCATTGGAATTTCATATAGTATTTTATTATATATATATATGTGTGTGTGTGTGTGTGTGTGTATTGATATACATATATTGTGAGAGAGAGAAATACAAGAAACCTTTATGCATTTGAAAAATAGTTTCACTTTAAAATAATGAAATTCCCGCTTTTGCAAATGAATGATAATTAATAAAAAAAATTAATTAATCATTTCTGGATCATATAATAATGAACAGAAAGTGAACTTTTTCAAAAGTTGTTGTATCGGTGAGATAAAAGAAAAATAATAAATATGCCGTTTGTGAATTTGCAATCAGTTTTATCATACATTCATATTCCGAATTTAATATTTATATTTATATCACGATACATCAAGGAAGGAAATGTGTCTTTTCATGAACTTTTTGTTTGCAAGATGTTTAAAGAAAATCTGAGTTCAGAAGAGAATACGGTTGGCAGCAGGCCAATCATCCGATGAGACGTTCATTTGTGTTACATAATACAAGTTCTATACGTTTTACATGCACAGCAAATTTTAAAATATTAGTTTTCTGTATTGGACACTGTAAATCATTAGGCATTTTTTTGTTTGATTTTGAAAAAAAATTTAATTAAAAAAAAATGGCTTCCTAAAATGCTAATTTTTTTAGATATAATTTAAGCTTTTGCTCATATTTGGAATCTAAATTTGAATATGTTTTATTTTTTTAAATAATAATAATGTTATATCAAATTTTGGTGCATTATATTCAATCATTACTTTTACAAGCAGTACATCAGAACACTAATGATGATACCAAAATTTAATAATTAATAATTTAATAATAGGCGTACGATGCGACCTCCTAATGAATCCGACAACTATTCGCCGTCGAGTACGCTTCAATGGCATCTTTGTACACAACTTGTAATATCAAGGTAGAAAATTAGTTCCAATTGATCTTAGATGAGGACACTAGTTGTTTTAAATGGTACACAATGAGTCGTTCTAAAGAGCTTTGCAGGAACCCTATAACATATTTGGATCTGACAGTTTAATCATTTCCATAACTCTTTGCATGAAGAGTGTAGAAAATGTAGATCAAATTTGCACAGGTGCATATATGTTTTGCAACATAGTGCATTTCTACATATAACATTTGTGTTATCGTTCAATTTAATTTTGTCACCATATATTCTATATTCTGTTCTACCAGCAGCAAAACATTTTGGACTTCTACTCATAATTAGTGAACGTTTATTAGAAAATAATCATAAATACATTTACTTAGCATTAAGCTTTTCTGTTATGTCAAACAAGATCAGCGGCAATAACATGATATTTTCTTTCATAAGCAGAATGGTATTGTAGCATTTTATTCATACACGTTTTATATCTTTCTCTAACTCTATATTTGCGAAATATAACAAAAAATTGCATATTTCTAAAATAGGATGGTAACCCAAAGTAATATACAATACTTTTAACTGGGAAATACGCACGCACGTATTAATCTATTTATATTCGTCATTTGTTAATTTACTTACCGAAATTCATAAAACATATTTTAGTTACATTTTTTGAATTCAACAATTGTCGTTGTGCAACTTAAATAATAAATGGACCCAACGTTTCAGTAATGAGAGGACATAAAAAATATATTATACGACAATGACTGATTTGTTTATATTACACATATACAGGGAAATTCAAATTAAACGTGGGGGGGGGGGGGGTCCTCTCTGACGGTAAAACTACTGACCAATTTCGTACACCTTCAAACTACTGGCCAAATTTCGTACACCTACTTGTCTGAGTATGCTGTTTCGATTTGTTAAGAAAAAAAGTTCAAATTTCGGCTGTCATGGATTAAATTTGCCGTGACAGTCTTTGCAACTTGTATAGTGTCTAACTATAACTTACCTAACAATTATCAGCAAAAAATAGTTCCGAAGATTGCAAATGATGAGAAAACATCTGCGTAAACCTTTAAACTGTCGAAATGCCTTTAGTGCAGCAGAAGTATTGCTGATTCTTTGATAGAAGAGTTTAACAAGTAATGTGCGATCGGTAAGGTGAGAGTTATAACCTTTCGCTAGTCGTGGATTTGTTAGAAAAGCTTTTGACTACTTTTATACGCGGCAATTGTAATATATACTTCGCAAATTCTGGTGACAGCAGCGCCATATTTCATCCCTAGCGGCCAAAATGTGAACTAGTTTTCTTCAGAAATGAAAATTGCATGCACAGAAATGTTTGTGTATGAAATTCGATTGGAGTTCGTCCAGCAGTTTTTTCCACTTTTCTTCCCAAATATCTCACTTTTAATTTGAATTACCCTGTATGTCAATATTAGTTGAAATATAATGTGCAGTAAAATGGTTGTATGATTTTATAAGTAAATATAATTCAAAATCAACTTCCAAGGAATTGACGACGGGAGACCATGTAGTTAACACCCTCTGAGTTGACGTTTTGATAAATAAATAAAGATGTATAACTTTCCCTTAGACTTAACGTACCAGGCTTGAAAAACAAATTAATAGCCATGACAATATTTACTCCAAACAAAAATATCCATTCAGAATGTTTTTTGTCTAGATAATGCTCGTCAGAGAGATGATGATCTTAAAACATATTCGTGTTATTTTTCCATTTTATCGATAAGCTAAAAACAAATAATTAAATACGATCTTTAACATTTTGTTTTTTAGACAATATTGATAAATGGATTTTTGTCTCAACATCAAAAGAAGCATCAGTAATGAGAGTAGCATAGATGGGGGATCTAGTTTAAGAGGCCGAATCACTAAGTAGATTAAAAACTATCGATGAACATCGATTCTACATAACAAAATGTATCCTGTTTAATATTAGTTTACATATTTCTACAATATACTAGATGTTTTTATAGATGTTTACCAACAAATACTATTTCATGCTTAATTTAATTTTTTTTTTTAAATCTCATGCATTTTACTTGCTAGTAATAATAGCAGAAAGAAACGGCTGACACCTTTGACAAAAATTATTTTTTCACATTTATTTTATTACGGTTTTTATTACGGTTATGTTATTTATTTTATTCCACGAAATAAAACTGCTATTATTTCACATAAGTCAAAAGTTTATTTCTCAAAAGTTACTAAAAATAAAATGTTGTTGTTACCTTTCATTACCTTTACCTTACAGGAAGCATTAGAAATGATTTAGATACTGTAATAATTTTATTACATTTATCTACAGATAGAAAATATACTTTTTATCCTCTTTTATTACGAAATATGTGCTGAGCTTATCTGGCTTAAAATATTTTGTTAATACATTATATATATATATATATATATATATATATATATATATATATATATATATATATATATATATATATATATATATATATATATATATATTATATATATATATATATATATATTATATATATATATATATATATATATATATATATATATATAATATATATATATATATATATATCAAATCATAATACTCGTATTAGATATATTTGAAAGTGAATTTTCTTAGTTTGGACGAATTCATCGGCTCTATTGAGATTCTGCCAAATTTATAAATATATTTTTAGAAAAAAAAATTTAAAACCGTATTGGAGGATGAATGGTTAAAGATGTAATTTCATTATTATTGTATAAGTTGTCCTTAATATTATATTAAAAATAAGAATAAATGATACATTTAATTGGATCGTATGTCTACATATTTTTAAATCAAAAGAAAATATTCAATATATAAAAATAATCGTAAAATCACTAATAAAATTGAGACATGTATCATAAATCACAATCTCTATGACGTTTTCTTTATTAAATTTACAATTTTCCAATCAGTTAGTCAATGTTGAAAATATACGGAACTACAACAAGGGAAACGATCTCTAGTCGATTACTACTACCCAGAGAGAACGTGTATGGCGTCCATAACAAGGGTGGGGCTAAAAAAAGCAACTACATGCCATTTGTTGCTGTTCTCTGGTAATTTGGAAAAATGGTTGATTTCTCTAGAGGCCGTAAGTTTTTTTCTGTTGATTTCTGTCCCTTTTCTGCAGCACAATCTGTATTCGTACTAGTTGAGTTTTATCTCTCTTGCAGTTTGTCTTCATTTGTCTGAAATAAGCGTATTAATATAATCCTGAAACATTTAGTCTTTCTTACTTTTCAAGATGTGGATAAAATGTCGTGTATGCTGTTTATATTCGGATCTTTTGGGGGAAAATTTATTTGATGTGGGCAGCACATACTTGTATCTGTAGATTCATTAACTCTTCTTGATGTGTTCTGTAATACAATAATTTGTGTTATATCGCACGCCATGGCATATGTTATTGATATTTATTTAAAATTATATCAAATTTTTATATTTGAAATATTTCTTCATTTACTTGAAAACTTGCAGCATTTTAAAAGATCGCTATCTCGCCAAAATTATATGAAAATCAACTTTCAATATATTGAGAAGGATTTATATTTGAAGGATTTTTTATTATAAAAAGGCTAATTATAAAAAAAACTTACATATCTTTAGAAGGTTTTATATATTGAGAAGCCTTGTTATTTGATTTTTAATAAAAATATACGTATAAAAACATTTATTTAATACACTTAAGCATATTCATAATATATTAAAGAAGGAAGACTATTATTCAAGAATTTAACGACTTGCATGAGTCATGCCGAAAACAAATAGACCTGTTATATTTTTCCATGTTGTACCAATATTTTATCAGCAGCAGGAAAACGCATATGTGACTTAATTTCTAATTTCCAATAGATTTAGCCTGATAGTTTTTCGGATAACGTACATATATACATTGCACAGATTGACAGACACACATATTGACAGACATGCGCACATATTGACAGACATACAGACACACACACTCACATACATCAGTTAAAAATAATTTTTTGTATTCAAGGGTGCCCAAAATGTTTCAATTTTTAGAAAACTCGATTTCAAATTTTCGATCTGATTCTAATACGTTACTTTTTTTATACATTAGCATGTATTGTAAGGAAAGTAATACATACATTTCTGTAATAAACATGTGTTCTCAAATGATTAATGTTGATAATCTTAGGCTGTTTCATACCTTTAATACTCATATCGCTGGCGTGATAAAAATGTTTAATGTGGGTGGGCCACATATTTCCCTTAGAAATAATCAGATATATGCTGCTAAATTAGATTATTCATAATATTAATTGTATTTCATAAAATAATCCTAAATTTTTTAACTTAAGGTAGGCAGAAAAATATTTATCGATCTGGATAAATTTTCTCTTTTATGATAATGAGTTTATAAAGTAAGTTTTTCGTACCAGCTAAAATTTAATATGGAGTTCTTTTTTCCCACCGAATTTTGACTTCCATAGTAGTTTTGAAGAATTATTCAATATTTTATACCCCTTCCGGCTTTAGAGTGCGTATTTTTTTTATATTTTTCTGTTAAACATTTTCTCGACACCTGTGGCTCCTAAAGTAACTTTATCGAAATATTAGAAAAATAAATTAAAAATGTTTCTCAGTCCTGCCTAGTGGCTTGTTTATTTAAAGGTTTTAATACGTAAAAATCCTCAGCCTTAGTGATCAGTGGGTAAAACACTAGGATAACATGGATTTTCGGATAAAAGTAATCCAGTAAATTATGATTATAGTAATATTACTATGCTAAATAATAATAAGTGTATACAGTTTATAAATCTAAAATGGTGTTGATTTGATTGTTCTGCAATATTTTCTGACATGGCAGTAAAATTGTTCTAGATCAATGGAGCTCATAAACACGACGGAAGATATTTTTAGTTCGAAGCGTTCCAAGTTATGTTTTTCAGTTGCTTATAATATGTTCATATATGAACATATTACAAGCAACTGAAAATACTTGTATTTATCTGAAGTTGATCTTTTCTTCTGTGAATTCTTGTATCCTATTTTGAGTTTTAGTTTTAATTGTAAAGTTGAGAGTTAAATAGAGTACAGATAATTTCAATAATATAGTTCATATTAAAATCTTAATCTGCATTTATTTTTTTCTACTTTGAATTTTTATATGCTATTTTGAGATTTATTTTAAATAGTAGAGTTTTAATAGAAGTTAGTTTTAGCGATTTAATATCTATCAAATGTTTAATTAGTTTTGTAAAATGAAAAGGTAATTATGAATAATATAATTCCCGGATTTTGTAAGATTTTTATTCCTTGGTACTAGACATGCATTAGTGGATAATTCTAAATACATCATAATGCAGTATGGTATATATGCAATGAACAGGAGCACGATAGAAGTGATTAAGTGATTATTATCACCGTATTCTCATTTCAAAGTCTGCAGCAATGTCCAGTGGTTCAAATGCAATCGATCTACGGAATGACATGAAAATTATGAAGGTAATTATTGTTTAAAAATATCTACGACAGGGGAATTTGATGCTGAAATGGTCAAGATGATGAAAAATGTCTAATCTGTAGTTGCGAAACGTCAGACGATACCAGACGTCAGACGTCTCCACGATATTTTCTTTCTCTCATTCTCTCCTTGTCTCTCTCTCCTTCGCTCTCCTTCCCTCTCTCTCCTTCGCTCTCCTTCCCTCTCTCTCCTTCCCTCTCTCTCCTCCCCTCTCTCTCCTTCGCTCTCCTTCGCTCTCCTTCCCTCTCTCTCCTTCGCTCTCCTTCCCTCTCTCTCTCCTTCGCTCTCCGTCCCTCTCTCCTTCGCTCTCCTTCCCTCTCTCTCTCCTTCGCTCTCCGTCCCTCTCTCCTTCGCTCTCCTTCCCTCTCTCTCCCTCGCTCTCCTTCCCTCTCCCTCCTTCACTCTCCTTCCCTCCCTCTCCCTCTCTCTCCTTCGCTCCCCTTTCCTCTCCCTCCTTCTCTCTCCTTCCTTCTACCTCCTTCTCTCTCCTTCCCTCTCCCTCCTTCTCTCTCTCTCCTTCTCTCTCTCCTTCTCTCTCTCTCTTTCTTTCTTTCACACACACACTCGCTTTCCATCTAGCACAGACACACACTCTCTCTCACAGACACATAATCTCTCTCACACACAGATATATACACACTTTGCCCCCTCTCTCTCTCACACACACACACACACTTTCTCTCTCTCACACACACATACTCTCTCTCTCACACACATACTCTCTCTCTCACACACACACATACTTTCTCTTTCTCACACACACGTACTATCTCTCTCTCACATGCACACACACTCTCTCTCTCACATCCACACACTCGGACCATCTCTCCCTCTCTCTTTCTCTCGCTCTGTCTCTCTCTCTTTTTCTCTATCTTTCTCTCTCTTTTTAGCTCTCCCTTCATCTCTCTCTCTATCTATATCTATGTTTCTCTCTAACACAATCTCTCTCTATTTCTCTCTAACACACTCTCTCTCTTTTTCTATCTCACACACACTCTCTCTATTTCTCTCTTACTCTCTCTCTCTCTCTCTCTCTTTCTCTTTCTCTCTCTCTAGCTTGGGTTCTCTACCAATAATAATTGCCCATTTTGTTTTTATTATATTTTTCTTTTTATCATCACATGAGGCTATTTATAGACACTTCAGGTTTAAAAAAATTATTATTGCACTTTCAGTAATCTGTAAGAATGTAATTCTGAGACAAATTAACCAGACATTTAATTATGAGAGCTTGCTACTAAGTTTTATTTTTCTCAGGAATAATTCAAAATTAAAAATAATAATAATTATAATAATCATAATTATAATTAAAAATTTTATTTTTCTCAGGAATAATAATAAAGTATAACTGATTCGAATTCCATTTTTTCCACGGACAGCTTAAATTGCCGTCCGACTTACCCGAATATATAGATTATAATACTAAAATTATCTTTTAGATATCTCCGGAGAACGGTTTAAACGACCTTGTTCGCATTGCATTTTACATAATTAATGGACTGGTTTTGCGCATACATTACAAATAACCACATTCGTGAACTTCTTTCGTACTTATGCACTCGTCAGCATGCCATTGCAGGTATAGGTTAATGGCTATTTCATATTTACGAGCACATAATAAGGGAAAATGGCTGCTACTATCTGCGATGGTCAGACAATCTTAATTTTGAGAATGTCCCTTATATACGAATTCTGTAAATGAAGGTACTTAAATCGAGATCACTGCGTACTATACATATTAAAACATTTAGGTAAAATTTTAGCGATAACCAAGCCCATGCTCAAGGGAGGGTGGGAGCTGATGACGGCTACAGCTCCCTGCCCCAAATTATAAAAGCAAATGAAATGCTAAATGACAACTAACAGAAGTTTCAAAATTTAAATTTATATATATATAACCATATATATATATATATATATATATTCAAAACGAAAATTCAAATCATGTATACAAAATTATGTATAAAAAATTTACCAGGATACCACTCAGGCGCATTTCAGCTCTATAATCCGAAGCAGGAAATAACTAAGAAAAAAAAATTTAAAGATATGTAAAGGGGGATGCCAGATAAATTGCATATAAATGGCTGAGAGGGATAGCGACCTCTCATTCCCGTTTAAAGTACTTTTATGTCTAGACAACGCCCACGGAAACCAATGCAATATAATGACAGGTCCCCGATATGTGCAAAATCGAAGGCACTAGAATGGAATAACGAGATGTAGAACGTAGAATGTCTATCTGACAACCTTACAATTCGGAATGCACAAAACACATCCTTAAGTAAACATTCTAACGCATGCGTACATCGTTATACACTGTTATGATGTCAAATTACCTATGTCTTGTCTAAAAGAGTATTCTTCTTTAAAGAAGGAATTATAATGATGTTTAAGAAAATTAATCGGATAATATTTTTTATATGCTTCTTGCATGATTCTTCTGTTACTTATGATACAATCATCTTTGAAAGTATTATTGTGGAGATTTCTTCTAAGGTGTCCTGTAATGATATTACGGAAAATATTCCTAGTCAAATTTGAATTCCATTCTATGATTTGGTTGATCTTCATATCAACATTTTCTCGTTTATTGTGTAACACCGTATGAATTCCTTTTATATTGTTGTATCTTATGGTGATGTCGAGGAAATTAACTTCGTCTTTTTTAGTATTAAGGTTCTTGATCAGTTCCAGTTCCTGGGGGTAAAAGCTAAAATCAAATTCAGGAGTATGCAAGTATCGTCGTAATAGCACATCGTCCACGAATCTATAATATGGTATTTCATATAATATATGATTACCTCTTTCAAAATATGATAAATATATGTCTGCCAAGATTGAAGAGCAACCCCCGCCCATAGGCATGCCTTTAATTTGTTGATAAAATTATTTTCCATTATACAGCACGTTTTCGTATAAAACCAATTTGATAAGATCCAAATACCTACGATACGTGATCACATTTTTGAGATTGTATTCCTCGTGCACCAAAAGTAGTATGGCATGTAGTTTTGAAAGGTCGATGTTGTTAAAAAGGTCACGGAAGTCATAACTTGCGAACTGTATATCTTTATTTCAGAATTTTAGACGTTTTATGACTTCATTGCTGTTTTTAATCATTATGGAGTTTTGTAGTAATAAAGCTTTAAATACTGGTTTAAGGATATATAGTAATTTCCGGTTAACTGACGTTAAATATGAATTACATCCCACTGTTACAGTACGGAATTTTACAGGTTTTTTATGTAGTTTTGGGATGAGAACCAGATATGGGAAATACACTGATTTTAAATTAATGCCGATTCTTTTGTATAATGCTTTGATCTTATTTGACATTACTGCAATATTATATGGTAAAGGTTTATACATAATAGGTTCCATGTAAGATTTCTGCAATGTTTCAAGGTAATAAGTTTTGCAGGTAAATGCGTAATTTGAAATCACTTTATCCGTATATGTGATCACGAAACGATCTTGAACGTCCTTGATAGAACTAGGAACATGGGATCTTGGCTTAGTTTTAAGTTTTCCATGATATTCATTGATAAATCTATTTAGGATATTGTATTTCCATTCTCCGAAGGCCGTGATAGGTAAACTGTATTTAATTGCCATTTTGTAAATAAAAGTATCCAGATCTTGATTGAATTCTTCTTTGACGTGGTAATATTCCTGGTTACGGAATTTTGTACCTTTTTCAAACAGTTTTCTTAATTGTAAATCTTCAATCACTGTAAGATTACCCGTAATTATATGATCATGGTACACATCCCTAAAAGTACTGTTTTGACAGTTACATACCATTGAATCGTATAAAGATATATTTTTACTTATGTGATTATAATTGTACAACATCCTCCCTTTGGGACGTACGAATCGGTATGTGAGCTTAACTTTTATGTTAGTTATAGGTTTCAATTTATTTAATTGATTAATCATTAACTTAATAGGTATACTTTCATAAGTTTTATTTTTGAAGGTGGTAACAAAGTATTCTATAAGATCTTTTTTGGGATGATTCTGCAAGTCAATATTAAATTTTTTAGCTCTCAATTTCACAAAATCTAGCAATATGCCAAAATTATGCGTTAAGTCATTATTAGTTCTTTGATAGAATGATGTTATATGATCTATGATGAATTCCCAAATTCGAGGCAAGTATTTAAGTCTGATTCCATACACCATATTCTTAATCCAATTGTATTTGATATAAGGATTATTGTTGAATAAGTCCATTAAATTTTTTAAGTTTGTAAGAGTATCTTTATAGCTAATGTATCTTTTTCTTCCGCCACGTTTCCACCTAGAGGTTTTTCGTTGATATAATGTGCTTGAAATAGGGAGTGAATTTTCTTTTTTACAGTGTTCTATATAATAATTCTCTTTGAATATGGCAGTATTTAATCCAAAAGGGAATGCCGAACCAAATTGCATAATATGTGTACATTCCCACCATAAACGTTCTTGAAGATGAGGTACTATATCCAAAATTGTTACCACAATATTAGAAAAATCATGGATGTGGTAATGTTTTAGTTCGATATTTGTAGTAGGAGGATCCTGATTAAGACTTTTTTTGATTTGGTTTCTGTGCAAATTAATACGTAAGTGTAATGGATTCTTGGTTTATCCTATGTACAATATGTTGCATTTGCAACATTTTATGCAATAGATTACATTGAAAGTCTTGCAGAACAAATAGTGGCTCGTAGAATTTTGTCCAATCTGTATGGGATTAGCGCTTGGGCATAACTTGCCTTTACTTGAAAGACATTTTCTGAACTTGAAGTTTCTTAAATTGCAAAAGTGGTTATAGTCCATATCAAAAAATGTAGATCCATTTTGGATCGTGTCCGATGATTTCACAACATCAATATTAACATTTTTAGTTGTCACATTTTGATCTGAATTTTTATCCAAAGGTTTGAAAAATTGCGTAATCGAAGACATCCAAGACAATCTATAAAAAGCAACAGGCTAACTAAAATCACAATAAGGGTAGCAGGCTATCGATAATACAAATACCCTTATATTGTATCACCGGGCATATATTCAAATTAAATTAAATTAATTCCTACTTGCATACTCCTGAATTTGATTTTAGCTTTTACCCCCAGGAACTGGAACTGATCAAGAACCTTAATACTAAAAAATACGAAGTTAATTTCCTCGACATCACCATAAGATACAACAATATAAAAGGAATTCATACGGTGTTACACAATAAACGAGAAAATTTTGATATGAAGATCAACCAAATCATAGAATGGAATTCAAATTTGACTAGGAATATTTTCCGTAATATCATTACAGGACACCTCAGAAGAAATCTCCACAATAATACTTTCAAAGATGATTGTATCATAAGTAACAGAAGAATCATGCAAGAAGCATATAAAAAATATTATCCGATTAATTTTCTTAAACATCATTATAATTCCTTCTTTAAAGAAGAATACTCTTTTAGACAAGACATAGGTAATTTGACATCATAACAGTGTATAACGATGTACGCATGTGTTAGAATGTTTACTTAAGGATGTGTTTTGTGCATTCCGAATTGTAAGATTGTCAGATAGACATTCTACGTTCTACATCTCGTTATTCCATTCTAGTGCCTTCGATTTTGCACATATCGGGGACCTGTCATTATATTGCATTGGTTTCCGTGGGCGTTGTCTAGACATAAAAGTACTTTAAACGGGAATGAGAGGTCGCTATCCCTCTCAGCCATTTATATGCAATTTATCTGGCATCCACCTTTACATATCTTTACATTTTTACTTTTTCCTAGTTATATATATATATATATATATATATATATATATAACCATATATATAACCATACCATATATATATACAAAACCATAAAGTTGTATGTATAGCTTTATGTATATCAGGCAATGGAAACAGCAGAGATGTGCAAATGACTACAGTTTCGTTACGCATAGTTACGTAACACCTTGCCGAGCAGCATAAAAGCATCAGCTCAAGGAGGAGCGATATCAGAGCTAAATTTTAGCGTTATTTGTTTCAGGTTGTAAAAATCATCACATTATGCTAACAGTACGTCGACGTAAAACATATGCTCAGTTGTCGTTAAAGGAATGGCAACAGATCATTGTTTTACGTAAGGGTGGATTGAGCCTGCGCAGGATCGCTGAACTATTGGGCCGTGATGTGATTACAGTCCAAAGGTGTGCGTTACTGTTCGTGAGCGACAAAGAAATGGCAAGAAGATCAGGTAGTGGAACTTCCTGGTGTAACATACCACGTGAAGAGCGTGTGCATCTGAGAAGCGTTGCACGGGAGCCGTTTACTACAGCAGCCGTGTTACAACGACATTTATACCACACTACAGGTAACGTGATTTCGACGCAAACAATTCGAAACCGTTTGTATGACGCAGGACTTTGAGTTACACGACGTTTTCAACACCTACTGTTCCAACGTCTTCATCGGTTACGTCGCCTCAAATGGTGTCAAATGAGACATTCTGGTCACAGATGAATGACGATTCTGTTTTGGCATGCCAGATGGTAGTACACGCGTATGGCGGCGCTTTCAACAACACCACCTGGAAGATTTTTTTTATCGCCACACAGCCTTTAATCGCCACACAGCCTCCCTAAGTGATACCATAGTTTGGAGTGGTATAATATTTGGTTGGCGAATACCTTTGGTCCCCGTTTCTGGTAGTATCGCGGCACAACGATACGTCTCTGTCATTGTGAGACCTGTTGTACATCCATATCTATCAACCAGGCATGGACTGCTTTATCAGCAGGATAATGCCAGGCCACATACTGCACAGGTAACATTGAATAGTCTGCAATGTTTTAATATCCCGCCTTGGCCAACATATTTTCCGGATTTGTCGCCAATTGAGCATATATGGGACATCGTGAGTCTCCGATTAAGATAACTCTCAATTCCAGCAATGACCTTTTGATCATTTGCACATCACCATGCTTAAATTATATTCTATAAATTTCATTAGGATACATCAATTTCTGCATGGTGTTGCAATTTCAGTTGTGTGCAGTATATATATATATATATATATATATATATATATATATATATATATATATAAATATATATATATATATATATATATATATATATAAATATATATATATATATATATATATATATATATATATATATAAATATATATATATATATATATATATATATATTTATCTCTAAAGTGATAAATTTCAATAATTATTTTTGCATTATTTTTATAAAGTAATTCATTTACATTGGAACTCGTTATAAAATGTTGGACAGCGCAGATATGTATTCAAGAGATTAGTTTTTCCTTATATTCGTTAATTATAAGTAATTCATGACGTGCGGTATTAGCAGCCACTAAAAATGCAGCGCGTGTGCATGTTTCATCAATTCTGATAGATTGACGAATTTATTTTTGTTTTGCTGAAATATGTTTGCCTCCGGTCGATATCGCGGCTACCAGTGTTACCACATTAATGTAGTCCCCCCCCCCCGAACCAAATTTCTACATACGCCACTGGTAAGGATCTTTTTATCTATATATTGACTTTGATCGATTGTCGTCATTTTTCCATAGATTAAAGCTGTTAAACTCCTTTGTTCCAAATAAAGTACTATTTTCCAACGACTCAAACGCTATTATCGCATATAATATGCACTTATAAAATCTGCAAGATTTGCCGGTTTATTCTGGCAAATGAAATATATTGATCATATACAGGAAAAAAAGTTACGCGTGTTTAGGTATAATGGTGCACATATTGGAATCTTTACTGGTCCTGAAAATGACTGGTGCCGAGAAAAGTTTGGGCGGGGCACTAAATGGGAGTGATCAGGGGGAGTGTATACTCTCATTAGAAGTCATTTGTTGCCAGGACCATGGATAAAATCGATAGATTCCAATAAAATATATTGGAAAGATATTTTTTAACCTCAGTTTTCAAAGAAAATTAAGTACATAGACTATTTATTATAACTAGACTAAGGTATTTAAATTTATATAATTACATGCATGATTTACAAATAATTATTTTGGGTGTTTACATTTTTTAAAAGATGGTGTCATGCGAGAGCCAAAATAATCCTTGCCTTCAGTGCATAAATCTTGGAACCAGTAATCTGCGCTTTTGAAAGTGGAAACATGTTTTTATTTCACAACCTCTATTCTAGACTATCTATTCATGATAATGTGTGTGGGACGTGGAATCAAATGAGTAAGTTTAAGATTAAGATTATTATTAATTGTTTATTAATCATTAAAAACATGGCCGTTGATCTCATAAAGTGGAATTAACATTTAAATCGTACATCGCTCGTTGTTGTGCCGCAATAACCCTCCAATTATTTTTACCTTTTGTGTAAGTCCTGAAAAGAATTATCAATTAATATCAAAAGATTAGACTATTTAAAACTTAAACAATATAATTTATTAACCACATCAATTTAACATCAACAACAATTTATCATTTATATCATTTCTCATTTATTATCAATTTTCATTTAACTATTTTAGCTAGGGGAGATACGACCAGAAGTATTAATTTTACAAAGGTGTCTAGGACCGGTAACATCAGAGCACATACCTTCCAGTTTAGACTTGGGCTCATCATCTCGCTTGCATCGGTCTTAGTGCTGAAGTACGGCCATAACTCTATGGTGTGTGGCTCCTACTCGTACTTTTCACTTAGACTGATACTTTATATCTGCAACTGCTAGGTCATGTTCAACTCCTTTCAACAACACTTCATATGAAACTTCTTGCAACCACATATTTCGTGTCAGACTTACTTCTGCAACATTTTGTATCCGAGTTCTTTTTGCAACATTTCATATCAAAGTGACTTGTGGTTCCTTCGACGGGGGGGGGGGAGGCAGCTCCGCCCTTCTTTCCCTTGGCGCTCATTGGTTCTTCTGAACCCAATGGCATCACTTGACATTTATCAAGACCCCACTCAGCCCCTTTGGCCTGGGACACCCAAATTTATTGTATTTGACCTAAAAGTTCACGTTGTTGTAAACTCCGGCGCCAGCTAGACTAAAACCTTTGTTAGCCGTTCTATGCACCATAAATATTGAAATAAAAATGTCTCATATGAGGACATATTCTGGCCTCACAATGTGTTTCTGTTGAAAATAACTATGAAGTTCAAATTATACGAATGGTAGTGCGTATCACGACTTGATCATGTTGTATTTATAGGGAATGCTAAGTGTCTAAAAATGCACGTTGGATATAGTTGATGTTCAGTATACCGATTTGTTCAAAATAGCATTTAAAAATTTCCCGACCATCATTGTATATTCTAGTTTTAGGATTAACGATTACGAACTTCTGTAGTAAATTATATATCAAGGGTTTCTTTTCTGAAAAAAGGGTGGGTTGGCTCAATAAATGAATGAGCTGCTATTCATATCTGTCTTCAATGTCCTTTTTGACAATTTATTACAGACTGCTTACTCGGATGGAACAGCCCAGTGTTTAACGCGAGGGGGATTGCACTAGAGCCGACCGAGTTCGATTTCCGGCCTGTCCCAACTGTCTCCGTGCTCACATGGAGTACGGGCACGTTAAATATGTGGATTCGTAAGTTCTTCCGATATGTTGGTGATAGGTACCCGTCTGTCCAAACATATACTTGACATCATTTGGCAAGTCGGACGGTCTGGGTCGAAGGAGAAGAAACTGCCTACACGACTAAAAATCCATTCCAATGATGCCTTAATAATTCAAGAGAATTGGTTCTCGTGTTCAATGGTATGTGATTCTGTATTCATTTCCATTTTCTGTTGTGGAGAATGGCGTTTTCTCAGTTAGTTGCTCAGTACCTCTTGAAACTAATGGCAGTGTTAATTGTGCTGAGAAAGTCTGCACTGCAAATGGGAACTGCGTCAGCATTTCTCTTGATGGCAGGCTTAGACAAGTTCCTGTACTTAAGAGGAGTGGAATCGTTTTTCTAAAAATAATTGTGATAATCATGGATGCTTTTGATGGGATAGGTTTGATGGGATTGCGTCCTTAATTAGAGGTCATATTCAGGTTGGACCGTTGTTATTTCTTATTGGATCCATTGCCTGCAACTTTTCGTCTAGCGGGAATGTGATGATTGGTTCTTACCCACTCTCACAATTGAACGGTGGATATAGTTGATGTTCAGGATTTCAAGTTGGTTCTAAGAAGGTCACGTTTTATGCGCTTGTCATTACTTCACTAATTGCTTTTAATAAAATTTTGTTGAGTTTTACACAAATGTGTGCATACAGTTCTTTTAGTAGAAAAGACGGTTTCAATGACTATTATATTATTCTTAATTACATGTTATACAGTGTGTTACAAAATTACCTTTAAACTTGTAATAAAAATTAATGAGCTAAGATATCATTAAAATGGATTTTTGCATGCAAACTTGTAACTCATATTATTTTTCTTAATTATTTTAAACATATTTTTCACAGTTAAAAGATAATATAATTTTAATTCAAGCCCTTATATTATTCTTATTTACATATAATATTATTCTTATTTGTAGTATTTAAGTACCCATCATTATGCCTTTTATTCGTTTCCCTAATTTGAATTTATTTTGCAATATAAAATAAACAAAATATTTCATGCATCTGAGATGTGTTGCGTTTTCATATGCTTAGTGGATGAAACGCATATGGAATCATACTCGGCATTCGAATCGCAAATTTTATAAAATTTTTATTGACTATGCTATGGAAAGGTAGCATACATACGACACACATAGGCGTGGTACTTTTTACGGAGTTTTATATCTAGTTGTTTTGTTTCAGAAAAATGAAGATTATTTCAAGAATATGGTATAGTTATTTGTATCTTTCATATTGCAATTTTAGAACCAAGAAAGTGTTCAACTAACCATTCATCACAATCCGTCGATACTCTCATTAGATGATGATGGGTAATTGTCCTCGTCAATAGAGAGCAGGCGATAGATCATCAATGACAACACATCTCTTTAAAGTAAATATTTTATAATTATCCTGCTCAAAATATTTGCACCACAAGTCAGTAACTAAATTCTAAGTGATCAATATTATTCTGAAATTACTTCTACCTTATAACTGGGTAGTTTGTAATACAAAAATGATTGAACGAATTATCCCTCACCAACAATGGACCATGATTTAGAAGATATTGGCGATAAGCTTATCTGCGAGCACAAATCTCCTTAACGGAAGGATTATAGAATTTTAGTACCACCACTTTTATACTTTTAAAGTACCACTTTTATGCATTCATGGTAATTGCATATTTATAATGATAGAAAAAATATCAATGTAGATTACACAAATGCAGAATATCAAGAGGCCATATTAATATCTGAAAATTGTCCCAGGTTGATACTTTCCAGAAACAGAATTTGTGCGAATACAATGAATTAATTGAAAATAATTTTCTCTAATATACATGGACGGATATTCATATTCTATCGAAAATTTCCACATGTAACTGGCTAAAACTTGAGGGAATTGGGGCGGAGTAATATACATGCATTTTCGATAATTTATTATATTCACTTCGGTAAACTTTCCAGTCACTGAATAATAAACATCACCTGTTTGTAATTTATGTATTTTGCTTCATATTTAGATTGATGTGTGGAATGCAATTTGAAAGATAACGCATATGTCGTGACAGGAGGGATTTTTTTTATGTTAATATAAATTACATTTCAGTTTATGGCACGTGAGCACCACTTATGTATGTGCTTTGTGTAACAGCAAACGCAATAAAACCGCAAAAAATGCAAAAATGGATATATAATATTGATCGAAATATGCAGGGGTGGGACAGCTCAGTGATTAAGGCACGGGTACTGCATTCGAAGGACTCGATTATGGTTTCCGGTTCTGTCCAAACTCTCTTCGTGTTCATGCAGAGCACATGCATGTTAAATATGTGGGTCTGAATGTCCTTCCGAGGGATTGGTTATAAGGATGGAGGGCCCGGTCCCTGCGGATGTCGTCCCCACTGGGTTCAGGTCTAAATTGTGTGACACTGCCCCATCCGTCCAAATACATACCTTACACCTTCAGGTGGTCTGGAGGGTATCGGTCGAAAGAAAATGCTAGAAGTATGGTACATTATTATCATTGTTACAACATTTTATCTATTATTTTTCTATATTTAAAATACATTCATATTCGTACTGTTGTTGTTGTTGAAACCCAGACCGTCCGACCTACCAGAAAGGTGTAAGGTAACAGTTTGGACGGTCGGGAAGTGCCACCCAATTTAGACCGGATCCCAGTGGGGGAGGCATCCACAGGAACCGTACACTCCTTCCTCTACCACCAACCTCTCGGAAGGACTTTCGGACCCACATGTTTAACGTGATCGTACTCCGCATGAACACGGCGGCAGTTTTGGCAGTGGCTGGAATCGAACCTGAGCCTACCGAGTGCAACTCCAGCGCGCTAACCAATGGGCTACCGCGCCCGAAATATATTCGTACTGTGAAACATGCGCATGAATATTACAATCAATGTCAGCATAAGAAAAAATACTTGTAGTTTTATATACTAGCTAAATATCGGTTGAAAATCAACGATGTCACAGTAAACATATTTCGATCATTACTATACAGTTATATAATTGTGATAATTTAAATGTTTCTTATTTTGCTGTTAAATGATTAAAATTACGGAATATTTTGCCAACTTGATCAAACTATTTCACTTATATCAAATGTCAATGTTTAATCTTATATGCTTTCTTAATTGAGCAGTGCACCTAATTTTATATTTCTATATTTCTGTCTCACTTAAAGAGGTTGTTTTGATACATTTTTGAATCGAACATTTTGGTGTAGGGCAATCTTAAAGTAGCACATATTGGAAAACTGGAATAGTATACTTTCTTCCTTCTAATGATCCAGTCTTACCTCAATTTTGAAGTCTCTATCTCATCTCAAAATATCTGTTTTACTATTATTTAACATTTTGAGGTTGTGCACCTTCCACCCGTCTTTAAATGAATATTTTTGGAAAACCAAAATATTTTTTAGGACGTTTTATTGACTGATTGTTCTGTGCACTAATTTTTAGGTTTCTACTTCTCATTGCGCAGTTTAAACAGTTTAGTATGGGGCACCTCCTCCGCAAATAAACGTTTAAGAAAAAATTCGATATTTCGAGGAAATTTTATCGAACTCTTAACCCATGCACTACATTTCAAATATCCATTTTAATATAAAGAAGGCTTATGTAATTATATACAACCTGATTTGTGTAAATATAGACTATCTGCTTCAATATATAACTTTCTTTATATACAATAATGTATAAGTAAAGTATTGTGACGGGGTCGAAAATTCGAATTCGAGTTTTCGACGGAGAGCACGTTTCAAGCATCTCTGATCACGAATCGAATATTTTTAAGGTGATGTCTGTGTGAGTGTCTGTCTGTGTCTGTGTGTGTGTGTGTGTGTGTGTGTGTGTGTGTGTGTGTGTGTGTGTGTGCACGTGTGTGTGTGTGTGTGTGTGTGTGTGGAGACGATAACTGACGAACGAATGGAACGATTCGAATGAAATTTGGTACAAAAATTACAATCCGCAAACACTGGAAGCTTATTATTTACATAAACAATCGAATGTTCAGAACCCTTCTAAATTTTCGAGTGAAGTTTTGAAAAAATCGTCAAAAAATCAAACCTCTAATAAAGTTACGCAAAAAGAAGTTTCTTATGTAAATTTTCATTAGAAAACGATTGACATAAATTTTAGAACGAGGTATTGCACATTTTCAAAAAAATTATCAAAGAATCATATAAAAAAAGATTTCCTATTTAGAAACATGTTCACTTTTCACATGTAATACCATGCGATAAATTTGGTGACATCATTCTCGGGGATCTAGCGTGTTCCATTCATGAAAAAAGATACTTTGAGTATTAATATTGTAATTGAATGCCAATAATCATTTATCTGCTGTAAGAATAACTTATTTTTCCGTCCATAACGCTTGGCAAAATTTGGTGACGAATTTGGTGAAATGTCGCCAACTTGGCGACTTTTTCAAATGTTGCTAAATTAACGAAATACTCGCCAAATGGATAAAAATGACTCTAAATCAACGAAAATGGCGATTCATTGACAAAAATTCAATATCTTGGAAAGAATACAAAAATCTACTATAAGAATAACATTTTTTTAACTGTAAAAATAGTAAATTCATTGCATTATATAAGAAAAGTCATGTGCTGAACACATCAGATTTGTTTATCTATATTTTAAAAAATTCTCAAACAGTTTCCTCTATTACCTATACTACTGGCATTGATCTGTGAATTATTGCAATCTATAGGACATAAAACTGTCAAAATGCCTTTGATCTGTGCACTATTGCATTTTATAGGGTATAATAATATAAAAATATTAATGTTCTCACAATTCCAATTTCAGTCATTCGAATAGCACAATTGTCTACACAGTTCTACAGTTCTAGTTATTTTCGTAAAATAAACATTTGGCAATAGCAAATTGAATTATATTTTTCTACGGTGCACCGCAGTGCAACCAAGATTTGGTTAACTTCTTAAGATATTACAAAAGATTGCTATTGCTATCTTGTTTATACAAAGAGAGGTTTAAAGTAATACATAGGGTTTTTGCAGGGAAAAATATTTTATTTCATTTAAATAATTTCTTATATATCCACAATTAAACTTAACTTTGAAT
Organism: Amaurobius ferox; assembly: GCA_951213105.1. Taxonomy (NCBI): domain Eukaryota; kingdom Metazoa; phylum Arthropoda; class Arachnida; order Araneae; family Amaurobiidae; genus Amaurobius; species Amaurobius ferox. The sequence goes on from OX578136.1 coordinate 139,029,631, forward strand.
CAAATAACGTTTACTAGAATTCGAATTAAATATGGTATTCGTATTCGCATTTAGTTTTTAATAGTAATTTATTTAGTTTTACCTAGCTGTTGAGGCTCTTTGGTCTAAATTTTGTGGAAAAATTAAAAACTGAGCAATTTTGAATGTAGGTAAATACTTGTAAGCATTTAATAAAAATGTGTTTGTCCATAAAGTGTCATGTAGGAAAGTAATACATTATTTTATTTAAGGCTAAACAAATTTAACATATCTCTTAGAATTAAGTATGTCAGTACACCAAGAATTTTAATTGTTCCACCATGCCTCTCACATTCTCTGTGAAAATGTGGTCATAAACTATTTGCGACGAAATCAGTAGAAAATTGAAATTTATATGTGTTGATGCAAAAGAAGCATTTTCCAAGTGTTGGGAAAATATTCGTGCTCGACAGTGAAAGTACAATTGATGTACAGTTGTCAAGAGATGGTTTAATTCGCAACATGCCAGGTTAAAATGATGTGAGCAATATGAAAAAGCATATATACTACTGTTAGCATGTTTCGTACTGTTCCTTGACCATTATTGGGATAAACATTTGACTTTCTTTGATGAAAAAGAGTTCTTTGCGCACTTCTCGACCAGTTAATATCATACCAAATAATTTTGTGTTTCTTCTAAACCAATTCTTTTAGAGGTGGTAATTATTTTAATTTGTATGAAAACATTTTTTATTGATACCTTTTCAAACTCTTTGCTCTTTATACTTCAAAATATGTAGTTTCATAATCCAAATATATGTTATGGATTTTTTTTATTTAAAAATATTGAAACTATCGTTGGGAATAAAATGCTGAATGTAATATAGTGCAAGTGTTACAGAATTATAAAATAAATCATTCAAACTTCGGTTTAATTATATAATTATAGCTCATTTTCTAATTTAAAAGGAATTGAAATACGAGCTGAGAGAAGAAAATGGAACCGAATTAATTATTAAACCGAATATTGTACATTATGTTTGGAACCAAAATTTCGAAATACTTTTGAATGAATACATTTATGACGACAACGACTAAATAGCTTCGGGGCATCTGTAGAGGAAAATGATAGAACGTAAAACCACTCAGACTTCACTCTCTGCATTACGCGTCACATCCGCTGACGAACTTTAAATTAATTGATTAAATTATTTAATCCTTGCGATGCGCTTTCACTTATTTAATAACTGTAAGCTGTAATATTTTCTTTTAATTTGTGCTTCTAATAATTGTCTTATTAAAAGCACGAATCATTTATCTCACAACAACCTTCTTTTTGAGACATAGATTTTCACCTCCAGTGCTACTTTCTTGCCAAAAGAAAAAAAAATCCCTGTCATCGGAGCAATTTCAGTGCCGAACAGTGACGCTACACAATACATATTAATAGACTTCTTGTGGTTATCAATTGCAATCTGTCTGTTTATCACGCTTTTTTAGGCACTTCCCGAATAGATAGAGATTTACAATTTGGTACTAGGATCAGTCGTTCGATAAAAAACCCTGGAAAAATCGAATTTTTCGAAAACGTTCTCAACAAGGGATGCTCCACACCAAAATGTTCGGAAAGTGAAATAATAGGTAAGCATGTTTTGCGATAAGATATGGACTTCAAATTTGGTAAATGGATAAATCGTTCGAAAGGAAGAAAATGTGCAATTTCGGATTTCCAATATTTCCTACTTAAGGAGGTGTTGCACACCAAAATGTTCGATTTTCTGAATAAATGAGAAACGGCTCCTTTAAAATTCGATAGAGGCTTGAAATTTGGTGTATGGACTAATCACTTGACGAAGACACCCAAGACAAATATAGTTTTTCAAAAATGGTTGTTTAAGGGGGTGCTCCAGAGGGAAACGTTCGAAAGGTGATATGATAAACAAACATGTTTTGGAATGAGACAGAGATTTCAAATTTGGTGTACGGGTAGGTAGTTCGAAAGGAAGAACATGTCCTATTTCAGTTTTCAGATATTTTCAACTTTTGGGGGTGCCTCAAAACCAAATGCTCGATTTTTCGAATAAATAAAAAACGCGAATTATTTAAAAAATTACCTTATTTGGTGGTTGCTTAAAATGGGACCGTGGATTTTCAACGGGTATTCGGCTAGTATATGTTCCAAACTCTAAATATCTCAGTATTTTTGCAATATATTTTAATTACAAATAACAGGTTGATACATAAATATGAATCATATAATGTATAACTAGCTTTCAAAGAGGCTCAACTAGTATAGATCCATCAAAATACGATAATCGAAATATTTCACATCCAAGTGCAATAAGCCTTATATATTTCGAATTATCTACCAAGAGGTGTAATTATTTTTTAATAAGCTTGAAAATTAGAATTGCGCAAAAAGTATATTTTGCACCTTTAGAGTAGGGTTAAAGTTTAATTTGCTGTCTTATATATTTTTTATGAAGTTAAAAATCCCCCTGTGTTCTCCCTATCTAACGACAGAAGGACGTTTTATACGACCTGATGACATTTTTAAATATATATATATATATATATATACATATATATATATATATATATATATATATATATATATATATATATATATATATATATATATATATATATATATCTTTTTACAAAAAATATTACAAAATATGTGGGGTGCTTGTAAACATGCACACCACATTCAATAGCGATATGATAACTAGTTCTTGTCTTTATAGAGTTCTTAATAGGTACACTTTAACCTTAAACATCCATTATATGTCTCAAAGATTTTATCGAACTGATTTCGCTGCCGAAATACATGTCTTAATCAATCCTGACTTCTACGTTAAATATAAATTTCATAATTTCGCCAAAAATAATTCAGCGCTCCGTGCTTAAAGATTTCCATTATAAATTTACAGAATTTTAACCCCGATTATTCTTATTATATTTTCTGCATAAAGACACTGCGTCTAATAAATTTCGTAATACATAATTAGTGTCAACACATCACCTCCAATCAGTCTCCCGTATTTGCAAATATTTTAAAGAACTGTGGGGAATTTATTTCCTCCTTTGGTGAATGAATCTATGCCCTCTTTTGACGACGAATCTGATTTTGATAGTGGAGTATATTAGCAGAAATTGCATGTGTGAAATTATAGTTTCGAAGTGCACTGACAAATATATCCATGAGATATTTGTGCTAGTAAATAAAATTTCGAAAATTCTGTCGTTTTTTAGAAATCCAATAATTTTCGAGCAAAGAAAACTGCTAATAATAGCAATACATAATAATAGCAACAAATAATATAAAAAAAAATCTTGCTGGGGTGTATGTTGCACCCCTTATTTCTCCGGATAATATTTATAAATTTTATATCGGTGGTACTAAACGTACGGTTGGTATCCGCTTGTCCGAACATGCAAGAGGCATAAAAATGGTAAATTAAGGACTGCCCTTGTCCAATTCGTGAATAAAGATAATTTTCGCCCTCTTTTTGTAAAAACTTTTCTTTTAGTTAGCTGTAATAGCCCCTGTTCGATCTTGCTATATGCATCCCTTTTTATTTATTTATATCGTTCTTCTATTTGTAATTTTGGCCATGTTCAGGTCCTAAGTTATGCTTAGCGACTCGTTCTCGATTCCCTACATGTTAAACCTTTGCATAGCTACATTGATTTATAATTATTGTGTTTAAAAAAATCCTATATTTTTAAACTTTTTTGGAGTATTTGCTTTTGAATTTTGTATAAATTATAATCTGACTCTAACTCACCTTTTTGTATAACTGACAATTTCAAGATATGCAAATTTTGAATTGTATTTAAGCACGTTGGCATCGTTTCTAATTGTATTGCCAGTAAGGATGAACATGTAAGATGCTCGAAAGAGCTTTGGCTATTTTTTTACGTCTGTAGGATGATATTAGAATAAAATGACTATGGGATCTGTGAGATTTGTCATTTATTAGTAATTTGTATAAACAAAATCGTTAAAATACAGCATGCATATAACTTTTATGTCTCAACGCATTTCGAAGCCAAAGGCAGTCTTCTTCTGCCGGTCAAAAAAGAAGCTCAATCTCATTTATGCAAGCAAATTCTTCATCTAAGTTTTATTGAAAGGTATGAATACGCACCAAAATTTGAAACGAGAACGAATATTAGCAACATTATAGCTAAAAGATGAGTAAAGTGATATTGTGATACATTTACAAACACACAATTCCTGCCGTAAAAGGTTAGATTCCAATTTAGGTTTGTTGAATTTCTGCAACGCCTTGCCAACAATGGTGGTATTATAACCTCTATAAACGGCCAGGGATTTATGAGAGTCAATTTCATAATTAAGTGACTCAGAATCTCAACATAAGCTGAAAGTACAGTAAACATAAGTATATGAAGCTGAAAATTTTGCTGAATTAGATGATCGGAACAAGCTCGAGACAGCATAGAGATCGACTCATATGTTTACTGCCTGGACAGGGAGGCTGATCAAAAGGCTTAGAGTAACTTAAACCCTGGCAGAAGACTCATATATTGAACTTTCTTGACTAACATGATGTTCAACCAGAAAAAAAAAACTGATTTTTACCTTCGAAACCGGTTGAGCCATAAAAATTTAGTGGTTGTATATTGACCACGGAGGTAGTATTATACTAACTCATTGATATTGACGAAGTTTATATATTATTAGCAGTAAATATATTTTTACAATTTAGTGTAACGCGCTTATATATGAATTCTATGTAATTAGTATCGGGACCTAATAAATATTACGTCCCTGCTTATCTTGTTAAAGCTTTATATATTCATCTACTCAAATTTACCATTTACTTGTATATTTAAAGTAAGTTCTATAATGCATCTTGTGAAAAATTTATGTATGATTGTATAAAATATGATCAAATACATATTTTATGAAAATCATTTCATGTGTTCGAACACGCCATTTTCATTATGAGTTATCATGTGTTTATTTTTGGTAAAAACATTGCAAGGAGAGATTTTTTATTCAAACTCGCCAAATTCAATAGTATTAATCTAATTTCCAATTGAAACAAGGGCACAGAATTTCATTCTAATCATTTACATTTTTCAGGAGATACCATGCACTGTATAAGGAAAAACAAGAAAGATCAATCATGCATAAACACTGATTATGAAACACTTTCCAACTTCAATGCAATTTCATTTAAACATCTCTAAAATGGGATACATTCCTCGGTGATATTTTAAAATTATCACAATACTACATTAATTTATTATATTTGAAAACTTAAAAGTTTATCCAAAAAAATGAACTTCATTCTAATGACGCCAATTAAATATAAATCGCCTGGCTCCTCGATAATGTTTTTAACATTATCATAATACAACAATAATTTATTATATTTGAAAACTTCATCAAAAACAACTGAAATTTATTCAAATGACGACATCAAATATAACACGCCTGGCTCTCTCTATAAAAGCAGCATTTCATTCATAAATATTTTCCCATCCATTTCATTAATCAGAATACTATAATAATTTATTTTATTTAAAAACTTAAGACCATAGAGTTACAAGTAATTAAACTCTATGCTTAAAACTTCATCGAAAAAAATCGTCCTTCTCTCTGTAAAATCAATGAATATTTCATTCATATCAGCTATGCAGACTCCATGAGCTAAATAATTTTGCGTTAAAGAGATGCAGAAATTCTTATACAACTTATTCTACATATTTTGCTGTTTACATTTTACATAAGTGAAAAATAGGCTTCGTTGTAGAGATAATCAAATTTGGATGATCATTTAAACTCAAATATAATAAAATTGTTTCAGTATGTAGACGCACAGAATTTAATCAAAAATAAAGCGGTTTTAGGACGGATACAACACTCAATATGAATTAAAAAGAACTTTAAAAATCACGATTTTGAGGCAAGATGGATGCCATATTTCATTGTGAAGTGGGTCACGTGATCTGTTCATATAATGATCACGTGATCGCTTCATATAAGAGGTGTAATTATTATTTTAATTTTTATTTAAAAAACTGCTGAATACATTTTGCTGAAATTTTTTTTATATATTTTATGGAATTATTTAAATGTTTTCTAAAACTTTCGAAACAATTTGTGAATTTTAAGTTTGCTTAAAAAATGTTTGAAAAATTAGGTCCCACAGGGTTCAATGTATTTAATTTCTTCAACCCGGGTTTAATCTAAAACTAATTGGGTGATGTTACTCATTTATATTCCCATAGGTCCCACATACCGTCTGAACAACATACTAAAATTTCATTTTGATTCAGTTTTACGGCAGTTTTCGTGTTAACGGACAGACAGACAGACAGGCAGACAGACAGACAGAATGAACAAAGTCATAAACACTTTTCAACTTTGTTGTACAGTGTTAAACATGTAAATAACAAGAATAGCCTTTAAAAAATTTTACTCGGTGAGATTAAACTATTTCTGCTAAAAAAATCTACGTCTGATTTAAAACTACGACTGGTTTAAAAACTGTAAAAATTCCTCACTAGATGTTCAAAAAACGCTTGATATATATAACTGCCAGATTATTAGTTGGTTAATTTTTAATTATTTAGGACTATAAAATACCTATAATATACGCAATAATTTCATAAAATTTGTTATTGCGCAGAAACAATTGTACGTAATAAATACGAAAACCATTTCTGTGACATATAACGCGAAAATATATCTTACAGTGAGCTATTATTCCGACATTGTTGCAGTATTTGGTAATGCAGTGAATATGATGATGTTAATTAGCTGAAGTGTTACGTAAGTACTGAAAGCTTGTTGCTGAAATTTGTGGAACGTCTAATAGAGACCATTTCTGGAACCACTGTATATTATATTATGGTTTATTTATTGTTGACTTCGTATGTCGATAAACATTTGGTAATTATAAACACTTCGTTTTAATAGTGTTCAAATCATGGCTAAGTAAGTTTCTGATTGGTGACTGTTTTATAATGTATTTTAAGTACTAGATATTTATATTTTACCTTTATCACCTTATATATTATATGTATAGGTAAATTATTCTTGTGGAGATGAATATTCGAATTTAAATTTTGAACGGTTTGCGCAATTTGGGCACACCAGTACAAGGATTACTAACACATGGAGATGTCTTATGTATAGATTCAGAAGAAGAACGGATATATTACCAACTCTTATGGCTATTTTGATAAATTTTATGGTTATATTACAATTATGAATTTTTATTATAAAAAATAAATTACAAGTTAGACCACCAGCACAAAGGTGAGGCCACATAGCGAACTTCAATAAATATAAAACAATCAAAATTTTGCTTTACAGAAATACATTTTTATAACAACAATTTTTTTCAAATATGATTTACTATTCACCCGTTATCATGCAGATAGGAATGTAAAGGTTTTTTTTACATATTGTATATTCCGGTTTTAATATTGCACTTGATAAACAAAATATTTTACAATGTAAGTCATGAGCGGAGGGTAAAAATATTAGCACATGAAAAAGATATGCAATAATATATATCTGAGGGAAAGTCATTAAAAGATGTTAAGCGGCATAAGTTCATAATGCCATTATACTAAGCTTAATGCGCATTTTATATTTCACTGGGACACTTTCAATACGTACATATTTTTTAATTTCATGTCCACATCTAATTATTTTATGACATTAGCCATGCGGAATTTTATTTAGTTAATACGTTTAGGTTCAATAATGATTATCTGACTAAAATGCACTCTCTTTCACCACCAGAATGCACTCTAAAGAAAACAGCTATCAGGCAAAATGATAGGTTGATTTTAGCAACATTTTAAGTTCAATAGAAAATTTTTGTAGATTATAATTTTCAGTAGATTGTTGGTAGAAATAATTTTATTGAGCCGAAATAGTATATTTTCTGAGGAGCATGACTTCGAAGAAAAGCGGATTGCAACGTTCTCTAATGAGGTTGATGAATAATACATGTTTCGTCTCATTTTAAAGTATTTATTTGCTATTATTTATTAAACTACAATGAATTACCCGGCGTAGCCCGGATATTGTACCCCTTACGTAACTAATACAGATTGTAAAGAACCTTGTTGTCCCAACCGGGAACCGAACCTTGGATCTTCGAACTGGCCAGACAACGTTCTGCCGTTAAGTTATAGGGCGAAATTGTAAGCGCTTATTATCAAAGTCGACTCTGCAAGATACACATAACGTAACTCAATGTGCAAAAAGCTTGTTTTGAACCAAAACCATTGCACACTTTCCATTCAATCCAAATTCTTCAGTTTTGACATGTGTGTGCTCGCCAGAAACAATTTGCCACGCATGCACACAAACGTCCCCTGCTCCCCATAGCAGCATCCCATATCAACTCTAAACCGGAAATATAACGGGATCGAAAATCTGGATTTTTAGGCGTTTAGTTAAAAATTAACAGACAATTACAGAAGGAGAAATTCAAAAAAAACATTTTTGTTATAATTCGAAGATATGTTTTTGTCAAACTAAAGAATTGTACTAATAATGTTTCTGATGCGTCGAAATAAGAAAATTAATAAAGAGAACATGCATTATAGAGTGGTGTCCGTTATTAGAGTGGTGTCCGTTATTAGAGTGGTGTCCGTTTGTATTTCCGTCTGTCTGCGTGTTTGTATGTCTGTTAGACTGAGGTCGATTACTTGTACAAAAGATTGCGGCCACAAACTTAATGTATTTTCACGATGTTTTATATACAGGTTTTATATTAAAAAATCTAGAACGAGATAAAATTTTATTTAATTTGTGCAGAAACTTAGAAATTTTATTTTTTTTAACATGACAGCATTGGAGAAAATCCGATATAATCATGCGTAAACGCGTTTATTTATGGCGCAATGATCACGATACTTAATAGTTGCAATCATTGTTGTGAAAAACAGCTGTGGTATGGTTTTTGTGTTCTTGACGTCATTAGCCCATCCTCGTGGGAAAGTAACCCCCCTCCCAGGAGAACATTTTCAAGGATGGTATCAATCGAAATATTTTTTAAGATCTTTAAAGTAAAGGGTAACACGCTATAATTGTAAACATTTGGACCCATGGCAGCGATTTTTCAAAACATTTTCTATACAGTTTGAAAAAAAAAACGCTACTAAAAATGGATTCTGGTATGATAATGTTGAGTTTGCAGACTTCACTTCGACAATAAGAGCTTGCAATTTCGTCCCATTAACTCAGAGGTAGAGCGTCGACTACCAGTTCGGAGATCCAGGGTTCGATTCCCGTCTGGGACTGCAAGGCTCTTTACAATGGCGTCAGAGCAATAATGGCACGCGTCTCAAAATGACCCTAGTTCAACTAGTACGGATTCAGTGGACTGTGGAAGATTGAGCGCCGATTTCAAATTGAGAGAATATTGACTACGCAAGATAATAACTTGTGTGAGAATTGTAGTAGAAGGAAGCTAACCTGAGGTAAAAAAGCAGACGTGGTCAGGCAGATTATCAGTTGCATAACAATCTGCCATTACGCTCACAGCAAAGATCGTCACATGTGTGACAGTGACGTTGTAGTCACGTGACACCTGGGTCACAATGTGACATCGTATTTGTTACTTCTATGCTAATTTACGTATTAGTAACTTTGTAACTTTATTGTGACTACATTTTGTGACGTTTCCACATTTTAATTAACACGTAACAATGTGACGACATTACAATGGCAATTACAATGTGACGTCACAAACAAGTTAATATGCGACGTCACAAACGACCATGAAAATGGCCAAAATGCCTTCGCTGTGATCTCAATATGCCATTGCAGAGACGTACTGCGACGTCCTGTGACGTCCCAAAGTTACAGTGTGACGTAAATCTTACGTGACTGTGAAAAAAAAAATGCTGTTCGGGTAGAGCTTGCAAAATGCAATGTCCACTTCGATAATAAGTGCTTGCAATTCGGTCCCAGTAGTCCAACGGTAGAGCGCCGACTGGTTAGTTCAGATATCCGATGTTCGATTCCCGGTTTGGGCGGCAAAACTCTTTACAAGTTGATCTCCACTTAATTATTTTAAGGAATGGCAAAGATAATGAAAATGTGCATAAAATACTTTAAACATAGCCTTATTTTAAGATATAATCATGAAATCACTTCCCATATTTGCGATTATTCGTTAAAAAAATGTATTATCAATTTCGAATTGCTTCGATCAAGAAAATGTATTATGTAAATATTTATACAAAAATATTACGCTCGCTTCTTCTAATATAATGACCTTTATTTTTCCTTCGACGGAAGGTGTGCATAAGGAAACAATTTCTCCGGAAAACGGCATGTGTGAGAACACGTGCAGTTGTTCTCATCGGATCGAAAATAAAACGGTGATGTTATTTTCGAGAAAAAATATTTACACAGGGAAGATATACTTTTCATTGTTTAGAACTATTAAATTTTTATCTTAATTATAAATAGCGGTGCACGATGAAAAATAGAAATGAAGAATGAATATAATTGCGTTTTAGATGAGTTGTGGGTTGTTTGTAGAATATTTTTACATTGGCCGATATTTGATTAATATTTTCTCTACAATACATAGTAATTTATAGAGAAAACATTGTAATCCTGCAAAATTGCAACTAGCGTTTTCGACGGATCCACACGTTTTGGAACCTTTAGAACACAAAATTATATTTAAACGTGACGTCTGCTCGTGAGTGTATGTGCATGTGTGTGTAATGTATGTATCCACTCTAATTCAAAAGCTAATTGACCAAATTTCACAACATTTTATAGGTAAGTTACATGTGGGTTACCGTAGTGCTGATTAGATTTTGGTGTAATTTGGGATGAAAGAACCAGCCTCGATTTACAAAATGGCCTGAAAAATCGTCAAAATCTAAAATAAAAGACTACGTATGCTCAAATGTATCAATTAAATATACGTTTCATACGCAATTCTTGACGATAAAAATGAATAAGATCAACATCGTTGCATTAGGAATAGCTATTCTCGAGATATTTTAGTTTTTTCGCATTTTTTGCTACGCCGTCTTTGTAACACGCCCAGTTTTCAAATGAAAACGAAAATTGAATAAAAAATGCAAATTCAGTGTAATTTCAAGTGAGTATGCATGTTATTTTGTGCAATTAAACTCAACGTGATGAATTATTAAAGAAATCAATAGAAAATTAAATTGAACCTTTAGCGAAAGCCATGTGCTGCCCACATAAGATTTTTTTATCTACCTGCATAACTTGTTACAATTTGTGTCTTTTGTTTCATAATTTTCTTTTTTGTGGGTTGCATTTTAATTTCAATAATAATTATTTTAGATACCAACATGTATTTTTAATTTGATAATTACGTATAAACACTAGAACAGTATGGGTATAAATACACAAAAACCTGGGTTTACTGCCACTTGATTGACACTTTTAAACAAGCAAACTTCAAGTTACATAATTAAAAATGTAATTATATTTATATGGTTATGCTATTTTACTATTTTATATCATAATTGTCCTTAATAATGGGTATATTTTATTTTACGCTGAAAAAAGCGTTTTAAAAACAGATAATTTAATGCACCTGTTTTAAAGAGTTCCTTAATGGAGACCAGTGTAAGCAGGTAACCGAGTTACATTTATCTGTTTAAAATGATCTTTTCAACGTAAAATAAAATATGCACATTATCCCGTAAGATTCTCGTATAAATGAATGAAACGAAGCATTCGATATAGTTACCTTTTTCAAGTGTGTAAATGAAACTTTATCTTTTTAAAGGTATATTTCATGTAGCAGTGAACACAGTTTTATTTGTTTATATCCAGATTTTAGTGTGTATTATAAAGAATATATATCTACAAATATGAAACGATGTTTATGGGTCTGATTGTATTACAATATGTTATGTACAGGGTGATTATAATTAAAGTTCCCGGTATGAAAATAGTCTAAAATAAGAAGCACTGGTCGGAATGATTTGAAATTTTGCGTGAACACTCGTGGAGCAATGGCATTTTGTTTAGTGAAGAAAAAACGAGTAATTCAAAAAGTCGCCGTTAGAAGAATAATTGACGCTTTATTACACTAGAATACAATACAAATGTAATAAACGTTGACCTACTCATTGGCTAATGACGCAAAAAATGTTCAATATGCTGTCCTTCGCATTCTGAAGCAAATTGAATGCGCAACATAGCGTGTTCAACAACAGATTTGAGTTTTCCTGTAGAGATGTTGTGAATGTGATGCGTGATGCTAGCTTTAAGTTCCGCTAAATTGGTAAAGTGTCCATTAAACGCCACATTCTTCAGATGCAGCCAAAGACAAAACTCGCATGAATTGAGGTCAGAGGAACGTGCTGGTCATCTTACAGAAAAATGGCGGATGATGACTCTGTCATCTCCAAAATGACTGCGAAGTAGCCGCTTCACTCGTTTTGCGATATGTGGTGGAGCCACATCCTGCATGAAAATAGTGCTATCGATACACTGACGCTCTCGCATAGCGGGTATAACGTGACTTTACAAAAGACGTTCATATCAACGACCACTGACAGAACAGGTAACGGGGCCATGAGGACCAACTTCCTCGAAAAAGAAAGGCCCGATAATAAACGCTGCTAAAAATCCGCACCACACAGTGACTTTGGGGGAATGAAGAGGCACCTGGAGTAGTTCCTGTTGATTTTCGGTTGCCCAGATTCTGTAATTTTGTGTATTAAGAGGTCCGTGGAGACGGAAGTGTGCTTAGTCAGTCCACAAAACGTTCCAGGGCCATCCTTCGTCCACTTGTATCCGAGCCAGAAATTGAAGTACGAAGATTTCACGTGCAACATTGTCCGCAGGTAGCAACTGTTGAACATGGGTCAGTTTTCAAGGTTAACATTTCAAAATGTGTTTCAAAATATTTTGCACCGTACTGGAGGGTACGTCTAATGATCGGGCAATTGCACGTGCACTCGTAGATGCATTAGCGTTACGCTCTTCATCTAACGCTGCAGCTGTCTTCCACCATCTCTCCATCGACTGCATTCTGTCCCCTGCTAGGTTTGATGTCCAAAGAGCTAGTCTCTTCATATTTTAAAATCATTTTGCGCAAGCTTGTGCCACACAGAGGACCAGATTTTAACTTTTTCAGCGTTCTAAACTTTCTAGTAGCTACTAAACAAGAGCTTTTATTCTCATAAAACGATTTGACAAGAAGACCACGATCTTTTAATGATAGAGCCATTGCGACAGAAAAATAGAGATTTTTCAGTAAGTTATGAGAAACAAGTTCCGCTTTTCCTTTTCTATAGCAAACGTTTATTGCAAAGTCACTGTCTTATGCAAATTTGCAGCAGCATTTGAAGAGAAATTATGCAAAATAAGTTAAACCCACTTTTTGTGAAAACAGATACGGCTTAAGTTTGCTTAGAATTTAACATTGTTTCAATGGATGAATTTTTTTTCATTACTTGCATGCATATGATGATGAGAAATCGACTTTTAATTCAGTATTCGAAGGACAGCATATGTAACATTTATTACGTCATTAGCCAATGAGTAAGTCAACGTTTATTACTTTTGTATTGCATTCTAGTGGAGTAAAGCGCCAATTATTCTCCTAGCAGAGACTTTTAGAACTACATTTTTTTTCTTCACCAAATAAAAGTCCATTGCTCCACGAGTGTTCACGCAAAATTTCAAATTATTCTGACCAGTGCTTTTTATTTGAGATCATTTTCAAACCTGGAACTTAATTATAATCACCCTGTATATTAAAATAAAGTTTTACTTTAAAGTAGCCCTGAAGAGAGGGAGCATTCCAGCCAGAATGTTCATAAAATCAATTAAGCTATCCATATATGCAATAATCTACTAAAATGTTTGCATAACGCTCTATTTAACTACGCTGGAAGGTACAAGTTTACGGATAAAGGTACTGAATGCAAATTACAGTTTTATATGGTTTAGAATGCTAGTTCCACAGAATTTTCCCCTACAAACCGCATATTTGCTTACTTGATGACATTGGTATTATGATTTTCAGCGTCCTTCTAAAAGCTTTCATGTAAACTGTCTCTCTAAAATTTATTAAAATATCCCTATGATATGCTTTAATGATGTCCTCGTCAAAATGAATATTTGCCTTATTTATATATATATATATATATATATATATATATATATATATATATATATATATATATATATATATATATATATATATATATATATATATATATATATATATATATATATATATATATATAAAATATATATATATATATATATATACAATATACATTTATATATATATATATATATATATATATCTTTTATATATATATATATATATATATATATATATATATATTATATATATTTTATATATATATATATAATAAGGCAAATATTTAAATATAGACTGCGATTTTTACTTTCCTTGCATATATAGAAATGTGTGTAATGAAGGTATTATGCTGAAGACTAATTTTACTTAGAATTTCTGACGAATTTAAATTTTTCGTGTATCCTTAAACTGGAACCGAGCATTTCTAAATTCCTGCATGTGTGTCCATATATGTGTCTGTCACAACATGTGTGTGTGAGTATGCTGGCATCATATCTCAAAAACTAAGAAAGCGAATCAAACCAAATTTGGTACGATTATCCGAATCTGAACATCGAAAGTTAGTTATAAACGCTGTTAAACATCCCAGTTCCTGTAACGTATTAAACAATGTTTTGAAATATATCAGAAAAAATCATAGAATGCCAATCATGTTAAATAAACAATCATTTCTTTATGTAATTATTCACCAGAAAAGGAATGATCCTCAATTTTGAAGAAAAGTGTGCACCGTTTACGAGATATTACACACTTTTAGTAAACAATTATGAAAATAATTAACTACTGTTAAATAAATTGATAGTATGCAACATTGCGCGACAAGTTTATTAACATCATTCACTTGGACTTAGCGTGATCAATTTACGTCGTTTTGTTAAGGAAATTTTCTAACACGTTTTCTAAAAGTTTTGTGTCAATGCAAACTAATTACCAAAATTAATTTCTTTACACGATATTAATTAAAAGAATAATGACGTTGTTATTATTTTAACTTTGAAGATAAGTATAAAAACATTATTTGGGGCTAAAACGTGACCTACATTTCTAAATTTTAATTATGTGGCACAGGTTCTTTAATACGGGTATGAATGAGAGTGAAAATAACGTTTTCTAAATAAATCATATGGACGGGTCTTGGTAAGCAGAAAAATTAATGTAATACTAAAATCATATTTGTCACATTTGCTAGAGAAAACATGTAACAAGCGATTGTTTTCTTATTTTAATTTATGTTCAAGATTGATGATTGTTGAATATCAGTAGCTATTTTGAACATTTAAATCAGTTCTCTATTTAGATAAAAATTATGCATTAAAAATTATGCAAATTAGATAGATTTGGAGAACTCACTGGTAACGAAAATGTCCAAAAAAGGTAAATAAAGTTTTTCTAAGGCAGTTTCTTAAAAAGTAATTTGATAGTAATGAACTTCAAAAATTAGCATTATTTTCCCATACAAAATAATGCTTTACATGTTGAATTCGAATAATTATTGCTCTATTCATATAAATTATAAATATTTTTATATGGTTCTAGTGTTCTTACATAATGTGTCAACAGACAGCATATGTGTATTTATTCAATCCCGGATCTAATTTATTATATCCCGGATTCATAGACTCGCACATAAACGAACATACTTCCACTGTAGAGTTGTCGTTGTCAACTATTAGATGAACTGTATGGCTGGAATCACAGCATAAATGGCTGAATTTAATTTATTGTCATTACAGGTAATATTTTTTTAGACCCAGACTGTCCGACCTACCAGAAAGGTGTAAGGTAACCGTTTGGATGGCCGGGAAGTGCCACCCAATTTCGACTGGAACCCAGTGGGTGAGGCATCCACAGGGATCGTACCCTCCTTCCCCTACTACCAACCTCTCAGAAGGACTTACGGACCCACTTGTTTAACGTGATCGTACTCGGCGTAAACACGGCAGTTATAGCAGTGGCGGGAATCGAACCCGGCCCATTACAGGTAGTAACAAATTTTGTTATTTTATGACTAAATTTAGCTAGTAATTGGCTCTAAACGTTTAAAAAAATTGCGAAATTGAACCAAAAATTGATTAAATTAGCAATTATGTTCCTGTAATGTTCGAAATACGTTATTGATGTCTAAAAGTACTTTCGCATCAAACTATCAATTTCGGAAGTTCTTGTAAAATGATATATTTTCTATATAATAAGTATTAGGAAGAAATAATTGGTGATTAAATATTAATATTTTTACAGTTAAGGGGCAACAGGGAACAAAATGGAATTTTAATATATGAGAGTAGTGCAAATACTTTTAAGATATACAAATGTGAGGCTGCGGTATAAGTACGTCCAAGATATACATTAACGTTTGATGTCCTGGTAACACATTATCCTAAAAGTAATCCAGTAACTCACCCCTTCCGTAGCAGGTACACCACGTATGGTGTGATGCTAGCTTGCTGTTCCGTGCAAGGCATACTACGTATGGTATGATAGATATCTCGTAATCATGCTACTGGAAATTCAAAAGACTACATTAAAGCGTGCACAGTGATAAAATGCTAGGACTGTGGTCTATAAAAACATCTATATAAAACATTATATATCTATATAAAACATTCTCTGTTGTATGGCCAGAGTAAATTGAGCACAGGACGAATTTTTCCGATTCTGTGTATGCTCAAAATGTAGATGATAGGATCTTATATTTTTCAAGAATTTTATTTGTTTCAAATGGCATAAAAAACTTGAACATTAGTGTCTGCGGCCACTGTATGCTAGAGTCGTAAGCCTAACTGTGTGATGATGTATCTCTAAACTTTCAAAATAATGTGTATGAAGAGAATACATTATGTAAAGGTACAATTATAACAGTGATACAACGAAAATATAATATCTGAAAACAGCTTAAAAATCTGACGTGGCACAGTATACACCTGATATACGACTAATAGTGAAGAGATTTATGATTTTAAGATAGTTTTTGTCAAGAAACAATAATCAACAAATTGAACTTCACAACCAACCTTTTAAAGTACGCATTTTCATGTTCTGGAAACCTAACATATGAGTATTTTTTGTGAATGGAATATTTAAAGAAAAACACTATTTTTAGGATATTGATTTATGATTTACTTAATTGTGTCATATGCACGTGATAATTATCTAAAAACTGATAAAACCTTCGGGCCAGATTAGCGTAAATTCGGTTTAAATTTATATCCCTATGTATACAATTTCTAGGTAAAAGTTTATTATGATGATCGAATGCGATGTGATGGAGTTTATAGCCATCCAAGAAGCTTCCAAAATCAATATTTTCAATTCCGAGTGCAATTTTTCAGGTACATAAAACTGAATAAAATATAGTGCATGAAGGATGCGTCTTTTTATTTACCATTGAAAGAAACAAGTGCAGGATTTTATTTATTTACAAATACCAGGCATTTAACAATTAAACCAAAAGTTTTCTAGCTCCCTAATATTTTTGAACAATATAACTACAACCATAGACGTGTCTAAATGTTCTATATTCATAGGTAGTCCAGAATTACACAGAGTAAAATTAGGTGAACTATTGAGTAAAATTCTAAATAAATAGGCATTGAGGCAACCATGTCCAGTAAGAAGACAAAATAAAGCAACAGCCGAACCACGGGGAAAACTTAGAATCCAATATTTTTAATCAGCAAGGTGCTCCCAGGCCATTCCCCTAGCTTTGTTCAAAATTCCGGATTTAACTTTTTTTTTTACCAAACTCCAACTCAATTGGCCGTTTGATAGAACAGAAAACCATAAAGTGGTTTGATTTTTGAAGGACAGAGGTACTTTTCTTCGCCAATATGTCCGCTCTTTGATTTCTTTCCACACCACAGTGAGCAAGAACCCACTGCAGCACGGCCGAATCAGCCAAAGATATAAAGCACAAGCTACAGTCATAAATTCGTTTCGAATCACAAACTATATTGAGCCAGCAGGGCAGCCCTGGAATCAAACAAAATAGCGACCTTGGTGAAACTGTATTTACCAGCTGATATATGTTCTAAGGCTACATGGATAGCCTCCACTTCACCATCAAAACTAGTTGTATCGCTAACTGCTTTATAAAATACAAAATATTCACTGTAGATATATGCACCAGCACCATCACTTCTTTCCACCATGGATCCATCTATATATACTTGAGAACACTGTTCACTAAAGTGCCTATTCTCAATTGTTTTGAGGGTGACTGTACGAATATGAAGGTTTTATATTTATTTTTTATATATTTTTCTATTCAGATCAATGTGTACTTGATGTCACAGATGTCAAAGGACACCATGGGCCGACCAGTAATTCCATCTAATGGATAATATGAAGATCTTCTACTATCTGAAAACTGACTTGGTTAAAGCATAGCCACCTTTATCTTTATGTTCTTTCTTCCGCGAAAATAGGTAACAATATCAGCTCAAAATGGCCGCTAGGTGGTGCTAGTTAACTTCTAAAACAGCGTTGTTATTTTTCCATTTAAATACGTGTTTTACTTTGGAGGATTCGTTATATAGAATTTTGATGATGTTTTCAAATTTTCTGACTTTGATTTTCTTGTATTTTTAAATTATAATACCTAGATTTTACTATAGTTTATTGTGCACTGCTCTTTTGTACATCAAATACCATGAAAGACTGTATAAATATTTTTGAATTTCCCTTGGAAGTCAATTTTCGGGAGAAATGGATTAAAGCAGTGACTTTTCTGAAAAAGTTTGTAGACGTGTATAATTTTGGTACAAATTAATCTATCAACATACCTAGGCTGAAGTTTGAACATTTTAAATCTATCTCGTTCTTAATACTTAAGAAGTTGTTAACTTTTCAAAAAAAGTTCGTATACTTGTATAATTTCGGCGCAAATTAAACTATTAGACTGTATTATGAGCAATTGATCAGAAAAGAACCATGATTGCTAGTTGACATAATTAAACATGGCAAATATAAGCTGTGGTTTATATACTTTGTAAACAGCACTATAAATTTAAGACTTTCATTAAAAATGGCATATTGATATCTATAAATATTTATTTTTATGTTTGTTTACATTTTATTGTTTGCAAATTCAAACAGATTTAATTTTATAATAACCCTGAGCGAAGCTGGATTTTCTATCAATCAATGTAGCTATCTATCAAGATATCAAATTCATATCGTCTACAATCCTTTAAATCTTCATTTTGTTCTAACAGTTACCGCTAGATGGCAATACTTAACATAATTTGTAGGTGTACCACTTTTTAACAATATAAAAGAGGGAAATGAGCGTGCATTTTAGATAAAGGAGGCTATGGTTAAAGTTATAATGGATCTTTAGGTTTTTACGTCCTCTAAAGTTGTAGTATCTCCAAAAGTCGTTATTTGGAAGTCTAATGAATTTCTGCACAAAGTTCCGGCATTTTTATAAATATCGTATTTCACGGGAGTTAAATTGGTCAATAATTGCGTAGCCGCAATGGAAGTGGTCTTAACTGCTCCCTCTAGTAACCGAAGAACTTGATTTTGAGATTTTTCCAATAAGTTGATAGTATTAGTAGAAGCGGTCAATAAAATTCCATTACAGTAATTGACAACGGGCTT
Source organism: Amaurobius ferox (assembly GCA_951213105.1). Lineage (NCBI taxonomy): Eukaryota > Metazoa > Arthropoda > Arachnida > Araneae > Amaurobiidae > Amaurobius > Amaurobius ferox. Next base: position 139,049,319 of record OX578136.1, read on the forward strand.
AATGTACGTTTTATAAATAGGATTTCTCTACTATATCCAGAGGATTTGAAAATAGTTCGGATCCCAAAAGATCCGACTTCGAGTAGGTCGGACAGTTTGGGTAGGAAAATAATTTCATAAATAAACAAGAAAAATCAATCATGCATAAAACATTGATTATGAAATACTTTTCAATTGAAATGCAATCCGCTGAATGCATCGCATCTCTAAAATGCGACACATTCAGAGGTGATATTTTTTTAAATTATCACAGTACTACAACAATTTATCTTACTTGAAAATTTATCGAAAAGAATTGAACTTTATTCAAATGACGTCATTGAAATATAAATCGTCTGGGTCTCTATGTAAAAGCAGTGAATGTTTCATTCATGCACTTTTATTCCAAACTCCAGACTTATGTAAATAATTTCGAGTGAAAAAAAAAAATCAGCAATTCTTATACAACTCATCTTACAATCACTTGTTTACATTCTACATCCATTAAAATTAGGCTTCGTTGTGGAAATAACCAAAATTTGATGATTATAAACACAATAATTGCGTTGGCGCAGAATATAGATGCATAGAAAATGCGAAAAAATAAAGTGGATTTAGGACTGATACAACACTAAAATTTAAAAGAACTTTAAAAATCACGATTTTTTCACTGGGAAGAAAAGATGGATGCCATAATTTATTTTGAAGTTGCTCACTTGATCTCTTCATATAATATGGGTGTAATTATTATTATAATATTTAATTTAAAAAAACTATTAAACATAATATGTTGCTGAAATTATCTTTTATATGTTTTATGCGATAATATGAATATTTCCGAAAATGTTTGAAGCAATTTGTGAATTTTCACTTCGCTTAAAATTTTTTGAAAATCGAGGTCCCATAGGGTTCAATATATTTCATTTTTTCCAACCCGGGTTCAATACAAGACTAGTTGAGTGATATTATTCATTTACATTCCCATATGTCTTACAGACCGTTTCAACAACATACTAAAATTTCACTATGATAAAGTCATTTCTACAGCAGTTGTCGTGCAAATGGACGGGCAGACATATATATATATATATATATATCTATGGCATGGTTTTAAGATGGATGAAAACCAGGCATTATATATATATATATATATATATATATATATATATATATATATATATATATATATATATATATATATATATATATATATATATATATATATATATATATATATATATATAATGTCTGGTTTTCATCTTAAAACTTGATACATTCGTATTCTATTTTGCAATGTACCGGTTCTCCGGGAGTGTTGTCGCGACACAAAGCATGCTTAACCGGGGTGAGGAGGTCACAACACCCCCCCGGCCATCTTTTGGTACAATGCATCCATCCATACCTCTTTTCATTTTGAAAATATTTTTATCCTTTGAAAATATATTTATCCTCTTTTTAGTGCAGCTTTGAGCCTTTTACGTGTGATTTCTGATAAAATTTTTAATTTTATATTTCACGGTATTTTCATATTATATATATATATATATATATATATATATATATATATATAGCAAAGGAAATAAAGTGCACATTTTTGTATCTTGCGTATTCCATTATTAAAGAAAACACTTTCTTTTATAGATTTCTTAATTATGTAATAAGTAATATAAATATGTACTTTATCATCAATATGTGACATTCAATAATATGTTAAAACGTAATATATTTTCTACTTTAGAAAAACTTATAACTATTCCCAATTTCTGCGCAAATATACAAGTCATATATTCTATAAAAATTATGCAATCTACCAGAAAGGCAAGAGTAATATTTCCAGACGTTTGTCATGCATTTTTTCATCCTAAGCTAATGATCACCATGATTGAGTGTGTTGTCACACGAGACAGCGCCTCAAATGAAGTTTTCCATCACTGAGCATTATTTAGTTTAAGAAAATTTTGAATATAATATAAAGTATTGTATAGGTATATTTCGCTCTTTGCTTTAGAAGTTTCTAAAAAAAACAGCGTTAAACATAAGTTTTCGAACACTGAACACAGAAGCCGTGTCTAATATCTACATATACTAATTGCCTAGTGTCCGCCTGTCTGTCTGTCCGTCTGCCTGTCAAGCGTTTTTTAGGCATTTCCCGAATAGATAGAGACTTGCAATTTGGTACACGGCTCGATCGGTCGATAAAACCCCCTGGAAAAATCGAATTCTTCGAAAACGTTCTCTAGAGGAGGTGCTCCACACCAAAACGTTCGAAAAGTGAAATCATACGAAAACATTCTTTGCCATAAGATAGAGTCTTCAAATCTGGGGTATGGGTAAATCGTTCGAAAGGAAGAAAGTGTGCAATTTCAGATTTCCAATATTTTCTACTTAAGGGGGTGCCGCATACCAAAATTTAGCGAATAAATACGAAAAAACGCCTTTAAAATTTTATAGAGGCTTGAAATTTGGTATACGGAATAATCATTTGATAAAAACACCCAAGACGATTAAAGTTTTTCAAAAACGTTTCTTTAAGGGGTGCTCCAGAGGAAAACGTCCGAAATGTGAATTGATGAGAAAACGTACTTCGGGATGAGATAGATATTTGAAATTTGGTTTACGGTTAGATAGTTTGGAAGGAAGAAAGTGTACAATTTCAGTTTTCCAATATTTTCTACTTTAGAGGGTGTCGCACACAAAAATGTTCGAATTTCGGAATGAAGTAGAAACACTCCTTTTAGAACGTGATAGAGGTATGATATTTGGTATATGGGCGAATCATTTAATAGAAAATCCAAGAAGAACGGAGTTTTTCAAAAATGTATATTTAAGGGGGGTGGGTACTCCACAGAAAAACATTCGAAAGGTGAAATGATAGTAAAAGCATGCTTCGCGATGAGATAGAGACTTCAAATTTGGTATAAGTGTAAATAGTTAGAAAGGAAGGAAATGTGCAATTCCAGTTTTCCAATATTTGCTATTGTAGGGGGTGACGCCTACTAAAAATTCTTCGATTTGACGAACAAATGAAGAACGCCTCCTTTACAATGTGATAGAGGCTTGAAATTTAGTATGTGGCGGTAATCATTTAATAAAAAAAACTCTACGATTATAACGGGTTTTCAAAAATGATAATTTAAGTGGGTGCAACACAGAAAAACATTCGAAATGTGAAGTGATTGAAAAACATGCTTAAGGATAGGATAAAGACATCACATTTGGTGTACTGGTAGATAGTTTGAAAGGAAGAAAGACTGCAATTTCAGATTTCCAATATTTGCAACTTTAGGGGGTGCCGAACACCAAGATTTTCGATTTTCGTAATAAATGAGACACGGTTCCTTTAAATGTGATAGAGGCTTGACATTTGGTATATGGGCCGATCATCTGATAAGAAACCCAAGGCGATACAGAGTTTTTCAAAAATGTTCATTTATGGGTGTGTTCCACAGAAAAACGTTCGAAAGGGGAGATGGCAAAATAGTATGTTTCGGGATGAGATAGAAATTTTAATTTGTTGTACTGGTAGATAGTTCGAAAGGAAAACGTGCGGAATTTAAAATTTACAATATTTTCTTCTTTAGGGGATTCCGCACACTAAAATATTCGATTTGCCGAATAAATGTGAAACGCGAATTATTAAAAAATGACAATATTCAGTGGTTGTTTATTACGAGACTGTTGATTCTCAACGGGTATTCGGCTAGTAACTTTTATATCATTTTTCTGTGTAAAGCTTTCTATTTATAAATATATTACAAGCTTTGACTTATTTTGTCACATAGATTATGTGATGAATTAGATTAAGTTAGATTCCACATATTTTTTGCAGGTGACAGACAAGCTGACTGGCATACAGTGGCAGTGAGACAAACCAAACCATCACTATTATGAACGAACACATCACTATTATGAGTAGACTATGCCCGTAGTGAGCTGGCAATCACTATGTACTCATTGAGAGAGTATGATGTATACATATTTTGAATATTGAATAGATTATTGGTCAACTCTACTGCGGTCTGACAGAATAGGAAAATGATTTCCAGTATACAGGGTGTCCCAAAAAGAGTGGGACGCGCTTTAATCCTTTACCTGTTGGAGATAAGTTGGCAATGCAAATTACAAAAATGTTGAAAGTAAGGTAGGATATAAGACTACGTTAATGAAATAGTCCTCCCATTAATTTTTGAAAAGTTACACTTTTTAAACTTTTATACGGCCCCCATAGACAAATTTGGTCAATCAGAATTTTTTTTATTTTTAATGCAACAAGATCATTAAAGAAACACACATATCTGTATCTTTAAAGTTAATTGAATTAGGATAAACGAAAAATCTGGCTTATGCCACTTTTCCGTAACATGTGAAAGGCTGTTTCATCAGTAAAAATAGGGACCATAAACAAATTGACGATGGGAATTGTTTAGATCAAAAATGCGTCCATATGTGTCAACATTTTTTATCACAAATGCATCCAAATAAAGCACTACACAGACAGAGATCATATAAAGCAGTGATACTCACTGCGCGGTTGGATATCCTATGCATTATCATTAAGTTCTATATTTTTGTGATATGTCACAAAACTACATTTCTGATTAGATAGCCATTCACAATGTTCAATTTTCAATTAAGTATAAGTCGCTCAATTTTAAAGATACAGATATGCGGTTTTTTTAATGATATTTTTGCATTAAAATTAAACATTTTTCTGATTGGCCAAACTTGCTTAAGGGGGTCGTATAAAAATTTAAAATGCGTTTCTTTTTGAAAATGAATGGGATGACTATTTGATTAGCGTAGTCTTATTTCCTACCTTACTTTCAACATTTTTGCCCACTTATCTCCAACAGGTAAAGACTTAAAGCGGGTTTCAATCTTTTTAGGACACCTTGTATAACTTTTGCAGTTTCTATGGGCTGCCAATTACACCAGTCTCTTAATTTTGACTAATAAACATAAAATGAATAACAAGTAAATTCAAACACCCAACTAGTTTATTTGCTGTCAGGCAAGTTCCTTCCAGTGATGACTTAACCATTCCGCATTTTCCGATGAACGAAAATGTAGAAGGTCAAGACTCGGAAAAAGATGCAACTACATTAATTTGACACGAGGAACAACGTAACCCTGTTTTTGTAGTTCCTCTGTTTGATCCTCGTGTCAAAATAATTTAATAAACCTTGTTTGGAATTTGAATTTCTTAGGAAAACAGATCAAACATTTGGGTCAAGGATGCTTGGCTGGAATCTATGCTAGACACTAAAATGTGATTTTTTTATATCCGTAGGATAATTTTAAACACCTTTATCCTCAAGAAAATCCTTATTTAGTTAATTAAAATAACATTTGTGATTTCTGGAGTGTAAACATATTTTTTACTTTCCTTAAATACATAATGTATAAGGAAAGTATTTTGACGAAGTCGAAAATTCGAATTCGAGTTCTTTCAACTTTGACCCATTCTTGGTTATTGTGCGTTTGCTTTGTTCAATACCACGATTAAATAGGTATCTGTCAATATAAAATGTTTAAATAAAGATAATAAAACTGCTAACATAAAAAGGGATTCCTTTTAATATAGTAAAAACATGACAGATTCATCAATATGTGGATGAAATTAACAATATTCGTCTAACTAATCGAAAATAACTATTTCCAAAATGATCGCAACGCATTATAATTTACTGCAGAATATTCAGCTATGTCACTGGCTTAAAACTTATAGGAACTGGAGCGGGAAAATATTCATGTATCTTCAATAATTAATTGTATACGCGTCGGAAAACTTTTCAGTCACTGAATAATGAACATCATCTGTTTGTAATTTATGTATCTCTCTGAATTATTAGACAGATATTTACAGTGAAGATGCACAAATGAGGTTTACCGATTCTGGATTGTGTGATCTATTCCTACCACTGAAATTATTTCTAGTCCATAACACATGACTTCTTATTTGTTAGAGGGACCTTAGTCAAGAGTGCTTATCTCCAGAGAAAACAGTCGATGGGCAGGAATTAGGCTCGAGATCGAATAATATACTATTACTTTCCTTATATACATAATGTATAAGGAAAGTATTGTGACGGGGTCGAAAATTCGAATTCGAGTTTTCGACGGGAGAGCACGTTTCAAGTATCCCCAATCACGAATCAAACATTTTTGAGGTGATGACTGTGTATGTGAGTGAAAGTATGTGTGTGTGTGTCAGTTAGTCTATGGAGACGATAACTGACGAACAAAGGGACCGATTCGAACGAAATTTGGTACAAAAATCACAATCCGTAAACACTGGAAGCCTATTGTTTTTATACGCATTCGAATGATCAGAACCCCCTCCCCCCTAAATTTTCGCGTGAAATTTTGAAAAAATCGTCAAAAAATCAAAACCGCTAATAAAGTTACGCAAATAGATATTTCTTATGTAATTTTTCATTAGAAAACGATTGATATAAAGTTTAGAACGAACCGCTCTTGAGATATTGCACATTTTTCAAAAAAATTGTCAAAAAGTCATATGAAATAAAAAAAAATATTTCCTTTTGAGAAAAATGTCCACTTTTCATATGTAATACCATACGATAAATTGGGTGACATTATTCTCGTGGATCTAGCTCGTTCTATTCATGGAAAAATATACTTTTAGTAATACTTTTGTATTTGAACGCCAATAGTCATTTATCTTCTGTAAGAATAACTTATTTCTTCGTCCATAACGCTTAGCGAGATTTTGGCGATGGCTTTGGCGGAATTTCGCCAACTTGGCGACTTTTTGAAATGTTGCCAAATTAACGAAAATCTCGCCAAATTGATAAAAATGACGCTAAATCTATGAAAATGGCTACTAATTGTCGAAAATAATTCAATATCTTGGAAAGAATATAAGTATCTACAAGAGAAACCTATTTTTTTTACTGTAAAAGTAGTAAATTCATTACAAAGGAAATATATGGAATTCATATAAGGAAAGTCACGTGTTGCGCATATCAGATTTTTTTTCAATGGCGACCCATCCTGACTAAGATCAAACAATTACTCATCTTTGTTTCAAAACATGTTATGTAGGTTTGTGCTTGTGCAAGCACCTAAGTGTGTATATAATTTTACATGAATACATGAATCTAGTCAAGATTGATTATGATTGACAATTTATTAAAAGTATTGTTTCATCCACAAGAATTGCTGTGATAAATACAGATCTTTACTTATATCACTGGCACTCATAGATATATGCATCTAAAGTAAAAATGATCGTTTAGATCTTAAGATTGGTGATTCTATTTTTTATTCGTGAGATCCTCTTTCTTTTCTAAATTGTAAATAAACAATAAATCATTTATTTTCTTGGCCCCCTCATTCAGTGAAGCTTATCAATATATATAAAGACGAAAACAGGTTTTAAATTGCATATGTAACAACAGAATATCCTTGATTCAAATTTCTGTGGAAGGTTTTTCCGATGCCTTTTTAGGTATTTACGGTATTGGAATGTACTAGGATTAATCATCGAGCAACCAAAGATGAGTTTTGTGGAAATTCAGTGATTGCTTAGGAATTAGAGTTGGAAGTTTTACAGACGAGAAATATTTGGTTCTTATTACTGCGCAGCGGAGTGGTGAATGTACGCCGAACATCCATTTTGAATAATTTATCTACCAATAAATATTCAAATTTGATTATAATATAAAATATATACGCTAAATCGTTTCTATTATAAAAAAAATCTGATGTGGGCAGCACGTGATTTTCCTTATATAATACAAAGAATTTAATACTTTTTCAGTAAAAGAAATAGATTATTTTTATAGTAGTTATTTATATTATTTCCAAGATATTGAATTTTCGTCAATGAGTCATCATTTTCCATGTCGTCGTCATTAATGAGTCGTCATTCATTTAGCTTCATTTATATCCATTTGGCGAGTTTTGCTTTAATTTTGCAACATATTTAAAAAGGTCGCCAAGTTGGCGACATTGCACCAAATTCATCGCCAAAATCTCACCAAGCGTTATGGACGAAGAAATAAGTTATTCTTACAGCATATAAATGAATATTGGCGTTCAAATACAAAAGTATTACTCAAAGTATATTTTTTCATCAATGGAACGAGCTAGATCCACGAGAATGATGTCACCCAATTTATCGCATGGTATTATACATGAAAAGTGAACATGTTTCTCAATAGGAAATATTTTCTTTTATTTTATATGTCTTTTTGATACTTTTTATAAAAAATGTTCAATATCTCAAGAACGGTTCATGTTAGCGTTCTAAAATTTATGCCAATTGTTTTCTAATGAAAAATTACATAAGAAATGCCTATTTGCGTAACTTTATTAGCGATTTTGATTTTTTGACGATTTTTCAAAATTTCACTCAAAAATTTAGGAGGGTTCTGAACATTCGATTGTGATTAAAAACAATAGGCTTCCAGTGTTTACGGATTGTGATTTTTCTACCAAATTTCGTTTCAATCGGTCCATTCGTTCGTCGGTTATCGTCTCCACAGACTCACTGACACACACACACACACGCACACACACACACACGCACACACACACGCACACGCATACACACACGCACACGCATACACACACACACACAGACATGACTTCAAAATTGTTTGATTCGTGATCAGGGATGGTAGAAACGTGCTCTCCCGTCGAAAACTCGAATTCGAATTTCCGACCCCGTCATAATACTTTCCTTATACATTATGTATATAAGGAAAGTAACAATATTCTGTGTAGATCTTACTCTTAGACTGATTGCTTCTAAAATTATTTTTATGTAAAAGGTACAGATTGTACATACAGTGTTAAAATTTATATTTTTATAACTAATCAGCAATGTAAATCAAAAGTTTATATGTAGAGGTTTGGAATATATAGAATAAGATTTTGTGAATTGTATTTGCATATTAAGTGTCTCAAGAACTTTCTTTATTCACTTCATATTTTCTCTACAATAAGTAAGAAACAAAATAAATTGTATAGCATACATTTTGTTATCAAACTACACATGCTATTAAGAAACGATCTAAATACATATTTTTTTTAAAATAATAAAACTAAAATCTCTTTCGCCAACTTTATGTTAGGGATTTTGAACTTTGGCTGTAACCTGTTAAATAACAATTTGTAGTAAAAACACGCAGCTACAAGATTTCAGATTTGTAGCATCAAACTCAATGAACAAACATGCTTAATCCAATAAAGTCTAATTTTTCCTGTCAAATAATGGTGATAGACGGCGATAATGGCAAGAGACCAGTGTTAGTGAACTGCGTTCATAGTTCAGTACAAGGAAAATTCTACTTTATGTTTTCCTGAAAATATTCGCCTTTCTTTCCTTTTCCTTATTTTAATTAATTTGAAAACAGTATGCGATACTCTTTCCAAATTTTAAGAAATTAGACTTGCAACAAGTATTTGATCATTTAGTTTTCTAATTTTGAAAAATAAAATGGGGGGAGGTGAATGTGTGTGTGTGTATGTGTGTGTAGCAAATAGCTTTACAAGAAGTATGAAGTGATGGTGGTTTCTTCTTTTGAAAATATACATCTATATCTAGATTATATTATTATCGAGAAAAAATGATTTGGTAATACAAATTCCCTAATCTTGATTACGATATTTAATAGCTGTTAAAGTGTCAGATAATGAGGTTTTATAACATTCACTGTCATTTAACTTTTTATTTAGCTTCTGCCATCGCCCTTGCTCTTAATGTTTTGGATTCATTTTATTTTATGAAATTTTATTGAATTTATCTATTTAAGAAATCATGTTTATTCGTAGAAGTTTACTAAAATTATGTTTCAATTATATATACATCTTGAATTATTACTTCATTAACTTCATACTGGGTGTATAATTTCAACATTTAAAAAATACCAAGAAAAATCTAATCACAAACTTTTCAATCAATTTAAGAAACCAGTGTAAAATATTTCAAATCGGCTTAACCGTTTTTGAAATAAAAGTATACATCAGATTCAGAAATATACTCGTAGTTTTCAATTTACGTTATTAATCATATGAGCATAAGAGGTAACATTAGGTGATGTCAAAAATTTTGCCATTCTATAGATTTTTTGGAAAATATTTACATTCAATCATCTATTTCTCAGAATCTGCTACAGTTAAAGTATAGATGAGGACATCTGTAGAGAGTAGATAGGTTTACTAAGGATTTCCAGTTCTGATTCTCTTTCTCTTTTCGGTTCAAATATTTGTATTTAGCTTGAAACATATATTTCTTAAGATTGGCTATATATAGAGCTTAGATGATAGCATATAGATGCAGCAACAAATTCTGTAGAAGATAGGGTAGTTCACAAACATTGTTTGTTTCCGGTATTTTTCCATTTCCGATTAAAAACACTTTCTTGAAACATCTATTGCTCAGTAATAGTTACGGATATAGCTTAGATAATGACTGATATAGATTCAGCATTACATTCTAGAGCGGGTGAAGGAGTCACTAGGGATTTCGAATTCAGTTTCTAACAATGTCACTCATGATTAAAAATTGTGGAATTTCCTTGAAACATGTTTTTTCTCAGAATGTGCTATAGATATAGCTCAGATGCTACCGTTGATGACTGTTATAGCTTGTTAAGTTTCGTTGATGACAGTTATGGATTCAAATTTTGGAGCGGCTAAGGGAAGTTAGTGAGGATTTCTACTTCCGGTCCAAATGTTTTTGAAACGCCTACATCTCAAGATTAATTTATAGATAGAACTTAGATGATGACTAATATGGATTCATCGAATTCTAGAGTGCGTATGGAGGTGTAGGGGTGTACAAAGATTTATATGTCTGGTTTTGGAGATGACACTTCAATTTTTCGAAAAGTTCTTATAACCATACAAAATAAGCTTACAAAACAGAATAAAAATGCTTTATACTTGCAAAAATGAAGTAAGCTGTGTTAGTTACCATTTGCTTGTCAACCACCACTTGTTAGTTAGAACACCAATTTCCATCATATCAAGGCTACATCATAGGGAGGCTCCATAATTGTCGTTTCCACACAAAATATTTCCTAAACTTATGGAAAACGTTTTGTCAAAATCGCCCATAGATTAGGATTTTTTTTGCTTAACAATTTCAGCCTTTTAATATATTAAAAGACAGATATATTAATGCTTAAAATATTCCCATGCTAAGTAAAGCCTCTGCGTCTGGATTGAATACATAATTAGTGTCAACACATCAACTCCACACAACCCTCTCTGTTTGCAAATGCTTCAAAGGACTCAAGAGCAATTGATTTTCTGCTGTTGTTTGGAAGATAAATCTGATTGAGAGGGGCATTAGTAGAAACTATGTCTGTGACTTTATCGTTCATAAGTATGTTTTGTTAAAACCTAATTACGTAGTTGTACGCTATGATTAAGATTTAAATGCACATTCAACTTATAATAGAGGTCTTGTAGTTTTGTTATATTTCTCCAAATCTATAGTCAGATATAAATTTTATTCGCCAAAGGCAAATTATAATCCTCAAATTTTACTTCTATTCTAAATGTAAAAATATTAAATTTTTGAGGAATTTCTCAGGCTTATAAATATACCATTTATTAAATTGTTTAAAACAGCAGGTCTGAAGTTTGAAATAAGTAGTTCAGAGCCAGTTTTACTCCCCTCGCGGGGAGCGCTATAGAAAGTTATTGTGTTAGTGTCTGTAACTTATATCATTTTTCTTGAAAGATATATATTTATCTGTAGATGAAGTAAACTTTTTACTTTAATCGATGTAAAGTATGGTGATTGTGATATAATAACAAGTCAAGTTTTTATCATAAATATATTGGTAAGGTCCCTAGATACCGAAAGAGGATTTCGACTGTCTGTGGGTGTGTGGAAGGGGAAGTTTGAGGTGTCAAATCGTTGGACTTTCGTAATTTCGAAAATTACTGAAACGATGTGGATCAAATTTAGGTAGCAAGTTTCATATATTATGTAAATGTGAACGGAAGAAAACAATTTCGAAAAATGTATATATTTCGACAAAAGAGCATGATTTTGTCAAAGTTGTTGGTTCTTTTAATCTCGAAAAGCGCAAAAGCGATTTGGATCACATTTTGTGGATATATTGTGTAGCGAAAAATCTAGATGTAATCACAGAGCGAAATTCAGAAAAAAAAATATGTGAGATTTGTTTCGGAACATTAAATCTGCCACGAGAGGTTGTTGAACTTTTTTCTTGCCGCAGCGATAGACATTCGACGCTAATGCATGTTAACCTTTGCCAATGTATAAGATTTTTTTTATGTAATTTAAAGGATGAATCAGAGTATAGGTATACACGTTTTGTCTTTTTATAGTAATGCAATAATTATTTGATGCTCTTTAATAAAGTCTATGTGTTTGAAATCATTTGCCACCTCGAATTGCCATCGCTTCCTACATAAAATCGCTTCCCACAGTTCAGATATAAAATGGTATTCCGTCAAAAGTCAGTGACTCTTCATCATCTTAAAACTTCGCTGAAGCGATCTGGACCCAATTTGGGTGATATGCTGCAAATATTGTTTAGATGCGAATGCAGAAAGTACATTATAAAAAGTGTATATAGTTTGGATCAGGGTTTCAATGGCCAGTTTTTTCGGAGAAAGTCTTGGGATGACCATGTTCTATTTTTTTAATTAGAATAAGATTTTTGAATTGTAAAGGCTGCAGCGAGTTTTGATACGATTTTGAGAGTTTTTGCAATAAAGATTGATTAAGTTCCATTCATTTTTCTTTAATTCACCCATTCCAGTTCCATTTCATTCCGTTTAGTTTTGATCATTAAATTCCTTAATAATGCAAAATATTATCACACAGTTTCTATTTGAAATTTTAGGCATAGATGTAACGAGATGTAAAATATTAACTTTTTGGTAAACGCCGAAAAACAAGTCCCACTTCACATACATTCTATGATAGAAAATTAATGATGATGAAATGTTATTTATTTAAACTTTGTTCTTTTTTTAATACATTTAAAATGTTAAACTTACTAGTTCCATATGCTTAGTATTTAATATTCAAACATACATTTATATACATATATATATATATATATATATATATATAAGACAAAAGGCAGTAACCACGATGACAAGAGTGACTAATAAAGCAGGTAATAAAATGACAATCAGGCGCGATGCAGCTCATAAGTGTCAAATATACATAAAAGTTTCAAAAAGTACAATACGTGGAAAGAAGCCAACAGGGATATACGAATAGGCCTAGGGGTATTGTGACCCCTAGTTCCCGGTTAAAAGTCGACTTTTACTCCAATGGAAACTCTCCCGGAGCCGGTATATGCCTGAGGCCATATTTCCAGGAAGCATCAGAACAAAAAACGCACTCCGCTCGAAGATACGCGGACAATGTGGAACCAACGAAGAAACGGTTTGCAACCGACATCGAATAAGTTGAAAAGCACGAGAGCAATATTGGAATGAAAGCAAAACGCGCCACACGCCATGTCTATCTATCCAGTCGAAATAGAAAATTGAAGATGCGCACGCAGTCGTTAAAGGCGTTGCCAGCTTAAATTATATATCGAAGGTGTTGCCAAAATCGGTTCGAAAAGCATTCTCTTCCTTCTTATGCAATGTATTATAATAAAGTTTGATGAATCCCAATGGATAATTCTGTCTCAAAGCCTCCCCGATGAAGACTGCATCGGTCTGTACTCTATCTCTTGTATGAGAATGTATACGTGCGTTGCGTAAGAATTGATTTACCATGACGTTACAAAAAACTGCATGACTCAGATTGGATTTCCAATTTATGATGTAATTGATTTCCATGTCAAAGTCCTTACGTTTGTCGTATAGTCGTGTGTACGTGGGTTCGTTCTCCTTGAATTTGATATTAATATCAAGATAATTAATCTCATTCTCTTGATCCTCGTTGGTTTCGATAAGTTCCAGATTTGATGGGTAAAAACCGAAGTCGAATTTATTGCTATTTTTATTTTTATTTAGTCCAATCAGCACATCGTCAATGAAACGAAAATATGGCATTTCGTTTAAAATATGTACACCCTCTTCGTATTTATTGAGGTATAGGTTCGCCAGCATGGAGAAACAACCTCCCCTCATAGGTATACCCTTCGTTTGTTGATAGTATTCGATGCCGTTAAATAAAATATTTTCGAAAATAACAATATCCAGAATTGCTTTGAATTTATGCAATGCAATGTATTTTTGCATGTCGTAGTTTCCATGAATTTCAACAATAATGGCGTAAAGGTCTTGCAGTTTAATGTTATTAATCTGTTAATTAATGTTATTATCTCGTGCTTTTCAACTTATTCGATGTCGGTTGCAAACCGTTTCTTGGTTGGCTCCACATTGTCCGCGTATCTTCGAGCGTGTCCGCGTATCTTCGAGCGGAGTGCGTTTTTGTTCTGATGCTTCCTGGAAATATGGCCAGAGGCATATACCGGCTCCGGGAGCGTTTCCATTGGAGTAAAAGTCGAATTTTAACCGGGAACTAGGGGTCACAATTCCCCTAGGCCTATTCGTATATCCCTATTGGCTTCTTTCCATGTATTGTACTTTTTGAAACTTTTATATATATATATATATATATATATATATATATATATATATATATATATATATATATATACAGGATGTCCCATAAATATTGATCTTAGACATATATAATAAATTACAAAGTTGCGTAAAAAAGGTACATAATTTTATGAAATTGATTAAAATTTTCAAGGGAGTTAATTTCTAAGAAATGCAAAATTTAAATTTCATACGACCCCCGTACAAGAACATTCCCAATGTGCCCCATACACTAATAAGGTGATGTACAAATTTTCAGCATTTTATCATAAAAAGTCCCAGAGATATGAAAAGACTAAAATGCTGACTTAAACCACATTTGGATGCATTGACATGGGTTCTCAGAGGGGAAAAATCATATCGGCAGATCGCGTTCAGGGGTCATACACAAATTACGAAGGAAAACAATGATTATATAAATAAATAATAATTTTGCTATTTATTGGTACAAAAGTATCTACACTGTGTAGAAATAATAACTTTACACAAAGATTACAACGCTTGTTCAAAATGTTTTCCATCCATGCCAAAGATCCATTAAAGATAAGATGCATATAGTATTTGCCTATGGTGCATTTCTGCATTGCGTCATTTGCACTCTTGCTGTAAACATTTACATTTTAATTTGTAATTACCCATCACCAACTCTGTTTAAACAAATCACTGGGACTTTTTATGATAAAATACTGAAACGTTATACATCACCTTATTAGTGTATGCAGCACATTTTACGCATTGGAAATGTTTTTGTACGGGGTCCGTATACAAATTTAAATTTTCTATTTCTTCAAATTTAATCTCTTGGAAATTTTTATCGATTTCATAGAATTCTGTACTTTTTTACGCAACTTTTTAATGTATTATATATGTCTAAGATAAATATTTAAGGAATAAAAGCCGAGGTCAATGTTTTGGGGACACCATGAATATATATATATATCAATGAGCAACCAATTCTCTAAAATTTGAGCTATCTGTGTAAAATTTAGAGTACTTCTAAGTTGACACTATAATCTCTTCACACTGAAGTTCAATCAGAGTTCAACTATCGATCTAAATGTTTACCTTCGTATTATCTACTTTCTATTTCGCGGATAGTAGCATGCGTGATCGTGATATTGAATGCGGTACCGTAATTCACAGGATTGGGTATTTTTCTGACCCCATCAGCATTGCTTCGAACCTCCAAGGTCCATTCGTTCGTAAATATCTATAAAGTCGAATTGCTCTATCCTGAAATCTAACGTTGGATCTTCGAACTGGCCAGCCGATGCGCTTACAACTGAACTACTGGGACAAGATTTTATCGAGGTATAGAGTATATATTTTCTATATGCATAATATAAATATGAAAATGTTTCTATGTCTCTTAGCCTCGTTTGTGAAAAAATATGGAATATGATTTGAACTGAATTTAGTAACAAAGATAAAAACCCAATTTCTTAAACACACCGATGCGAAAAATATGACAAGAACATGCATAATAAATGTGAATTCATTTTTATAAAAAATATTTTAATATATAAATATTTGCAAAAATATTGCCATCGCTTCTGTTATTACTATTTTTATTTGTTTTTGACAGAATGCGTGCATAAGAAAATAATTGAATTGAAAAACAGAATATGTATGACAAATGAAATGTATTTTTTTTGTCGTCCCACAAGAAAGAAAACACAGATATTATTTTGAAGTATATTTAGACGATAAAAGATATATATTCTACTGTTGAGAACATGTGAATTATTATTATCTCACACGGTATCTTAAAGTGGATGTAACAATAATTTAATAGTAATGGTGGGAGGACACAAACAAATCATAAAAAATAGTTTGATCATTTATTAAAGAAATATGAAATTGTTTAATTCGTTTAAATTGGACAATATTTGATGTATTACAGTTACTTAGTATATCCCTAGTAGCATTTAATATTGGTCTAATATTGGACCAATATCGTATATCTTTGCATTACATTGG
Organism: Amaurobius ferox; assembly: GCA_951213105.1. Lineage (NCBI taxonomy): Eukaryota > Metazoa > Arthropoda > Arachnida > Araneae > Amaurobiidae > Amaurobius > Amaurobius ferox. The sequence goes on from OX578136.1 coordinate 139,065,867, forward strand.
AAATATTTCCAATGTAATCCTAATATTGGGGAAATATTGAGGTTACATTGGCTTCCAATATTGGCTAAATATTTTTTTTACAATATTACGCCAATATTAGTGTCACATTGGAAATATTTTCAATGAAATTCCAATATTGGCATATTATTGTCCCAATATTTTAAGCCAATATCGTAACCCATGTCCCATAATTTTGAGGGGAAAATATAGTTTTGAAAATTATTAATATTTTACTCTATTTTGTACGATCCACCTGATATAAACTGTAAGATTTGTAAGAAAACTAAACATACAGGAAAATAAACGAAGTAAATATCACAGATGCTAACTGTCAATATCCATATAACACAGGAATCTCAAACCCGCGTATTTCAGGAGAATATTCCTATTAGACAAAATAGATCAAGTCACTTCTCTACTTCGGATCTAACCAGTTTCTGCGATCTTTCTGGTTAAGGCAGGTTAACTTTTCGGTTCGGTTTTTGTAGAACACCGGATTGCAAGTGCTGGGCAGTGGATGTATGCGGTTAAAAGTGTTATTATTTGTAGAATGATCGGCCTGCGGAAATTCAGTAATGAGTTTGGAAGTATATCTGCAGCAACTAAGTAGGAATCCGACATATTCCGAAAGATTCAAGGTAACTTTTGAAATATTTTAGATGTAAAACTGCTGAGAGCGTTGTAGAATATATATTACCGCCCTCGGTATGGTTATGCGTTCTGTTGCCTTCAGGGGTCAGTCTAAAAGAAATATTCAATTTACATAAGTTCTATCTCTACCAGCAGGGAGCTGCATATGTTTTGTTCAGTTAACTAAATCAGTTTGGATTTTTAATCTTAATTTCTGTATGTTTCTCTTTGGCTGTAAGGACATAAAACTATAGCTGTCAAGAGATAAAACTAAAGTCTTGCCATTTCAGTTTTTAATATTCTTTCTAATACTCCAGAAGGTTAAAACTTTACAATGGAACCAACTAGATGAAAACCAAAAGACTGTTTCTGAAAAATATGCTAAAATCGCCTTCTGATCATCTGAGTTACTCCCTTACTGCTTGGAAAACTTTTGAACTGTAAACATAATATGTATGTAATCCAACATTTAAAAATAAATATTCATTATAAGAATTCTCCATAAGAATAAATATCTCAATTTGCTAGATTTGTAAGATCTCGGCCTCGTGTATTAGCTGATGAATATCCCCGAGTTGTATGTTTTGCGTTCAAATCACAAAGTAGAAGAGAAGAGTCTTCAAAATGTTCTTCCCTTGTATCAAGATTTAATTTTTGATAGGAAGATGTCCCAATTAGCAATGTTTATGCTGCAGTTTTTTTTAATTATTTTAACACCCTGGAATTCAAGGTTAGAGTGTACATTATCATGAGAAGAGATACCTAGAAAATAAATTTTCACGATCAGCAACATAAGTCCACCACATCCTGAGAAACCTGTGTCCTTGCGAACAAAGGGGTAGCTTCATAACTTTAATCTTATGATTTGGATTTAATTTGGTCTCATGTACGGGGATAACTTGGACCCGATGTTTGTCAGGAAGTTCTAAAGTATGATCAAATTTGAGTCTTGTATCTCCTGTACGTAAACCATTGATGCTACATTGGAGAATCTTAAATTTCTGGATTTCAGTGGTGACTATAGTGAACTGTTTGAATAGGATCCTCCACCTAAACCTTGAACGCGTCCCTGTTTGTCTTAAGCTTCTCTATGTATCCTGTGCGTCTCTTGTTAATCCATCGCAACGGATGATGAAGAAAAAGAAGAAATTTAAGGTTCATATCATATATGAAATCATTTATATTCATTGCCTCTCATCATCTAATTTCCGCAAACGTAATAAATCCTCATTGAAATAAACATTCTGTATGAGTTCGAAAATCATTCAGATCCAGAAGAATTCCTTCAATTACAGATAAAGAAACTGTTAATTGCTGCTGTTGAGGAGTCTGAAATAAAGACGATTTAATTTACTCTTAATTAACTCCTTTTCAGATGTTAAACAGTGTAGATGGATGACTGGGAAGGGAAATGACATGCAAAGGTGATCGGAATTATATGTCTTATTAAGAATTGTTTTCTACATACAAATAATCTTCCAATTGAAGTTTAAACCGATGAGCAGATGTCAAAATGTTGCTGAGACATTTTGTCTCTGACATTTAAGAACGATGTATTTTGCAGTACTGCTGAATACTTCTTTGAGTTAAATATATTTATATGTACAATATCACTATAAAATTGTATGTTATTTGGCATACTAATTTTTACCAATTAATACTAATTTTTATTTTATGTTACTTTAAGTACTACTTTGGGAAATATTAAAATTCGCATTTTTGGTATTTTGTAGTTTCCTTGGTTTTTGGTTATATTTTAAAAATCTCATTCTATACTAGAAAATATTACTCGGCTTAAAAACAGGGTTGTTGTATTAAATAACAAAATAAATAAATTTTATTCGTAAAAATAACAATGAAAATTGCATTCAATCCGTGTACATCAACACGACGAGCAATACGCACAGCCTCTTTCAAATCACAAAACTGAAATTTCTCACAAAAGGAGAATCAACGTTCTACTTTAACGGACACGATTTAAATTTTAATTTCAATAATCTCATCACAGATAGAGCAATTTATATATTGGCCATTGGTTCCGCAAACAACATAATTTTTATCCTTCCAATAGAACAAATTTCCCGGCGTTCTCCGAGGCCTAAAAAGTGTACACTATAAATAATTAAATGTGCTTCCAATATCTAAATAATGCATTATAAATAAGCGGCCACTACTTATATATAATTAAATAAGCACTCGCTACTCAAATAATACATTCACACACCAAATCGCATTCACACACCAAATCGCAAAGAATAAAGATTTTAATAACCTTCGGTTTTACAAAGGCATCCACTTTTTGGGGCAGGTTGTAAAACTGTTAACATCCTTCGTATTTACAACTGCATCCACTTTTTGGTTCAGGTAGTATAAATGTTAACACCATTCAGTTTTACGACGACATCCACAGTTTTGGGCAGCTAGTACAAATGTTAACACCCTTCGGTTTTATAACGACATTTACTTTTTTGAACAGTTAGCACAAATGTTAACACCATTCGGTTTCACAACGGCATCCACATTTTTAGGTAGATAGTGCAAATGTTAAGTACAGCACAGTTTTACAATGGCATAAAGTTCATTTTTTATATATTTTCATGTGCAGGGTGATAGAAAATAAAGTATGCATATTTTCAAAGATTCCTGCAGAAATATGTCGTATTTGAAACTAAACCAAGATTTATGAATATAATCTTGCAAACATGCGGAACGGATTGAATAGAAATATCCTTCTCGGAATATTCCACTAGAAGTAAATAGGCTTTAAATGGGGCAAGACGCAGAAAACGTGTAATTTCCGAGAACGTAATGACGAGTAATAATCGAAATATACAAAATTGGAAAATGAATCAAAAGTCCAACTGCGAGGTGTGATCAATTACTTTTGTTGTTCTTAATAGACAATACGTCAAGTACAGTGACATAATTAGTGCTTTTACTTATAAGACATGCATTTTTTTCAAGCAAAATTCATAAAAAGTATTATGTTTTTTATATTTTATTCAAGTTTCAAATTAAAACTTGTGTCATATGCTTAATTAGATGATTTTAACCACTTGTATCTCTTTATTTACTAATGACTAAGATTTCAGAAACAAATTTACTAAGCTCAAAAATCGCCACCGCATGTTTTGAACCGAATGCATACTAAGTTCGGCAGCTAAACATCGCTAGAGAACGCATTAAATAGATATATTATAATTATACATCATTCTAAAATTTTTCGATTCGGCGACGATGTGAATATTCTTGGAGAATCTAATTTCCATACAAATATAAATAAATAAATAAATAATGAAACAAAACGAAACAAACAAAACACCAGAATTCACAGGAAGTTCCATTCAATGAATTACTATTCATGGAACTTTAAACGAAAAAGATGCTTCTACATTTTGTTGATGCGTAATGTAACTAAATATTTCCCATTCACTGAATAGCAAACTTCACCTGTTAATTTATGTATCTAGCGGCGCAGTTAGACAGCTATGAGGTGCGTAATTGTATAGATAACGTCCATTGTTTCGTGAGTTAATGAACATTTGGTATCACTCCGACTTTTTCAGATGAAGGCACGTGCACAATTGATTAATGTATATGCATTGTGTAGAGGGAAATTAAACGGGGTCTGGAAAATGAATGAGGTATGTGTTAATTGCAAGTAATGAAGTAGCGAAATCTTGTTACCGATGATTTAATTGTTAAGTAAATGTATAAACATTTTTGAGCTGCATTTAAAATTAATAATATAGAAATTAATTTGTTCAATGTGTTATCTATAACTATAAAAAGTATATGAATGTGTTAGAGACGGCAAAAAATATATATATAATTGCATTACCCAGTTTCGGAGATAAGAAATAATCTATTTTGTTAGGATAAATAATTTATAATAAAAACACCTTGATTTATATATATATGTTTATCTATCAATCTTTGGTAACGCTGCTATAAAATGCTGCCAAAAGTGTTTCAATCACATATAAACATTTCAATTTAGATACTAACCCAGACCATCAGCATTTTCATAACCCTCCATGTGAACACTGTTGTTGTTTCTAATCCCCGTGGTGAAAAAAAGCCTTACACCACGTCCAATAGATCCCTGGTCCCATGGCAAAGGGTAATATGCAGCTTCACTTTATTGAGGCTCCCCAAGGGTAGAAGACTGACTAAATCTCGACATCACAACATCCATGCCGGTTGGCGGGATTCGAAACCACAGCACGGCAATCGAGCGATCAGGTGGAAACGTAAGCCCCTGACCGTTCGACCACCGCATCGGCATGTGAACACTAAATTTTTACAAACATCCATTGACTTTACGCGTTCACTGCTGCTTGAATTCAGTGTTCAAATTAAAAACCGGAGCTTTCTTCTTAGCTAATTAAATTTTTGCTTGAAAGCGCTTCATTTTTTACTTCCCTTTTAATTTGTATCCTTTGAGTGGTGTCAGCAGATTTAAATTTACATTTAAAAAGATTGAACAAAAAAAAAAAACAGTTTTTAACATTCAAAACAAATTTTTAATTTACAAACGTTTTGGCTAATGGAAAATGTAGAGGATAGAAAAGAAAAGAAACGTCGGTTAAACAGAGAAAGAGTGAGAAGATGGCAAGCACGTCAAAGTCATGAATCTTTGGAAAAAATTCGAAAAGAAAGAGCCAAATCATATAGTCTGCAAATTGAGCAAAAAACTCTATGGGAATCACAAAGTCATGGCCAAATTGATAGGAATAACGTCAAGTGGGAGGTAATGACTTGTAAATTTTGAATTCAGTCTTATGACGGGCATACCTTCTAGTAATAAATAGTCACTCTTGCAAATACTTAAACATGTATGCAGACATAAAACTGTTTTGGAAAGTGCTACTAAATTTCGCAGTCTTGTATAATCAGAGTCTATTTAATGAATTTACATTTTTGCTGTTTGTATCATTTGCTTCTGCATATTTTCATTATTTTCGAAATGTAAATAGAAATCTTTTCAAGACCATTTGTGACTTTTTTCTGTTGAGAGATAGTTTCCTGCATTTATTCGATTACCTATCCTATCCCATTTATTCGGACAGAGAAGGTGTTTTTTTTTATTCTGAAACCATAATTACCAAATATTTGTTGCAGTTGAAGGCAGGCGCTCTGAAGACTGCATTCACGATCTCGTGACATTTCTTGTTACCTTGTGACATCCCTTCTGACATTCCTTGTATGTTGAATGTGGCGAGGCTCAGCATGTTGTTTTATGGTGAATTCAGTTCGATACGTTGATTGAAGTTGCATTCCGGAAGGTGGCACGGAGTTACGGTAGGAAGGAGTATTTAATCTGTGAATTGCAGTGATCTCAAGGAAATCATCCTTATTAAATCAGTCTCTTCCTTTACATCCATCTAAAAAGTTTGCGAAATTAATAGTAAATAAACAATTATCATAAAAGTGATCCTGAGGATCATAACGTTGCGCGTGATTCGAAATTAAGACTGGTCTCAATTCAGACCATAGGTATAGTATAATTTAAAAAAAGGGAGATAATTTCTCCTGAGGAAGAAAGGGTGAATTTGGAATAGGGGTGTGTTCCGGGGACACGAGCTTAAGATCAAAGAGCAATCAGAGACGGGGGCACGGGCGGAGCAAATGGCGTCATAGTACACAAGGGAAACAAAATATATCGGAGCTGCCATAATTACAACAATTTATTTTGTTTGACTAATTCGCAAATACTTTGGTAGAATTGATATATTCTGTCTACTATGGACATTGATTTTCTTAAGGGAGGGCATTTTAAATGGTTTTAAGAATAAATTATCTTTAATATTCGTTTTTTTCGTATTTTAGAATTATATATATCTTGGAACTCCATCTAATTGTCTTTATAGTATCAATCATCATTACCCTGGGGGGGAGGGGATTAATTATGTGTTTAGTAATAGGCTGTTTAGCAGGTAATTCATTAAAATTGTCAAGGCGGAGGGTAAAGTCAGTCATATATGATAGCGAGCCGTCAACGCATTTACTTGTCATAGGACAGTACGTTCTAGGTTTTGGAAATTTAGGACAATTTCGAAAGCTGCCCGGATGTGCAACTTCGCAATTTTTACAAGTACGCTTCGTTTCCTTATTCTTCTGACATTCTGTAGAATTGTGCTCCCTTACACATTTTACGCATCTAGGTAGTAGATAACTTGAAGTTGAACTATGGTGTCACGTCTGACACGAAAAACTTTGGGTGGTGCTCTTGTGCCCCTGTATTTCTCGATTTTAATTTTAATACCTAACAGTTGGTTGACTTCATACATTTTTTAATTTTGGGAAGTTTGAATATAGAAAATATGCATAAGTAAGTTTCGTCTTCGGCTATGTGTGGAGTTGAATCACACTATTCATCTTGAATCCATAATTTTTTATTTAGTTTTAATTAATTTCGTATTATTGGGCATCGAAAGACTTCAATGACCACCTTCTGTGATTTTTCATCCTTAAGTAGTAATGTTCTAAAAGACACCTCATAATTTAAAAAAAATGATCGGCTCCGAATTCATCTCTGGTTTTCACATCACATTTAATCAGCGCTTCAGGTCAACAGTTGGTGAGGGGGCTAACAGTTTTAAATTTGCTAAATATTTGTGCCATTTGGCAGATGGAACGATGAAGGAGGAAGACATCATTCTTTGAAAGTTTTTGCACTCACATCCGTAGCATTATCCTGGTTACGAGCAAGGACTTCCGGGTCAAGCACAGACTTGATGGTAGAAATAGGTATGGGTGGGGGTGGTATGTGTTGAGCACCTGCCGTATATCTTATTTGGGATTTTTGAAAAAACCCATCTACCATTGGATGATTTTCGGCTTTGAACTCAAAAATATTGTTAGAGATATTGGAAAAGATCAATGTTGGCATCGTAGAATGTTAAGATAGAACAATACTCTTACGAGAAAAACACGCGAGGGGCTCAACTGATTCGGCATCTATGTTGTTTTTTCTTGCCAGCTCGTGCTGCTTTTACATTTTGCTGATTATATTCATCCTCAGATATTCCACCAAGGGATCATCTATTAATCTATTAATTCTCATATTCACAATCAAGGTTAGCAATGTACACCACAGCATTTTTCATAACTGCCAATGGACATTAATTCTGACTTGAATTTACGAAAATATGCAAGGGATTTTTCCATTCCGAAAGCGTTCCTGTATGCGTAAAACGAACTCAGTACACGGTTCAAATGCACGAAGTAACTTAAGAGGAGCTGAACGCAAACATGCCATAAATTTTCAGTGACTGGTAGTGTCATTGGTAAGTCAATGTATGCTTGTGGGTTTCACTAGCAAGTTTGTCCATGATTTCTTGACTGAGTTAGCCTAACAAAACTTCGAGCTTGGTTATGCTGAAATAAGTCATCCGCATCGGTCTTATCGCTAAATCTGTCAAATAAGAAACAATTTAATTGAAAATTAATCACTTGTGGAAATCATTTTCTATATCATATATTACAAATACTTTATTGGTAGATATTACTTACATGTGTGTTTTTAAACACATGCCCTTTTTTACTAAAACAATTACGTGATATCAATTTTAAACTATAAGGAATGCCATTTATCTTTTTTATAATAATATAGATTTATGTATATGATTGTATAACACTTCATTTGACTTTCTCAGGCATACATAATCCTATATTGTTTAGGTTTATATGCATTGTAATTAGTATAAGAGAAAAAATATATTTGTATTGAGCTTTGTAATTCCTTTAAAACGTCTCTTATCAAGTAATAAAAAATATTTTCAAGTTAGTATAAAGATAGCCACGTCAATATATTGGATCTATTCATATTAAAAATTATAATATCGCAAATAATAAGAGTTACATTCATAGGGAATATCAAACTACGCTGATCTACTTAGACTCTACTGCTGTTTCTGTTCCAAGATTGTTTCTCTATAGGACCATTTTATGCTTTATCATTTGCACACCTGGCAAATACATACATGCACATATACATATGCACACACACGGGGATAGAACTGTTTAGCAAAGTACTAGAAATGTATCTATGATCATTTAAAAATTAATTTTCCCATCAAAATCTCCAATTCAAATATTTTAAGCAAACAATTTTGTTTTGTATGAAGTATTAAAGAGAAAATAAAAACTTTCTGATTCCTGAATTATACAAATTATATTCTCCCTTATCTGAAATGCTTGAAAATAAATGTTATTTTCTTGGAAACAGTTAATTCTCATGAAGAATTTGAAAACTCCATCTCTGGAATGTATTGCTTCACTAACGCATTTCAAAGAGACTCATTTGAATTGCTGCAGTGGGGTGGAATACAGTGAAATGGACGACACTAATTGAATACACGGTTATTATATAGAAGCACTGAAGACTAACATGACGTGTTTTGCGTAATATTTAGAAATCGTCTTATGAGAATGTAAACAGTTCATTGCCAGGGGCGTTTTTAAAGACGCGTTAGATCTCAGTATTATGGAAATAATTTTGTTTAAATATACTAAATTGTAACAAAATTAACGTATTCTCCAATAATTTTATTATGAAGGAAGATAATATTTTTTTTCTGAAATTCAATTTACCAGATTATTACAAAATTTGTGTGTATATAAGGCATCACCCTTCAATTCATTATTCTGCATTAATATTCGGATCACTTGAAAACAACTTTAAATTAGCAAAAAACTAGATTTTCAGTCTTAAGTTATGCGAAAAATATTACATTTAAATAATTTTAATAGAAACTATATTGAGGTACAGATGGTACTACGTATCGATCCGCTAAATTTTGTAATTCAACATTTATATTTTGATTGGCTATAAGAGCCTCAAATTTTCATAAAAAAATGAACAGGTTCAGTTTGTAGTATACATATTAAAATCAGACACAGTAAGTAGAAACTTATGTTTCATAACGTCGTAAGAGAAATAAAATTTATATAAATGACATTGAATATCCATCTATTGTATGTCCGTTTATCTCATAATTACGTGAGAACAAATTTACTGAAGTTCTTGAAATTTTGATTATTAATAAGCATGAATATATAAGCGTTTCTGTGTCCTTCTCTCTGTCATCGGGGACTTCGGACTGTTTTCTCACTTTGACCGTGACCTAATCGTTTCATTCTCCCTACAAACGGAAAATAATCTTTCAAAGTTCTTTATAAAGTTGCGCAATAAGCCCGACAACCAATCAAAAACTTGTCAGCCTGACGTCACGGAGAGTAGTAGAGCTCCCCTACTACAGGCTGACCTATCAAGCATATTGAAGCCCATTGGGCTCAATACGACAGTTACCGAAATTATAGAATAAGTGTTTAAAATAAATACTTTATATAAAAAAAGAAGTTTCAATTAGAATATTGCAGAACTTAGCTCGCACAAGTATGCTCCAGTACCGGGTATCCAATAATTTATTAGCCATTGTTTTCTTCTTTCTTCGTTCTTCGTTTCTAAGAATGCGAAATATCCTAAAACCCTTTTTAGAATGATTAGAGCAGTTCGATGCAGAACAACCACTCATACTTATTTCAATTATACTTCCTAAAGTGAAAATACGAATAGAGCTAATGCTAATGGATTGCGCTTAGAGCTAGGCTGGGCTTCAATATGCTTGATAAGTCAGCTCGTATATAGAGGAGCCTTAGAGAGTAGCATTTCATCATTCGCGGCGCTATGGCCGAGGAGAATTGTTGCCCAAACACATCAAGTTTTCCCATAATTACAATTAAAAATTGTTTGTTAATTTTAAAATGGTACTATCCAGACAAAAATAACCTACGCAGAGAGTTGTAATTGTGCTATGCACACGTTCCTCAGTGACGTCCAAAGATATTTTCGGTCTCTTCAGAGAGCCCGAGAACAAATTGCGCGCATTTGCTACTCCCGTGGACATCATACGTGCAGAGCTAGAATTAACAAGAAAGATCAATCATGCATAAAGCAATGATTATGAAACACTTTCCGACTACAATGCAATTTTATTTAAACGCCTCTAAATCGCGATATATTCCTCGGTAATATTTTTAAAATTATCACAATATTACATTAATTTATTATATTTGAAAACTTGGAAATTCATCGAAAAAAAATGAACATCATTCAAATGGCATTGAAGTACAAATTGCCTGGCTTAAACATCTATAAAATGTGATACATTCCTCGGTAATATTTTTAAAATTATCATAATACTAATTTATTATATTTGAAACCTTCATTGTTCTTTCGACTTTCATATGTTCGTTAGACTTTATTATCCCGAGAGATCACTTGGTCTTTAGACTTATACGTTCTTTAGACTTTAGTATCCCGAGAGATCACTTGGTCATTAGACTTATATGTTCTTTAGGCAATTATCCCGAGAGATCACTTGGTCTTAGACTTATATATTTAGACTTTATTATCCCAAGAGATCACTTGGTCTTTAGACTTACTTATATGTTCCTTAGACTATTATCCCGAGAGATCACTTGGTCTTTAGACTTTCTTATATGTTCTTTAGACTATTACACCGAGAGCACTTGGTCTTTAGACTTATATGTTCTTTAGACGTTATTATCCCGAGAGATCACTTGGTCTTTAGACTTATATGTTTTGTAGACAATTAACCCGAGAGACCACTTGGTCTTTAGACTTATACGTTCTTTAGGCAATTATCCCGAGAGATCACTTGGTCTTTAGACTTATATCTTCTTTAGACTTTATTATTCCGAGAGATTACTTGGTATTTAGACTTATATGTTCTTTAGACAATTATCCCGAGAGATCACTTGGTCTTAAGACTTAAATGTTCTTTAGGCTTTATTATCTCGAGAGATCACTTGGTTTTTAGACCTATATGTTCTTTAGACTATTATCTCGAGAGATCACTTGGTCTTTAGACTTATATTTTCTTTAGACTTTATTATCCCGAGAGATCACTTGGTCTTTAGACTTATATGTTCTTTAGACAATTATCCAGAGAGATCACTTGATCTTTAGACTCATATGTTCTTTAGACATTATTATCCCTAGAGATCACTTGGTCTTTAGACTTATATGTCCTTTAGACTTTATTACCCCGAGAGATCCTTGAGGTCAAAAGTTTTGTATAAAAACACATCTAAACTGAAATGTAATTAATTCAGATACTTGGAATGAAAAAATGTTATATATCAGTAATACGAATTTAGCGATCGTAGGTATTAGAAGCTTAAGTGTTTCACAAAAATAAATAAAATAAAGCAGATTATATGTCAGTAATTTTAGCTATAAAAACTTTAAATAAAATATTTTATTAATGAATATTAATCATTTTCAAATATACAAAAACAGAAATCATTACACGAGTTTCAATACACCATGGACTTTGCAGCTTTATGAATTAAAAGCATTTTACTGAACATTTTTAAAATATGAGCTAATTAGGAAATTATATTTTTTGTCGTTAAGAGAGATGTTTTATTCGATATTTGCTAAAAATTAATCATGCAAATTCTTATTTTTTAACAGATGCACTCGTTTTCTTGCATAAAATATTTTTTGAGCTACCATATCGCCCACATAAAACCACAGTGCATTATGAATAATATAATTAATTGGTAGTTTATATATTTATAATAAACATAATTAAACCCTTTAATAAACAATTATCCCATCAATAAACTATATCCATTCACAGGCTCGCTGAACAATATTATTTTTTCTCATCCGGCCCACGATATCAACTAAGGACTTACAATTGATATTAAATATTTAACCAATATTGGCTAATTATTTCCTCACAAATATTGGGTATCATACTGGCTAATTGTTTCAAAATTAATATAGAATCCCACAATGGCTAAATATTTCACGTCATTAGTGGTGTTTTTATTTAAGTAATTCAAATGAAATACCAAGGTATGTAATATTGGACCAATAGTGGTATGATACTAAGAAGTTCTAAAACGTATTTTGCGAAACATTTCCCCCATAGTTTCCCTTCAATCATTTGAATTACTTAGAAATTGAATGCAGTTAACGTGATGACATTAACGTCGTACTTAATCATTGAATACTGGCAATCAAATGCGACATTGTGGATCTCGTATAATATCTTGCATAAACCATCTGCCAGCAATGTAAGGAATTTCACAACAGCGGCATTTTCGAAGATGTCCTGTATGTAATTATACTCAATTCCACAGTGCATATAATTATTATGTAAATACAATCTAACTAAAGTAAACAAAATATAATAAATCAATACTTGTCTTAGTAAATGAAGACCTTAGGACAACAATGGGCTAGAACATATTTTATACAAAGGGGAAAAAATGAACTCTAAAATTTAAATGATATGAAAGATATATTTATTTGATTGCTACGAAAGTTTTCACATTTTAGCATATGTCTAAAAGTGTATTACATGATACAGATTTAAAAAAAAAATTATCATTGTTACAGTTAGATTTTTCATTGTAAAGACCTTAAATCCAAACCGAAATTAGATGCACAGATCTTCGAGCTGCCTAATAGACACTTTTTCTATAAAAATACTTAGGTGGAATTTGTATTTGTTATAGTCCCTATGGACTCTACTTTCTCGCCTTAAATATCGAGCCTCTATCACAATTAAAAGGAAGCGTGCCACATTTATTCGGAAAATCGAACATATTGGTATGCGGCGCCCCCTAAATTAGCAAATATTGGAAATCAGAAGTTTCACACTTTCTTCCTTTCAAACTATCTACCTGTATACCACATTTAAAGTCTCTATCCTATCGCGAAGCATGTTTTTTCTATCACTTCACCTTTCGAATGTTTTTCTGTGTAGTGTGGTGAAGTAAAATTTACATGAATACAATAATTATACTTGCCCATAGTGTTCCCCAGTTGACCCTGAAATTAGTATAGTGGAAGCTGAGCATATCAAAGTATATTGCAAATCTACTAAAATAACTAGTCTATTTGTGGCCATTAACACATTTATTTAAACACGTACATTATCAACATTAAAAATAATCTGATGTGGGCAACACATGACTTTCCTTATATAATGCAATGAATTTATTACTTTTACAATTACAAAAATGTTATTTTTATAGTAGATACTTATATTTTTTCCAAGATAATGAATTTTCTTCAATTAGGCGTTATTTTCATTGATTTAGTGTCATTTTCATCCATTCGGCGAGTTTTACTTTAATTTGGCAACATTTTAAAATGTTGCCAAGTTGGCGACATTATGCTAAATTCGTCGCGAAAATCAGCCAAGCGTTATGAACGGAGAAATAAGTTATTCTTATAGCAGATAAATGACTATTGACTTTCAAATACAAAAGTATTACTCAAAGTATATTTTCTCATGAATGAAACGAGTTAGATCCATGAGAATGATGTCATCAAATTTATCGCATGATATTACATATGAAAAGTAAAAATGTTTCTCAACAGTTAATATTTTTTTTTAATTTATGAGATTTTTTTGATAAATTTATTTGAAAAATGTGCAATATTTCGAGAACGGTTCATGCTAACGTTCTAAAGTTTATGTCAATCGTTTTCTAAAGAAAAATTACATGAGAAATGTATATTTGCTTAAAATTATTAAAGATTTTGATTTTTTGAGAGTTTTTCAAAATTTCACTTTTAAATTTAGGGGGTTCTGAACATTCGATTGTATTTTAATACAATAGGCTTCCAGTATTCATGGGTTGTGATTTTTGTACCAAATTTCATTCGAATCGCTCCATTCGTTCGTGAGATATCGTCTACACAGGCTCACTGACACACACACACACAGATATACTTTCACACACACACGCACATACTTTCACACACACACACATCACCTGAAAAATGTTCGATTCGTGATCAGGGATGCTTGAAACGTGCTCTCCCGTCGAAAACTCGAATTCGAATTTTCGACCCCGTCACAAAACTTTCCTTATACATTATGTATATAAGGAAGTAATAATACTTCAAATACAATACAATTAAAAGTACCTCGCCTGACCTCATGGGTGTAGGGAATTGTTATGGTAATTGCAATTTCAAATCCCATTAATTAAAATTCAATTTGTCCAGTAATGGAAAATTCCCAAAGCTTAAAATTACTCTGATACTTAGAATCTGATTAACATATAAATAAACATTACATCACTAATGAAACTTAAAATTACAATACCTCCATCACCGGTGGAAACTACTTGCACTCCCAACAAATATACAATGTCCAAAAGTTAAACATAATTCGTAAAATGCGAAAAATTCGGAGTTAATATGAATACAATGATTTGCAATCAGTTGTGGAGAATCGTGGGAGGAAGGAAAATCATTGTGTATGTTCAAAACAGTTCAGTCGACGTCGACATGTGCAAAGCACCGGTTCACGTCGGAACGAGTATAAAACGCCCTCGAGCGGCATGGCCAGTTGAGACAGAATTTCGAAATTGCTGTGGTACGGAGCGTTGTTAACCTTTAAACTACGGCGGTACAACAGTTGTACCACTGAAAATCTCTTCTCTTAGAGCGGCGCTGGTTCAAATGCTGTACCAGTCTTTTCCACCCCCTTTTTTCTGGAAAAGGAGGGGAACGCCTATTGTACCTACCTGTAGCCCTTCCTCCAAGTTTCTCCTGACAGAAGGGGAAACGAGTTACGAACGAAAGACAAGTTCCTTGCATTTATTTACAGGAGTGAAATTTTCAGATATTTTACCATTCTGTAATTGAAAAAGTGGATTCTTGGAGCCGTAACGTAAAGGTTAACAATAAAAAAGACGAAATATGTTACAAAAATGCCAGTTGGACATGTTTTTGAAGGGACGAATTATTGCAATGCTGGAATCCGGTCAATCCCAAACCGAAGGTTCTAGAATTTTGGTGTCTCAGTATGTGATCTCCAGACTGTGGCAGAGGTTCCAAAGGGTAACAACTGCTCTGCAAGACCGATATTTGGTGATAACTGCGCGACGTCAGAGGAACCCTTCTGTAAGACAACAGGGTACAGTCCTCACAACCGCCACAGGAGTCACTCTTTTGAGACAAACTGTTTACAAGAGACTCAGATACGTTGGTCTCTATGCCAGACGACCAGCAGTTTGCATCCCCCTAACCTCTACACAGAAACGCACGTGTTTACAGTGGAGTTTGGAACATTGGCAGTGGAGTGGACAACAGTGGGGCAATGCCATGTTCAGTGACGAGTCCAGATGTAGTCTGCAAACTGATTCTCTTCGTACCACGATCTGGAGAGAACGAGGAACGCATTTTTACCCGGGACAAATCACGGAAATACATCGTTTTCGTTTGGGGGAGTCAAGGTCTGTGCAGGCATCATGATGGATGGCCGCACAGACCTCCATACCTTTGACACGGGGTCCGTTACCGGTCAAAGATACAGGGACGAAGTCCTTGAGCCTACCGTTCGATTGTTTCGAGGTGCTGTTTGTCCTCATTTCATATTCATGAATTATAACACGCCTCTTCACCCTGCGACCTTGGTTGACGACTTCCTTCAAACTGAAGATATTCAACACATGCAGTGGCCTGCCGACTCTCCTGATCTGAATCCAATGCAGCATGTGTGAGATATGCTCGGGAAACATCTTGCAGCCCTCCGCTATCCAGCAAGCTCCGCCCCGGGATTGAAATTTCTTCTCTGTGAGACTTGGAACTCTTTGAGCACACAGCTTATCCAAACCCTCATCGAATGTATGGGAAATCATTATGCAACATGCGTGGCTACCCGAGGTTCCCACACACCGTTTTAAATTGCAGCATGTCATTGCATTAATCATTCTGTTTCACTGAGGCTGACACTCATATTGTGATCCTTTATCTTTCAACCTTTTTCTTTGGATAATAAAAGTCGTTATTATCTTTGTTTTGCATTGTGTTCCCCTTCTATCACCCTATTACACTCGCATACCGGGTTTCCTTCCATGTAGATTTCCTTCCGATGTAGATTTCCTGAAATTTTTACATAAACAGCAACTATGCTTAACTTTTGGACATGAGAGTATATCGATTTGTTCACAGTTCATAGTGAAGGGGGCTAGGGTATGCGAGACATGTACAGTTCATACTTGCCTACTGTCACAGGCACAGTTGCGGACAGTGGGCGTAGGCTTGGGAGATGACTACTCTATTCTCCACTGTCCAACTCCTGGTTGATGTCAGGTCCCGCCAAATGTGCCTGCATGCGTCCAGGTCCTGAATACTCGTTGGTGATTGGAAATGTCTCTAAGGGCCGGATTGCTGCTACATAGGATCTCGAGCGGTGACAAGAGCACCAAAGTATTTCGCGGCTGCCCGATTATGACAACCATCTGGATCAATTCCAGTTAGTTCGGCGGGATGATGCACTAGTGCGCCTATTCCGGTAGACGAGCTCTACTATAGAAGATGACGTTTCAACGTCTATTGCCTCGCATTCCGTCTCCTGCGATCGACTCTGAGAACTATCGTTACAGAAATAACCGGGGCGCAGACTTTCCGATTACCGTAGACTGCAAGAGTTAAGAGCGGTTCAATCCGAGGTTGGGGCAGTTTATGCAAAAATTATACCATCTATCTCTCAAATAAAACATGAAATCTGACTTTACCTTTTTTAAAATTGAGTCTCTTTCCATTTTGGTGAGAGCGGAGCAAAATTGGGGTGGAAGTCACCTCGTCCGCTGATTCGTTACGTCAATGATGTGTGAGAAATAGGTGGTTATAATTGAGACCAAATTATTGGACTGCATAGTGACGCTCATTCCATATGCTCCAATAAATTTTGGTGACCGGAGGGATTCCCACAGCCGGGAGGTTTCGTTCGGGCATCGGAGTGAGTTAACCCTTGACAGGGGCTGTAAATTTCAAGAGATTTGTAGTTTCCAATTTGACATTTGCTACGAAATATCTTTTATCACCATTTACAGGTACAACTACAGTCATGTGCAAATCAAACGTGAGCGCCGAACTGTTCCATCTTGTCTGTGAGAGGACATCAGTATAGCGATTTCTTACCATATACATTACTTACATTGAGTAATTGCTACCCCCCTATCATTCCTGAGGCTAACCCGGGGCATGAGATGGTGCGGCCGCCCACTGGTCAGCGCGCGGCAATTGCACTTGGTAGACACGGACTCGATTCCCTCCGCTGCAAAAAAAAATGCCGCCGTGTTCGCGCGGAGTACGATTACGTTAAACATGTGGGTCCGTAAGAACCTCAGGGGTGCAGGACTAAATCTCTAAACCGAGAGGTAGGCCAGGTCGCCACTGCTCTCTCCTAATCCGGGCATGAACAGTTTTTGCATTATGTACAAATATATGTTGTGCTTCATAACATGTAACACCCCCTTAAAAGAACATTTTTAAAAAACAGTATTCATCTTGGGTTTTTTATCGAATAATTAGCCCATATACTAAATTTCAAATCTCTATCACATTGTAAGGGAGGCGTTATTCATTTGTTCGTCAAATCGAATATTTTAATGAGCGGCATCCCCTATAATAACAAATGTTGGAAAACTGAAATTGCACACTTTTTACTTTCCAACTATTTACCCATAGACCAAAATTGAAGTCTCTATATCATCGCGAAGCATGCGTTTTCTATCATTTCACCTTTCGAATATTTTCGTGTGGAGCTCCCACCCCAATAAATATACATTTTTGAAAAACTCCATTCTTCTTGGATTTTCTATCAGATGATTCGCTCATATACCAAATACGAAGGTCACACTGAAATTTTTGAGACAGGGGCAGACGATATACGCTAGAAAAAAAAATATTGATCGGATATCTAAATTTGAAGTCTTTTATGTCCGAAGACAATAATTTGTGGCAACAATTACAATTTAGCTATCGTAGAATAAATGTTTAAAGAAAAGAAAATGAACGCGAGAGCATTATCAAGATATGATTTTCTAGGGTTTCAAGGTGGAGCTTCAAAGTTATCAGATATAATTATTTTCTATATCCCCCAGAAACACGCCAAATCCCTGCGGTTGTTTCTTTTTTAAGACATGTTTTGCTTTCACTTTAAATTATCGGGTTTCATTTTAAGGGGACGGTGGACGTTGAAATGAGCAAAAATCGACTAAAAAAAGTTTTGATATATAATATTATTTTACACATTTAACATTTGCTTACGGGTGAGACAGCGTCCATCCCAAACGAAGAACCTCCCCAAAACACAGGTATTTTACATACCCTATCCCAAACAGTTCGACCCCCTTTGCAGGCATTGGCGTCCACGGAAATCGCCCATGGAATCGCCTTGATTTCCATGGACGCCAATGCCTGCAAAGGGGGTCGAACTCTTTGGGATAGGGTATGTCAAATACCTGTGTTTTTGGGAGGTTCTTCGTTTGGGATGGACGCTGTCCCACCCGTACGCAAAAGGTTGAATGCATTTTTTTCGAAACGGAATTTTCGAAGGTTTTACATTTTTAAAATGCTCCATGCGTCTTAATTTTTGTCTGAGATGCATGAAATTTGGCAAAAAGACACCTCTCATACTTTTTAATGAAACTGGGTATGCATTTCATAATTGGACTTTATTAAGGTAATTAAAAGTGAATAAGAACCTAATTAAATGATGAAAATTAAGTTTTAATGTAGAAAAACATTTTAAAATAATTAACTTTCTAATGGATTTAAAAATTAATACCCAATTTTGTTCATAAGGTGTGTTTGAGTGACTATAGTGTAAAATTAATCAAAAATGTGAAAAAATGGCACGCAAGGAGCATTTTCAAATTTTCGTTAAAAAAATTTAAATTAAAAAAAAAATACAAAATTTTAACAAAATTGAAAAATAATTTAATGATATTGTATATAGTAATGTTAAAAGGAATATTTATTCAAATTTTCACGTTTCTAAGTCAATAAATAAATTAAAAAAAATTCAACGTCCACAGTCCCCTTAATGAACAAATCTTATGTGTATGTTAAAAATGCCAGTACACAATTTAAAGAAACTCTAATGCCCCCGTGACGTCATTTCGCTTACGTCTGGGTCTTGCGTCATGATGATTAGTTGTAGATTCCATAACTCACTCGCACAAACAGTTACTGAACATGACCTTTTTTTAAATATTAATTATCTAAGGATAATATTTGTCAAGCTAATTAAAATTACTAGAATAATATTGATCACTAACAAATTTCAGCGACCTAATTAGAAATAACACACATTATCTACATGAGTCGGATGGTCTGGGTTTTCGACACATTATCTACATTAAATGAAATACATTTAAATTCTCCTTCTTCCAATTATTCATCATTATTCATCAAATTATTCATTCTAGAAAGCTGCATTGAGTGCAAATGTTGAATATGGATTTTATTATCAATGCTTTCCATTAAGATAGGTAGTCATGATATACTTCTATATTTAAGATAAATATTATTTAGGTAATTGAACCCTTCTTTATACCTCCAGTTACTTTCATTTAAACTTTTCGTATTCTTAGGGGTACGTAATAAATATTATTATAAAGAGTGTGTTTCATGTTGTGTCTTATCTTGTAAGCTACTTTTCGAACTAGTTTGCGTGCACGAATGTCGTGAACTGTAATATATTGTACTAAATCATATGTTAGACAACATTTTCTCTGTTGTCGTTTCAGATGTTTTTATAGCGATTGGACATGATAGGACATGATGGAGTGGACATGATAGGAATAATTATGCAATCAACAGACAATTCAGATGTATTAGGGGTATTATATTAATCTACGAGGTATGTAAAGATATTTATGGTATAATGATTATTCTGTGTATACAATTAACAGACATTTGTCTACGAAGACATGTTTTGTTTAAAGGGTTATCCGATACACAATTTTCTTAATTTATACCATTAAATATGTCATTCAATCATTGGATTTTAAGATATTTCGTCATTAAGTTAATTTCCATTAAATACACGTCAAAGTGACATTAATTGCATTTCATGATCTTTCATTCGTTAATTCGGAAGAAATGTGTGACGGGTGGCTAGACAGAAAAACATCACAAATATTTTGTTTAATCCGGCCATCAAATTTGGATGTAATATAATGTATGCAGAGTGTTTTGAAACAATATGGATATGTTTTTAAGGATGGTATAGAAGCCCAGAATAATTTTTTTTTGTCGAAGTGTGAGTGTCCGGAAATGCCGCGTTTTAAAGATAGAGAGTGCTGTTTCTGTAGATCAATCGATACCATAGTTTCTATGCGGAAGGCGCCAATCCTCGCTCAGATTTTAAACTGCATGCTTCGCTACACGAGTTCGGAAATATGTATCTTGTGCATGGGAGTGCGAACGGAAATGGACCTGCGGTTCAAAGGTTGGACAGTCAAAATTCCCGACCAACAACTGCCTAAGCTCCAAACGTTCGACTGTGTGCACCGGCAATTTTGCGACAGTATATCTTTCAGGGCTAGCAGAAGTAATGTGGGTCGGATAAGAAGTTCTGCAATTTCTGAAGTAGAAGAAGCTATCTTACGTGCAGTTCAATTAAATATTGCCACAAACACGGGAGATGTTGGACGTGGTCTTGGTCTGAGCCATTCAAACGTATGGTAGATTTTGCACGATGAAAAAATCCATTTATTTCATTTACAGAAAGTGCAGGCTTTGAATTCAGATGATTATCCTCTCAGTGTAGACTTCGCCTGATGGTACCTGAAACAGGCTGCAGTACAGCCCGACTATACTGCACACATGTTATTCACAGATGATTCAACGTTTACACGAGATAAAATGTTTAACAGTCGTAATGCTCAGGTCTGGGTGCATGAAAATCCACATGCGAAAAGACCACATATTTACCCGCAACGATTCTCTATCAATGTTTGAGCGGGTATGGTGCAGATAATTTGATTGATCCGTACATCCTACGTAGTGGCTTGATCGGGCGCATGTACTGCATCTTCCTGCAAGAGACCTTGCCTGAACTTCTCACCGAACTCCCTCCGACTGTTCGAAGAAAAATCTGGTTCAAACATGTGATGCGCCAGCACACTTTAGCACTGATGTAGACAATTATCCGGACTCTGCTTATGAAACCACTGGATAATTTGGTGTGGACCTTTTCCTTGACTACCACGATCACCAGATTTGTCATGTATGGAGTTTTTCTTCTGGAATCACATGAAGAGCATCATGTACGATACTCACATTGACTTTGAGCAAGATCTCGTCGCCAGACTGTGTATTGCTGCTGGAAATGTTTGGGAAAAGTCTGGAATCTTTGTAAATGTACGTCAATCCATACGCCGACAATCTGAAGCTTGTATCCATATTGATGATTGCTCTTTTTAGCATCTATTGTAAAAACATAACTCATTAAAAGGTTTGTTGAATTTGATTTTACATGCTTTTCATTTTGTTTTTCAAATCTTGCTTTAAGTGCCAGCGCTTACAAGCGGCATTTTCGGACACACTATTTGACAATAAATGTAGCACTTCTACTTTTGGACACTTCTACCACTCTTTACAATTTGGATAAATATTTTCGAAACATCCTGTATTGCTTTTTTATATCACCTTGGTATAACCCCTACCGGCTTAACCCAAAAATTGCCTTTCACTTTGACAATACATTCTTTAAATGCAGAATAAGTAAAATATAAATATATCAACCAGTGTTTGAAACCACACGAGTTTTCTGTTCGAAGACGAACTTTCCACATCGTTTTCTTCTCATCATTTTTTAACAGAGTGTACCGTTATTGAATACCTTTTCATATTTTTTACCGCTATACATATTTAAATCTACGTGTGACAATATTCAATAATAAGATATTTAAGATTAATCTATTCATTATATTTTAATGAAATGAAAAGAAGCAGATTTTGTTTGACCAGAACTTGCAAGCCTACTTTGAAATTAATATTTTTATTTGAACAAATTAAATATCATTTAATGGCGTTTGAAAGTATATCATACACTAAATTTTTATAATATTACTTTTTTTTACCCCCACATGACAAATCATAAATAATTTTTAAGCAATTTTTAATTTTAGGTTTCAATAATTTTGTTAAATTAGTATGAATGAATTCTCTTTTACAGAATTGCTAATTGAATACTTTTCTGCTTTAAAATTAGAATATGCAACTATATCCAAACTTTAAATAAAATCCGATTTACTCTGTTTTGGGACTTACACTTAAACTTTGGAGCTGCTAATTAAGAAACTGGAGCATGCCATTGTAATCGTGCTCAAGATCGCTATTTATATTGCTAGTTTTCTAAGCCGTAAATGAAATGAAATGAAGAACCGTATGAGTGCTGTAGAGCATTACAATGTTGCATAGAGAATGCGTAATAGTTAAAAAGTTTTAGTTATATACTTCAAAAAGATAGCCTCTTCATTTCAGATGTAAGCAATTGAGCATACTGCAATAAATTTTATAAACATTACTTCAAAGGATTTATGAGATTGAAGTGCCGATATTAGACACGTAAAATCGGATTTAAATATTTAATTAATTATAGAGTGCTGCCTTTAGATACGTAAAATAGGATTTAAGTATTAAATAATTATAAAGTGCCGATTTTAGATACATAAAATAATATTCAAAAATCTGATGTGGTCAGCATATGACTTTCCTTGCAGAGTCATATTCAAGATCTCTTTATTTCTTTAAAATTTCATTAAATTCAGTTTAATTGTCCAAAATAACAGCCATGATTATCTTAAATTACACTAAATTTGCACTTTTAAATCAATTTTAGATTTCATTCGGTAACTGGATTTATTTTCAAAGGTGGCGTAGCGAAAATGCCAAAAACCTAAAATATATCGAGAACGGTTAGTTCTAGAGTAACGGGGTTTGTCTTATGTCGCCAAAAATTATGCATAAAAAAGCATTTAATTGATGTATTTGAACATGCGTAGTCGCATGTTGTAATTGTTGTTACTGTTGACCTCCTGTTTCGGCGGGGCTGATTCAAGACCAGTGACGAAGGAAGCAGGAAAGAACGAAGAAAGACACAAGAGGAAAGAACAAAGTTTATTACACGAACGCATCACTGACGAAGGTCGGAGGGGGTGCAGCTTCACATTTGACGAGGACCCAGAAGGCGGAAGACGACTTTATCCTCAAGAAACATCCATGTCTTATTCGGGATTCGAACCCGAGCCTTCAAGACAGCAGCCGAAGACGCTATCCATTTCACCGCCTGGGCGGCGCGTAGTCTTATTTTTAGATGTAACGAGTTTTGCTGATCATATCGCAAAAAAAGGCAAATTCTTTTTTCCGAATCGTACTAATATCTAATCAGCACCAGATTAACTTACAAGTGATTTATCTGCCAAATATTGTAAAATTTGGTCCATTAGTATTTCAGCTAGAGTGGATAGAGGCAATTTTTGCAGGCCTGTTCTTAAAAAAGGCTGATTCTTTTAACATGATTCGTATCAAAATTTATTCAGCACCATGGTCACACACAATGAACTTATATACCAAATTTTAAGGAAATCGTTTAATTAGTTTTTCAGTTAGAGTGAATATAAAATCTGCACAGTCAGACACACACGCCCAGACGTCACGCTAAAATGGTTTTTTCGTGTTCTAGATGTCCCAAAACGTGTAAATCCGTCGAAAACTAGAGTTGGGATTTTTGGCACGATTCCAATACTTTCCCTATACATTACAATGTATTGCAGGGAAAGTTAAATATAGGAAGAGCATGATTTTCTCTACTGACTGGTATTTGTATCTTTGCCGATTCCATGTTTATATTTCGTGAAATTAAGGTTGCGTCTGTATAGTTTACCAACCCCAAAATGTATTCAAATGAAAATAAGATGACCAGACAGTTATGATGTATGTGGCACTTTCAATATGCGATGTCATACCTTACTTACAGTTTTCACGATAAAGTAAAGAATTTTGTTTTAATTTAAGCTATTGAAAAGTAAACAGAAATATCACAATTTTAATTACAGAAAAGTAAACATTTTTTAAATTTAACGTTATGCTACATAAAATATTTTAAAAATAGACAATTAGGAAAGCAAACGAAGGTTTTTATCAGATGCAAATAATCAAAATTAAACATAGGGATTTTTGATTTAAATAATTGTAAATAAGCAATACTATTTACAATTAAATGATTAAAATGTAAACAAACAATTATATAGTAAAATTATTGGAAGAAACGATCTTTTAAATTCAAATAAATAATGCGTAAATGAAGGATTTCTTTTATTTCAATAACTGATTTGTAATTACACATATAAGAATGATTACCTTACACCTTTCTGGTAGTTCGGACGGTCTGGGTCTCAACAACAACATATAATAATGATTACATTCAGTGCATATAACGGTCTCTTTGACAATTTTGATTTAAAAATTTAACCATTCTTATATATGCCATTTCTATGTTATCACTTCTATTGTAACTTAAATTTATGTTAATGTCCAAATATAACTTCTTAATAGGCGCACAGCGGTTTAATTTTTGTGCCGTATAACAAAGAATATTGTGATAGCAAAAAAGTATTTTTTTTTATTTGTTTATTCATTTCTCTAAGACAGTGCAACTTAAAACACATTTTTTATAATGTTTTATTTTATACTTTTCAGTCTTTTCCGATTATGAAATCGATTTTTCGTCAAATGTCCAATCAAACATTTTAAAATCTTATACTGAATGTGTCATGACTCATGGCTGTCTGTCCAGATGTCCGTTTCAACTTCCTTGATGGCATTTTAACATACTACTTCCCTAGGTCCAAAAGATCTGAAATTTGGAACATATCTTTGTCCAATAGAACATTTTGATCTATTAAAATTTGGTGGATCTTCGAAGAATATAAACCTCGATTCGGAACCCACTGAGTTAATGTATTATAAGAAGCATTTATATGAATTTTAAACCACTAATAGAATTAAGGGAAATGTAATCACTTTCTTGGAGGTTAAGAAAGGTTACACACAGCCAATAATAACAGTCATATCTATACCACAGTTCCTACAACAATTTCAGTCAGAAATCTTGTATCTGGATAATTTTTATTATATAGAAAAATTAGTGTCTGGACAATATTATTTTACTTAACTATTTCTAGATCATATTTTATTTTATTTGTGCTGAAAATGTGACTTAATTTTTTGCGATTCCGAGGTTTTAAAATATTGTATTTTTTTATTAATAAGTACCAAGGCAAAAAGCAGGCGACAACAAAGCGCCAGACTTGATGTTATGAGCGGACAACGATCGATTGATGGTGCGGAAAATGACTTATGATATCATGTCACATGAAGTTGGTGAATAATTTGAGGCGGTGAAGGTGGCCGAACAATAAGGAGTTGATTCCGCGGGCAATAATGCATTATCTTTAGACATTGTCCTATAGAATCATGGACTAAACCTAATACAAATGGCTGTGGTCAACCAGGACGTATTTACCGAAAAACCTTTTGCAAGAGTTGGGATGAGAAGAAGAGATTATTCATTATGTCGCAGAATTGTTAGAAGTTGATGAATGAACATGTAGTAGATACTTTTAAGAAAAGTGGTGAGTTTCGTATAAGTACCAAGACGAAGTTCAAAAGTTAAGAACGAAATCCATAAAATGGAATAGAGAGTGCGACGGTATTCAAAAGTAACAACCAAATCCGTTAAATACGGTCTATGAGACCCCAATACCTACTGACCATTGACAGGAGTAAAGGTAAATCTCTTTATATATATATATATATATATATATATATATATATATATATATATATATATATATATATATATATATATATATATATCAGTTATGAGGAAACACATACTATATCTGATGCTAAGTCATACTTAAAGGTAATCTCATATCATATTTTAACTGCCAACAGAAATACTGTGCTGATTAATATAAAGTCAAATATAAATACGATGTTAAATAATAATGTGAAATCTAATAATAAACGTATATACAAGTTGAATAATGATTATTATAAACATTAAGTTGAAGTGACAAAAAGGTATCTAATTTATCTCTTAAGTTATATACTTCAATGTTTGATTATTAAGGCGCGGATTTTGATGAACTAAAAATTCACAAAAGATGCCCTTAAAATAGTGAAAAAATGCCTTTAAAAATGCCCCCTTAATGATTTACATTATTATGAACTTAAAAAAAGAACGACATGAAAAATAAATTTAGTTAATTCATGGTACAAATTTTGAAAGTTTTGAGTGAATGCAAATAATCTAAATTGTTGTAATAAAAATTTTATATGTATAAATACCTGACTTAAAGCTTTTATTATCCTGAACTGCGACAATTTAATTTCCCATGATTACATCGGAATTACATTGAATTATTAGGTGTTTCCTAATGTTCTCAAATGAAAAAGATCTTCTATTACCCAAAACATCGTTTAATTTGATAATTTTACAATATATCACCAAACTCGGAAATGAACTTGCGCAAATGGCAAGATTGCGAAGGTTTGCATTTACGCATGTCTGAAGCAATGCTTCCTTTATAAATTGGAAAGAATGACTAAATTTCTTTGCAGCTGCCCTTCTCCTTGTCAAAAAATAGAAAACCTGTTTAAACTGGCTAATATCACTTCTGATTGGTAGCAATAGACACGTGAAGAGGATGGATAACCCAGTTTGAAGTGGAAAATTCCTATTAATTGTAATATTTCCCCCTTCCCATTATCTTTCTCAAACTCCTGGAGTTGATTTCTGACCAGAGCCCCTACGATGGGGAAGACTATATTGTAAAATACCTGTTTGCACCACAAAACGGGAGGAAGAGTTGCGGCCCCGGGGGTTTGTTTGTAAAGATGCTAAGACGGGAATTAGCAAAAACACCCATTGCAACAGAAAGTATAGGGAACTAAAAATGAAAAAAAATCCCTAAATATAGGAAATCTTATAAAAATGCTAAATATTGCCTCAAAAATGCTAAAAATGCCCTGAAAAGGCTCTAAAATGCCCATAAAAGGAAAAAAGTCGAAAAAATGCGAAAAAATTCAGATTTCATCAAAATCCACGCCTTAATGATTATTAATCAGTTTATATTCAGATTACACCGGGCAACACATAAATAATGGTGAGTTATCATAACGGCAATGTACTATTGAAATTTATGATCACTTTGAAAGGCCCCACTCTAATAATAAAAACGCCACATTTTGGCGCACGACAACCTTTGTTTACATTGAACGCCACAATTTTATATAAAAATTTACGTACTAATAATTAATTTTAGAGGTTTGAATGTGATTCAAAATTATTAATTTGAATGTGGGTTTTTAAAGTGTGATGTGGAGCAAATGTTAAAAACTTTCAGAACTGGTAGTATAAAATTATATTTAGTCCACTTATTCTTATCTATTTACAAGTTAAAAGTTTTATTTTTGAACAAGTATCCTGAGTTTTTATTACTTTAGAAACTGTATATTCAATATCATTTTTGTTGCAGTGTTTTATCAGTATGCATTCTATCAATATTTATTTTAGTATTCTAGTCTTTGTGAGAAGATTTGATAAAAAAAACAAAGTATCCAAACTCATACATTATATTTTATTCATAGTTTCTTGCTCTAACAAAATATTGTTCAGAGATGAAAATATTGATTTGGGATGCTGCCTCAACAGTAACGTACTCAATCATGACGAAATTTTTGCTTTGGAAAAAATGGGGTTATGGAAGAACGTCTGAAAAATATTACACCACTCTCGCCTGCAGCTTTTATCATTTTTCAAATACGTTTCATTTGTGTTTGCTCTATATCTCTAAAATGGTAGAATAACCGTTCAGAGGAACACTAGTTAAAATTTTCCTTCTCTATTTGACAACCTAGTTTTTCCATTTGATGTGAATAACATCTATGCTTGGGGCATCTGCGACTCAAATAGCAATGCGCAAACAATTTGGACGCTAATATCTCTGAATCCAATGGATAAAAATGCAAATATTTTTTGCAAATATGCAGAAATAGGATCCAGATTACGAACATACAAAAATAGTTTCGATATTTTAATATTTTGAATTTTTTTCTCTAAAATTACCTGAAAATAGTATCTGTCTGAGCGAATGTTTTCTTTTTTTTCTTTTTCCTTATTTTTACTCGAAATATATTTGAAACTATAAAATATAGATATGAATAGTAAGTGACAAAAATATGTATTAGTGAATTTACTTTCTAAATAAATATTTATTTATTTTTTTAATTTCTTTTAGTGTTCGAGTAAAAGCCTTGTCTAGTTCAAAAACATTGAAGATTTCCAGTTTTTTTAGATTATAATGCTTATATCTTAAAAGCTAAAAGCGATAGCTATGAACATTAAACAAGAATTTGCATATCACAGAAAGCTTTAGAAATGTATATATGTATATGATTAGATATTTGTTCGAGTTCTTAGTTTTAGAAATATATGGGTCATAATTTCGACAATTTAGTATTTTAATAACCTGTGTTTTGCAATGGGTGGAGAAACTGTAATACTTAAAATAGAACAATTATTGAACCTCAATCTGTTTACATACTCAGTTGTGAAATATTGATGTTAATCAATATTTAAGCCCAATATATTTTATTTTGCTTAAAATATTAGGATGTTAAATGAACTTAGAGATTCTAAATATGTTAAGTAATTGGGGAGATTTAAACAGAGTAAATTGAAATATACGTATTCAACTATGCATTTATGTGTCTCCACGCCAGCTTACAGATTCACTTGAGTCTACAATTTCGTCAGATTACTGTATTAGTTGATATACCGCGAAACAGGTTACTAAATTAATTTGATATTTTAGCGTGAAGTCTATGGTCGGAGAATTCATATGAATCCGGAACGATAACTGAAAGTGCCAACAGTTAGCAAGTCACTTGTAGAGCTTTGAAAACCCGTAATCGAAACAAATGAGATTTAAAAAGACGAATAAATTTATGGGAATTTCCTGGAGCTTCATTTTCCAAAATGTTATACTCACTCAAAACTATTTGGGCTCCATCGGACTGGAGCCATCGCCGATTTTTTTTTATTTCGTTTCATTTAATAATAAATTTATAATAATATGCATTACGCCCGTAATTTAGCAATTCAATAAAGTTATTGTATCTCTATATTAAAAAATCTGATGTGGGCAGCACATGGCTTTACTTATATAATGCAATGTATTTATTACTTTTACAGTAAAAACAAAATAGGTTATTCTTATTGTAGATAC
The DNA here is from genome assembly GCA_951213105.1 of Amaurobius ferox. NCBI lineage: Eukaryota > Metazoa > Arthropoda > Arachnida > Araneae > Amaurobiidae > Amaurobius > Amaurobius ferox. The sequence goes on from OX578136.1 coordinate 139,095,663, forward strand.
TTATATTTTTCCAATATATTGAATTTTTGTCAAATAGTCGTAATTTTCATTGATTTAGTGTCAATTTTATACATTTGGCAATATTTTTTTTTGATTTGGTAACATTTTCAAAAGTCGCTAAGTTGGTGACATTCCGCCAAATTCGTCGCCAAAATCTCGTCAAGCGTTATGGAAGGAGAAGTCAGTTATTCTTATAGCAGATAAATGACTATTGGAGTTCAAATACAAAGTATTACTCAAAATATATTTTTTCATGAATGGAACGAGCTAGGATCGACGAGAATGATGTCACCAAATTTATCGCATGATATTATATATGAAAAGTGAACATGTTTCTCAATAGGAAATATTTTTTTTCTTATTTTATAAATTTTTTTGATAATTTTTTTGAAAAATGTGTAATATCTCGAGAACGGTTTATGCTAGCGTTCTAAAATTTATGTTGATCGTTTTTTAACGAAAATTACATAAAAAATGTCTATTTGCGTAACTTTATTAGAGGTTTTGATTTTTTGATGATTTTTTTAAAATTTCACTTGAAAATATAGGGGTTATGATCATTCGATTGCGAATAAGAACAATAGGCTTCCAGTATTCACGGATTGTAATTTATGTACCAAATTTCGTTCGAATCGGTCCATTCGTTCGTCAGTTATCGCCTCCACAGGCTCAATGACACACACACACACAGACAGACAGACATCACCTCAAGATGCTTGAAACGTGCTCTCTCGTCGAAAACTCGAATTCGAATTTTCGAACCCGTCACAATACTTTCCTTATATTGTATATAAGGAAAGTAAAAGACGAACCACCGCCGCTGTTTGATACATATTTCGTTCCCTGAGTTTCTTTATGTCGTACCGCAAAAACTATAGCATACAAAAATATAAAATCTGGTACACTAGTGGAGAATGGTTTGTAAAAATACGTTGAAATAAGCTGTTTCTTTATATATAATTTCGTTTGAGAAATATTTAATCTCAAATTCAATTACAAAATATTTGATCTGCGAGTTCGCGTCCTTGATAGACTAACAATAACAAGACCACGAATTTTTACAAGTTGACATAGCTACATAGTTGAGGTATTGCAGGACGGCACTTTTTTATCTAATTTCGATGTAGTTTACGAGATATTTGACTTTTTATGCACTTTATAAAAATGTTCTTTCTTATCGACACGTCCATCGATTTTCTCTGTCCTGTTCAGTTAACACTAAAGAATACTAAAAAATCTGATGTGGGCAACACATGACTTTCCTTATATAATGTAATGAATTTTCTACTTTTACAGTAAAAAAATAGGTTTTTCTTATAGTAGATACTAATATTCATTCCAAGACATTGAATTTTCGACAATTAGTCGTCATTTTCATTAATTTAGCGTCATTTTCATCCATTTGGCGAGATTTTCGTTAATTTTGCAACATTTCAAAAAGTCGCCAAGTTGGCGACATTCCGCCAAATTCGTCGCCAAAATCTAGCCAAGCGTTGTGCACTAAGAAATAAGTTATTCTTACATCAGGTAAAGGACTATTGGCGTTCAAATACAAAAGTATTACTCAGAGTATCTTTTTTCATGAATGGAACGAGCTAGATCCACGAGAATGATGTCACCCAATTTATCGCATGGTATTCAAAAGTGAACATGTTTATCAATAGGAAATATATTTTTTTTTATTTTATATGACTTATTGATATTTTTTTTAAAATGTGCAATATCTCGAGAACGTGTTAGCGTTCTAAAATTTATGTCAATCGTTTTCTAATGAAAAATTACATAAGAAATGTCTATTTGCGTAACTTTATTAGTGGTTTTGATTTTTTGACGATTTTTTCAAAATTTCATTCGAATATTTAGGGAGGTTCTGAACATTCGATTGAGTATAAAAACAATAGGCTTCCAGTGTTTACGGATTGGGATTTTTGTACCAAATTTGGTTCCAATCGGTCCATTCGTTCGTCAGTTATCGTCTCCACAGGCCCACTGACACACACACACACAGACATCTCTTCAAAAATGTTTGATTCGTGATCAGGGAGGCTTGAAACGTGCTCTCCCGTCGAAAACTCGAATTCGAATTTTCGACCCCGTCACAATACTTTTCTTATACATTATGTATATAAGGAAAGTTAAAATCTGATGTGGGCAACACATGATTTTTCTTATATAATGCAATGAATTTACTACTTTTACAGTTAAAAGTATGTTATTCTTATAGTAGATGCTTATATTCTTTATTGTATATAGTATATTCTTATATTCTTTATTGTATTCTTTATTGTATATTCTTTATTGTATATTAAGATATTGAAATTTCTTCAATTAGTCGTGATTTTCATTGATTTAGCGTCATTTTTATCCATTTGGCGAGATTTTCGTTGATTTGGCAACATTAAAAATGTCGCCAAGTTGACGACTTTCCGCTAAATTCGTCGTCAAAATCTCGCCATGCGTTATGGACGAAGAAATAAGTTATTCTTACAGCAGATAAATGACTATTGGCGTTCAAATAAAAAAGTATTACTCAAAGTATCTTTCCTCGTGAACGAAACGAGTTAGATTCATGAGAATGATGTCACGCAATTTATCGCATGATATTACATATGAAAAATAAACATGTTTCTCAACAGTTAATATTTATTTTTAATTCACGCGATTTTTTTGATAAATTTATATGAAAAATGTGCAATATCTCGGGAACGGTTCATGTTGGCGTTCTAAAATTTATGTCAATCGTTTTCTAAGGAAAAAGTACATAAGAAATGTCTATTTGCGCAACTTTATTAAGGTTTTGATTTTTTGATGATTTTTTTCAAAATTTCACTCGAAAATTTAGGGAGGTTCTGAGCATTCGATTGTGTTTTAAAACAATAGGCTTCCAGTACTCATAGCTTGTGATTTTTGTACCAAATTTCATTCTAATCGCTCCATTCGTTCGTGAGATATCGTCTCCACAGTCTCACTGACACACACATTGTCACACACACACACACACACACACACACACACACACACACACACACACACACACACACACACACACACACCAGAGACACCATTTCAAAAATGTTTGATTCATGATGAGGGATGCTTGAAACGTGCTGTCCCGTCGTAAACTCGAATTCGAATTTTTGACCCCGTTACACTACTTTCCTTATACATTATATATATAAGGAAAGTAAAAATATGAAATTTAGTACATTTGTAGAAAAGTAATAACGTACCACGGTGAAATAAATCGTTTACCGATTTGGACTTTAGTTTGGCTTGAAATAACTCTCGAAGCAAGTTCTGCGAGCGCAGCGAGAAGGATGCGTTTGTAACTTACATTTCCTGAACTACAAAATGAGCTTTCAGGACTTATTCGCTCAGGGAATCAGGCTGAGGCCTTGGAGTAATTTGAGATCACTGTTATCATCCTACATCGAAATTTGGAATAACAAGTATTGAAATTATGTTTCAGTCTATCTGTTACGACTTCTTGTAACTCAAGATTGACTTAACATAATTACATACCTCTCTACTGGTTTCCTTAGTTCAATAACGAGCATTTTATGGTTACAATATTTCTGATTTTATACAGGTTTAATATATCAATCGAAAATTTGAATATATCTAGAACTATACGATGCATTTCGACGAAACTGTTTTCAAACAATGATATTTGAATCCATTGAAAACATTGATTTATTTAAGTTCGATCCTCCCATACGTGCATGCGGTGTACACATTCTTGAAATACATGTTCTTTGTGTATATAGTAGCATTTAATAATGGCCTGACATTGGACCAATATTGTGCATATCGTATAATTACATTGAAAATATTTCCCATGTAATCCTGATATTGGACAAATATTGAGGCTACACTGGACTCCAATATTGACTAAATATATTATTTCAATATTATGCCGATATTGGGGTTACATTGGAAATATTTCCAATGTAATCCTAATATTGGGCAAATATTGAGGTTATATTGGACTCCAATATTGGCTAAATATTTCCATTACAATATTCCGCTAATATTGGTGTTACTTTGGAAATATTTCCAATGAAACGCCAATATTGGCGTAATATTGTCCCAATATTGTAAGTCAATATTGAGCCAATTCCGTCAAAATGACTACTTTTTCATATTGGTCCAATATTTCCAATATTGGCTGCCACTATTGGATTGCTACTAGGGATAATTATATATATATTTATATTTGGAAAACGGCTTAGCGGATTTACATATTTACATATTTTTTCACTATTTTGTTTTATTATTTCCCTATATATACATAATATAATATGTAGGAAAAATATTGTGATGTGGTTGAAAATTCGAATTCGTGTTTTCGACGAAGAAGCAAGATATTCATATAGTTGTTTGTTTCGAAGACCCTATAATTTTCGAATAAATTTTTGAAAAAAAAAAAAAAAAAAAAAACTTCAAAGACCCTTCAGCTTCCTTCAAAAATGATAAAGAGCCATTTTAGATCTAATTTTTCAATAGGAAGCAATTCCCATAGAACGTTATGAAGTTATGACATAGAACGTTATGTTCGAATGTTTGAACGTTAGAATGAACCGCTTTGGGGTTATTTTGCGTTTACAAAATATTTTTGTTTACAAAAATTGCATAGTGTATCATCTAGTAAAGTGTATCATCTAGCATAGTGTATCATCTATCAAAAGTAGTGCATCATCTAGTATATTCAATTACTATTTGCACTACTAGAAGGTATGCCTGTCATATGACGGAATTAAACATTTACAAAGCATCGCCCTTCATTTAGCATTACATTTATCAATTTGGTGACATTTTTATCAGTTTGGCGACATTTTCGTCAAATTGTCAATATTTTAAATAGTCGCCAAGTTTGCGACATTTCGCCAAATTTTTGCCAAGCATTACAGGCGGACAGAGAAATGAGATATTCATATAGTTGTTTGTTATGTTATTCCCAAGATATTGAATTTTCATCAATTAGTCGTCAATTTCATTGATTTAGAATCAATTTTATCAATTTGGAGACATTTTCTCCAATGTAGCCGCATTCAAAAATACTTACGAAGTTGGCGATATGCCACCAAAATCCGTCGCCAGAATTTTGCCAAGCGTTACAGATGGAGAAATAAATTATTCTTGAAGTAGATTCTTATATTTTTCCAAGATATTGAATTTTCATCAATTAGTCGTACTTTTTACCTATTTGAGTACATTTTTATTAGTTTGGCGACACTTTTATCAATTTGGGCAACATTTTCTTCAATTTAGCAACATTTAAAGAATCTCCCCAAGATAACGGTATTTCCCCAATTTGGACACGAGAATTTCGCCAAGCGTTAACTAAAGATAGATAGTTAAACAAGCAGCTGAATTAGGTTATTTTATTACAAATTATGTAACAAAACTGTTCACATCATTCCTTTGGATCTAGCTCGTTTCATTCAAGAGAGAATATATTGTTGTAATACTTTTATATTCTGGCATCAGCGAATTCTCCAATAGTCATATATTACATGATTTATTAAGAAAATGTAAGTCCCATTTTGATGAGAATTTTCCAGGGTTTATAAACTGCTTGGATTTATAAACTGTAAAAATCACCCAACTTCAAGTTAAATGTTGCTAATTCAAACCCAAAAACATTATGCCAACATTGTGTTTTAAAACTTCATTATTTCGTTGTGAATAACAGCAAAGTAGAGACTGTACAAATGCATTATGTAGTAAAAGTCATGTGCTGCCCAAATGGAATGTATCTGATTGAGAGTATGTTTATTTCCAAACTGCTTCACATTCTCTTTCGTGTTAACTTTGTTTTAATATTACATATCTCGTGCAAACGTCATTTTTTTCTGCCAAGTTAAAAAATAAATGAGTTACGCGAATTGATGTTTTTTTAATGCCTAAATTGTGTATAGTTATACTAATGCAAAATGGTATTTTTATCCCCATACTCATTAACCGTTCGCTGTCTTTTGAAATCTAACTGGATATATTTTTGACAAGGGAAAAGTGTCTAGACGCCTCGTACTACCGGTGTTTCATAAGCGTGGGATAAGCGTGGGATAATTTCCTCAGAAAGTGGAATATTTGATCGGGAAACTAATTGTATGGGAAAACGGAAAAACTGTGAAATACATCTTCCCACATAATTAATTTCGGTATTCCGAAACATTGCAAATTATACGTCTTGAGAAAGTATTATTATATTTTTACCTTCACAGATTGAAATTGTTTTTTTTCAGGAATATTGCCTCTTAATCACAGGATAATATGAACATCGTCAGTAATATTTTAACTGCGTATCACCTATTTCTGTTGCAAAGACTAAATGTATCTTTATCCTCATTAGAGTTCGTTCTTGAGAATGGATCCTCGATATGTCAAAAAAGACTTATCTCAAGTTTAAATTCTTTGATATTCAGAATATATATATATAAATATATATATAAATATATATATATATTAAATGATATATATATATATAAATTCCCAAAAGGACAAGTAGCAATGTACCCGTACAGATTCTAGATGTGTGACAGAAGTACCGGCCGGGGGGAGTTGCGACCCCCAGCACTCCGGTTAAAGCTTTTTCCGCCATGGCAAACGCTCCCGGTAACCGATACTCCCTACACGATTTCCTTCATGACCCTTTATAAATCCGCAAAAATACATACATATACAATTTCAATAACATGTAAAATCTAAAAGTTTACTTTTCTACGCTAAAACTATCCATGAAGCATTCTGTAAAAATATTACAAATAATTTAAAATACAATATACTTAAGACTAATGAAATCCCAGTCTGAGAGGATTTTTTATAAAAATTGGATATAAGAACCATAAACCGCATTATTTCCATATAAAAACCTGTGTGTAAAATTACCTCATATGTGTCTGTATTTTTAAATATGGACTCAAGACCTATTGGCAACTCCATCGCCATATATATACTAATGTTTGAAATCATTTCACTCATGGTTAATTATTACTTTAAAAACTATATATTCAAGACTATTGAAATCCATGTTATGATTATTAAAATCCTTTTTGGATACCAAAACCTATTGGCTTCTTTATCACCATAAAAATCCTAATGTTTGAATTTACTTCACTTGTGATAGTTTAATGCTCATAATCGATATATTCAAGTCCATGAGGATGAAAGTCTGGATTTTTTAGATCTCACTATAATGAAGCCTGCCACTATACAATGTTATCGTATTTACGATAAACGTAACACCTTTAATTTTGATATCAAATATTTGACGTCATGGACAACTAGTCTACACCGTAACATATTCAGAAATCTGATAGTAAATCAAATGAAACGACATAAGTTGTTGAATTTTACTAACAACTATAGATACAAGTGAGATTGCCGTTTTCTGGAGGAGGCTATCAAGGAGGGTTATCCTCCCGCTTTTCTGATAAGATTGGTTTCCAATTATAATGGTTTAACTGCAGCCGTAACCAGGAAGAGATATTTTGGAATGATAACAACATACGACTTTTCGGATATCGCCTAATGGCGGGAATTGTAATACGCAGAGGGTGACGAGTTTTTATGCCAAATTGAGGATCATAAATCAGATAGCTCAATATGGCTATACACCGGAATTTTATAGCTAGGGCTATTTTTAATGTGGAAACATTATAAGCGTTATCCAGATTGTAAGTTCGTGATTATAAGGGTTTTCTGAAATATCGGACGAACTTTTAATGTTTACTTTAGTCATATGTGAAAGTGGTATAAAATCAAAGAGTTATGTGTTGTTCCATGGGAAGGTGTATTGCGTAGAGTTTGGACTATGGCGTATTTATGTGTCTATATATTTATAAGGTGATAATATTGTTTAAATTGTCTTGTATCCAATATTTAGAAATAACTCTCTGACTGGAATGTCTTTGGACTTGAATATATCGATTTATGAGCATTAAACTATCACAAGTGAAGTAAATTCAAACATTAGGATTTTTATGGTGATAAAGAAGCCAATAGGTTTTGGTATCCAAAAAGGATTTTAATAATAATAACATGGATTTCAATAGTCTTGAATATATAGTTTTTAAAGTAATAATTAACCATGAGTGAAATGATTTCAAACATTAGTATATATATGGCGATGGAGTTGCCAATAGGCCTTGAGTCCATATTTAAAAATACAGACACATATGAGGTATTTTTACACACAGGTTTTTATATGGAAATAATGCGGTTTATGGGTCTTATATCCAATTTTTATAAAAAATCCTCTCAGACTGGGATTTCATTAGTCTTAAGTATATTGTATTTTAAATTATTTGTAATATTTTTACAGAATGCTTCATGGATAGTTTTAGCGTAGAAAAGTAAACTTTTAGATTTTACATGTTATTGAAATTGTATATGAATGTATTTTTGCGGATTTATAAAGGGTCATGAAGGAAATCGTGTAGGGAGTATCGGTTACCGGGAGCGTTTGCCATGGCGGAAAAAGCTTTAACCGGAGTGCTGGGGGTCGCAACTCCCCCCGGCCGGTACTTCTGTCACACATCTAGAATCTGTACGGGTACATTGCTACTTGTCCTTTTGGGAATTTATATAGGAATACACATGTAAATATTGCAGCATAGCGCTTTACAAGATGTATTATAAATTATTTTTTGCTTTTAGCTTTTTAATCAGTTCACTAAAATTGAAAATAAATTTTTCAAGTTTTATAATGTATATATATATATATATATATATATATATATATATATATATATACATATATATATATATATATATATATATATATAAATTGAAATATTTTAATCGAAAATTACGCATAAACTACTTTATGTACAAAAAAACCCATCACTAGCATATCTGTTTCAAATGAGTAACTATAGACCAAGACTAAAGATAAAGATAGAAGGTAACATATCACTACAATGGTAAAGGGGGATGAGAAGAATATTAGGATACAAAATTCATAAGTAAAAGTATATAAATATAAATATAAATATAAATAAAAATAAAACACGGCAAAAATGAGAAAAGGCAATAATAATTAGCTCAAGATAAAAGATTAAGACATAGAGAACAATCAATTGAAACTACACAAAAATGGCGGTTAGTTCGAAATTGCATTCTCATCAGGACAGCCATACAATTCGAATTAAAACCGATAGAATAGCCAGTTTCTGACAATGGCGATAGTATTTAACTATAGACACCATTGGAACTGTCTACTGGCTAGTGGAAGGAGAAAAAGAAATCAATTGAATTACAAAATACACACACACATATATATATATATATATATATATATATATATATATATATATATATATATATATATATATGTAAATATAAATATATATACATACATATGTATATATATATATACATATATATGTAAATATAAATATATATACATACATATGTATATATATATATATACATATATATATAAATATAAATATATATACATACATATATATATATATATATATATGTCTCGAGAATTCGCCAAATTGTAATAGATTAAATTGTTCTACTGAATTCAACTTTTTACCAAATCTTAGATCTTTAGGACGTAGGACACTATGTCAGAAGTGTCATCAACTATGTGAAGCATACAAACAGCCAAACAGATAGACGTACTTCGACCGTGACGAATTAAAAAAATATGCTAGTAATCGCATTGCAAATCATTTCAAAAGATGAATACGCCTTTATCTCATTAATACTAGCGTGGAGCATGGATACAAAGATAAAATATTTAAATTGAAGTGGAATAATACATTTTTAACGAAACGATTGATGATTAATTTTCGATTACGATCACAGTAGGATTTTACATTGCTTAAGGTTGCACCACAAATAATACTGATACTGAATATGTTTATTGAAATATTTACCATTTATTGAAAATAGGGTGTTATATAAATAACGCTTTTATTTATGCATGGCTAAATACATCATTGTAAGATGAGTTAAAACATTTGAATTCAAAACAAAAAATACATTTTGTTATTATCCTATTCCCCCACAGTTTTTTTTTCAGGATACTCAACTAAAAGCATTTATGAAACACAAGAAGCCGACCTTCTCCATTCCCCTTCCTTTAATTTCAAATAAGCTGAATAAGTCCCTAAATTTGAACGTCATACGTAGGAAACAAACACACAAAAAAAGGTTTCCCATAGTTATTATTATAAACTAAATCCTAAAAAAATTCCATTTCAGTATGAAGAATATTCGCTTTTCAAGAGAGTTAAAAATACATTTTATTCATATCATTTTCCCCATATGTTTTTTTTTCAGAATACTCAACTACAAGCATTTATAAAACACAGGATGCCGATCTTCTCCAATCTCCTTCCTTTGATTTCAAATAACCCTTTAAGCGTGTCATTTATTTCCCTTCGTAGCCACTGCAGTGAGGGAGTTTTTTTCGCCCATACCCTTTTCCCCATTGATTGTGCGTTGAATGAGAAGTTGTTTTGCTAAAATAAGCATTAAGTAAATAACTATGTATAATAATAGATAAGAAAATAAAAAAACATACAATTCCAATTTTTAATAGATCCTCTTGGTGTGATAAATTTTAAAACATGGAACATAAGAAAGATAAACTTCACAGTCTGGACACCATGTCCTGGTTTCTTTCCAAAGCTTCTTGCCAGTTTTATTGGATGTATAACATACAACACATCGCCTAGTTGACTCTTTTTGCAGGGTGTCGAAAGCCCAGACCGTCTGGCTCATCCTAGGACATAGAGCAGCAATGTGGACGGCCGCGTGTTTACAGGGTGTATGATAACTTATTCTTTACTGAAATATGTTTGAAATCATTTGAGGTCGCCATTGCTTTGAATGTGAAATCCCATCAGAACTGCGTTTATTTTACATGCGTTTACGAAATATTGTCGCTGATAAAATTAGTTTGTGGGACTGCTACTGCCATCTAGTGTAAAAGATTGTAAACATGGTTAATATGTTATTAAAAAAATCATATGACGTTTTATTTCGTCAAACACACAGGAGTCTCGGCTTTAAAAGTGCATGACGAGTCTACCTCGTCAAATCCGCTTAGCAGTAGTGCAGCAATGCATGACGATTTGAACTCGTCAACAACGCTTAAAGGGTTAAGCTGAATAAGTTCCTAAATTAGAACGTAATAGGTAGTTGATTTATAGAGGAAACAAACACACCAAACCAAGTTTCCAGTAGTTAGTATTATACAAAATATACTAAAAAAAACTTTCATTTCAGTATGAAGAATTTTCGCGTTTTCAAGAGAGTTAAAAATATATTTTATTCCTATCATATTTCCCATATGCTTTTTTAGGATACTCAACTACAAGCATTTATAAAACAAAGGACGCCGATCTTCTCCAATCCCTTTACTTTGATTTCAATTAATCTGAGCAAGTTCCTAAATTAGAACGTAATAGGTAGTTGAATTGTAGAGGAAACAAATACACCAAAACACGTTTACCCTAGTTATTATTATACACTAAATCCTAAAAAATGTCCATTTCAATATGAAGAACATTCGTGTTTTTAGAGAGTTAAAAATACATTTTATTCCTAACATATTTCCCATATGCTTTATTCTTAGGATACTCAACTACAAGCATTTCTATAACACAGGACGCCGATCTTCTCCAATCCTTTTACTTTGATTTCAATTAAACTGAATAAGTTCCTAAATTAGAACTTAATAAGTAGTTGAATTATAGAAGAAACAAACATACTAAAAAACATTTCCCGTAGTTGTTACAAACTGAATCCTAAAAAAAATCCATCATATGTAGGATATTCACGTTTTTAAAAGAGTTACAGTATTTAAAATAATAACTGAAATCATATTTTATTCCTAATCCTTATTTTTGGAATTATTCATCTAAAATAGTTAAAAATCGAAAGACATGATCCACTACTTAGTTATTCCCATCAGTAATCTCATTTCTTTCTTTGGTTACATTAGAAAATGCCCTTACAACAGACCACAGCATCTCCTAACAAGAGGAAAAAATGTGATGTGGACAGCACATGACTTTCTCTGCAGACTCAAATTCACATTTTCTTAATTTCTTTCATAATTCATTAGATTGAGTTTAATTGCACCAAATAACACTAAATTTGCATTTTTAATTCACTTTTTGTTTTTATTTGGTAATTAGACATTTTTCTGACAGCGGAGTACCAAAATTGCAAGAAATCTCAAATATCTTGAGAACGATTAGTCCTAAAGTGTAATGGAGTGTGTTATATTCTTTTCCTCGTTAAAAATCGCGTATAAAATAATTAAATTGATACATTTCAGCATACGTAGTCTTTTGGGGTTTTTTTTAGATTTTTGCGACTTTTGCGGGCCATTTCGTAAAAAAAGGCAGGTTGTTATTTTCCGAATCGTACCAAAGTCGAATCAGCACCAGAGTGTCCCACAACTAACTCATCTACCAAATATTGTGAAAGTTGGTAAATTAATATTTTATCTAGGCAGGATACATAAAATGTTTGCGGGTCATTTCGGGAAAAAAAGACGGGTTCTTCTTTTCCGAATCGTACTAAATTCTAATCAGCACCAGAGTATCCAACAAGTAACTTATCTAACAAATTTTGTGAAATTTGGTAAATTAATAATTTAGCTAAAGCGGATGAATGAAAATTTTGCGAGCCATTTCGTAAAAAAAGGCGGGTTCTGTTTTTACGAATCGTATCATAAACTAATCAGCACCAGGATCACATTCAAGTGACTTACCTACCAAATTTTATGAAATTCGGTCTATTAGTTTTTGAGTTAGAGGGTTTACATACATTGCACAGACACACAGGCAGACAGGACACACAGACAGACACACAGACGTCACGCTAAATATAGTTTTTTCGTATTCTAGAGGTCTCGAAACGTGTAGATCCGTCGAAAACTAGAGTTGCAATTTTCGACATTATTCCAATACTTTCCCTATACATTACCATGTATTGCAGGGAAAGTAGTATTAACCAAAACATTATAGCAAAACATGTCATTATTCATTGAGATATTTATCACACACTTATCTCAAAACCTAACTTTTATCCCATAGATAACAATTATTTGAAAAAAAAAGCAATTTTCAAAATAAACAAATTATCACCTTAGTACATTATACTGCTTAAGTTTACCAACGAGAGAGGCTAGAACTGCAAAAAAATATTCTACGTTAAATGATAAACAGTTTCTATGGAGTGAAGTTATATATACACGCTATGCGGTTACTCATTGGTGGGATAAAGTATTATGAACATATAATATTATGAATATTTGGCGACTTTTCGATACTGCTGGAATTTTGAAATACTGTAACTTACTAAAGCTCTACTGTTTAATAGTAGAGCTTTAAGAATATTCCACACTGCTCATTACGTTTCAAATATTTTATGGTAAAGATTATTTTTATTTTAAATATAAATTAAGGAGCCTATTTCTACGTTAATTATATATAATTTTAGCACCTGACTGTATCTTATGTTGTACAATCTTTGCATTTTTTCTTACCATATATATGGGCGAAAATGATAAAAAAAAATGAATTGAATTGTAGGTGTTATTTAATTAGTAGTTGGGACAGAATCGCGTAATGTTGAACGAGCAAGTGAAATGTCATGCAATAAAAACAGCGTTTCTCAACTTCTTCTCATTAGTGTCGGGGTGTTTTTAATTATCTTTTATTTTATTTTTATACCTACTTCCAATTTCATTCTTTATTCATTTCTTTTATGTTCTAATTTTTATTCCATTATCATTTAACATTCTTCAGCCTGTCATTAGTAATTATTTATTTTTATTACCTATTTTTATTAGCTTAGAGGTCACAACTAAAGAGCAGAAAACAATTTTAAAACATGTTTTGATTTCAAATTATACATACATTCATATTCCAATATCAGGTTTGAAGCACAATCACCTATTTTGAGAATCACCAGCGAAAGTGACAGAAATCTGTTAAGTTTGAAGGTGACTCAGTCTTCATTTCATTGGTAGGATACACTGCTACATGAAACACTGCTTAATCCTATTTTTATTACTTTCCCTGCAATACATGGTAATGCATAAGGAAAGCATTGGAATCATGCGGAAAATCGCAACTCGAGTTTTCGACGAATCTACACGTTTCGAGACCTCTAGAATACGAAAAAATTATTTTTAGCTGGACGTCTGTGTGTGTGTGTCTCTGTCTCTTTCTGTGTGCCTGTCTGTGAGTCTGTCTGCCTGTGCAGATTTTGTATCCACTCTAACTAAAAAAGTAATTAACCGAATTTCATAAAATTTGGTAGATAAGTCACTTGTGGGCGAATCTGATGCTGATTAGTTTTGGGTACGATTCAGGATAAAAGAATCCGCCTTTTTTTGCGAAATGACCCGCAAAAGCTTGTATCCACTCTAGCTGAAAAACTAATGAACCGAATTAAATAAAATTTCGTAGGTAAGTCACTTGTGGGATTCTCTGGTGCTGATTAGATTTTGATATGATTCGGAATAAAATAACATGCCTTTTTTTGCAAAATGACCCTCAAAAATCGCCAAAACCTAAAATAAAAATCTACGTATGCTCAAATATATCCAGGACATGCTTGTTCAATACGTAATGTTTAACGAAGAAAATAATAAGACCAACCCCATTACACTAGGAATAGCCGTTCTCGAGATATTTTAGTTTTTTCGTATTTTCTCTATGCCACCTTTGAAAAGAAGTCCAGTTATCAAATGAGAACGAAAATTGAATTAAAAGTGAATTAAATGTAATTAAAATAAAGAGAACGTAAATATAAGTCTGCAGGGAAAGTCATGTGCAGCCCACATCAGAATTTTACTTTCCCTGCAATACATGGTAATGTATAGGGAAATTATTGGAATCATGCCGAAAATCGCAACTCGAGTTTTCACCAAATCTACGCGGTTCGGGACCTCTAGAACACGAAAACACTATTTTTAGCGTGACGTCTGTGTGTGTGTCTGTCTGTCTGTGTGTCTGTCAGTGCAATGTATGTACCACTCTAACTCAAAAACTAATGGACCGAACTTCATAATATTTGGAAAGTTAGTCATTTGTGTGCGACCCTGGTGGTGATTAGTTTTTAGTACATTTCGGGAGAAAACAACCCGCCTTTTCTTGCGAAATGATCGGCAGAAATTTCTTCTATTCACTCTAGCTGAAAAACTAATAGATAAAATTTTACAAAATTGGGTTTATAAGTCACTTGAGGGTTACCTTGGTGCTGATTAGATTTTGGTACGATTCGGAAAAAGTAACCTGCCCTTTTTTGCGAAATGCCCCCCAAAAATCGTCAAAATCTAAAATAAAATACTACGTAAGTTCAAATATACCTATTAATAGCTTGTTTTATACATATTGTTTAATAATGAAAAGAATAATACCAACCCCATTACACTACGGCTAGCCGTTCTCGAGATATTTTAGTTTTTTCGCATTTACGCTAATTCACCGTTAAAAAAACGTCCAGTTACCAACTGAGAACGAAAGTTGAATTAAAAATGCCACTTCAGTATCATTTTAGATAATTGTGGCCGCTATTTTGGACAATTAAACCGTTGTGCAAACCGTTCCCGAGATATTTTAGCTTTTTCGCAATTTTGCTATGCCGATGTTGAGTCCATTATTACTGCGTGTTATGTAGTGCAATTAAACAAAATTAATGGATTATTAATGAAATAAAGAGACAATAAATTTGAGTCTGCCGAGGGAACGTCAGGTGCTGCTCACATCAGATTTTCAATACTGATACACTGCTACATGGAACCACGTAAAAGGGATGAGCGCAAATCCCCCCAATATATCAAATCCCTCAAAAGAAAGCTAAAAAATCATCTTTACGTGATATACAATACATGAGTTACTAAGTTCATATTAGACAGGTTTTAGACACAAAATGAAGCCAAAATGTAACAGTGGAATGATTTAAATATTTTTCAATTTCATCAAAACGCAAATCAGGATTCATTTTAAATCTAAATAAAGAAATTATGGTGGGGACACCAATTAAATCGAAAACCGCTGAAAATAAGTAAATAACTTATTTAAATGTGGAAGTTAAGAATTATTTACATTATTAAACTACTGCTAATAAACCGAGAATCAGATTAAGTTCACAAAACTCAAATCCCAAATTCAACATCTGCATTTTGGATGGGGAATATGAGTTAACAGAATATATTTTATTAAACACTGAGAAAGGTACTCGGCATTGTCCGGTGTCGTAGCTCTTCCACGCAGCAGTTTGTTTATTTATTTATTTTGTTATAAGCGGGCATACTGTTAAAGCATTTTTTGGTTCTCTAGAGTTCGTTTTCATTCAAGTTCCAGTGAAACGAATTTACAGAACGCTTTAATAATACGCCCACTTTTAACAAGCGCAACGAATCGAATTTCGCCTAGACGCATCGTCCCGCTTCCTGAAAGATATGGACGTTCGACGCTTAACTTTGACGCTATTGGCTGCACATACACACTTCTGTTATTATGTCTATCTGTACCCGCCCAGACCATCTGTACTCTAGGCATCTGTGAAATTTTTAACGACGGGAATCTGAAAATAACAATTTAATTAGCTCTAAGTTTAACACTCTTTCTTTGGCTAAATCTTATTTCAATAATTCCATCGGTCATTCAAAATCTATCAGCTTCATTATATATATCTATAAAAATAAGCCGTTAGTTACAAAAAGAAAGTGGAACACATGGGGGTCAAATGCTCAAAATACCTTATTTTGCGTTGTGAGGCTGAATATTGGACTCATTTATATCAATCACAAAACAATGGTTATTATACATATTCTTTGTCACGCATTAAAATGGCGAACGTCGAGGGAAAAATTGCTAAATTTTGGCTGCATGGCCAATGTGAGCACATTGATTAATTTTTTTACTTTTCCTGCAATACATGGTAATGTATAGGGAAAGTATTGGAATCATGCCGAAAATCGCAACTCGAGTTTTCGACGGATCTACACGTTTCGAGACCTCTAGAATACGAAAAAACCATTTTTAGCGTGACGTGTGTGTGTGTGTCTGTGTGTCTGTCTGTGTGTCTGTGTGTCTGTGTGTCTGTGTGTCTGTGTGTCTGTGTGTCTGTGTGTCTGTGCAGATTTTGTATCCACTCTAACTAAAAAACTAATAGACCGAATTTCACAAAATTTTGTAGGTAAATCTCTTGTGGGCGGGGCTGGTGCTGATTAGTTTAGGGTACGATTCGGAAAAAAATAACCCGCTTTTTTTGTGAAATGGCCCGCAAAAGCTTGTATCCACTGTAGCTGAAAAACTAAAGGACCGAATTTCACAAAATTCGGTAGATGAGTCACGTATAGGTCACCCTGGTGCTGATTAGATTTTGGTACGATTCAGAAAGAAATAACCTGCCTTTTTTTGCAAAATGGCCCGCAAAAATTATCAAAATCTAAACTAAAAAGCTACGTATGCTCAAATATATCCATTAAATGCTTGCTTAATGCGTGATTTTTAACGAAGAAAAGAATTAGACCAACCCCATTACATTAGGACTAGCCGTTCTCGAGATATAATAGTTTTTTTCGTATTTTTCCACGCCACCTTTGAAAATAAGTCCAGTTATCAAATGAGAACGAAAATTGAATTAAAAGTGAATTAAATTTAATTGAAATAAATAGAACGTAGATATAAGTTTGCAGGGAAAGTCATGTGCTGCCCACATCAGATTTTTATATTTAATTTTTAAAAATGAATTCAAAATTTGGAAAAAGGGCGGCAATGTGCATTGTTTCATGTATAGCTACTACTGTATGCAAAACCTCAGACCTGGAAGTGCAATAGATATCGAGCGGCATCGTGGACAGAAAGACAGATTTTTCCTTTAAAATTGTCTACAGAGTTGGAAAAAATTATAATTTTGGACTTACTTTAAACAAATTCATGTACTTTCAATCCTGAAATTAGTAACACAAATTGATAATTATTTCTTCCTATTCTTTTTCATTCACTTATAAAAAATTAAAATATTAGGAAATATTTCTTTTGTTTCTAAATGTACTTGTTTTTATATAAAGACGAAGTAACCATGTTCGTAAACATTATTATTTATTCGTCTTCATCCCCTATATAAGATATATTTTTAAAATATTGTTTTGGGATGTTGTTTCACACAGCAACATGCTACTCAATCACATGGTAAACAGGTTGGGGGATGTAAACACGTATGAAAAATATTAAACTGGTCTGGGTTGCAGGTTAAAATATTTTTCGGAATGATTCATAAGATAGGAAATATCGTTATAATAGTGAAGAATTGTAACGGTATGTTTTTTCTTTTTCAGAAAGTTTTAAAAGTGAATTCAGGTTTTAAAATACATATCCACACTGTAAAATAATTAGTGTCATCTGTTTATTTTTATTATTAAAATAAAGGAGTGACTTTCAAATAGGGTGGGCCGAAAAAAACTTTTTTTTTTAAATTGTTTTAGTACTAGTGCAGAAAACTTGGCCAATGTGTCAGACAATACTGACAAGAAATTTCAACGATTTTTATTAATATCTAGCCGAGCCCCTCTGGCTTTGAAATAATTGAAAATCATACAAAAGCAGGGCATTGAAAATTAATTCAGAAAGACAAACAAAAATTAAATTAAATTAGTACTAGTGCGGGAAAGTTGGTCAATGTGTCACACAATACTGATAAAAAAAAATCAGTGATCTATATCAATATCTAGCCGGGCCCCTGTGGCCTCGAGAAAATCGAAAATCACACAAAAACAGTGTCTTGAAACCATATTTAGAAAAACGAAACAGAACATTTGACTATACCATTGTGAGAGAGGTGGTTCGGTGACACTAAATTTCCCCCAATTGATAAGGTCAATGTAGTCAGTTGCATGAAAATTTAAAGTGGGCAATCTGAAGTGGCGGGCTTTCTCATTTTCTTGCTTTTTGCATTTATTATTCTCCTGATTCCCAATTCTCTTATGGGATTTTGAGGATCCGTAACCATTGCCAACAGAAGGTTTTCATGTTGCGCGAAATATGCGTTCCCCACAATTACTTTGCAAATCACGCATTTGACCCCATTTGGGAATTGCCTTGAAATTGTTATCAAATTCAGAGATGTCTGGCGCCATGTTAGCATAACGGGTTCATCTTTATATGAAACCACATTGATGCTTAATCCTTCATGACGAAATTTGCTATTGTGCATGAATTTTCTGATGGATCGACAGTGGCAATGTAGAGCATCAAAATCTTGTTGCAGGTCGTCAGCCACCTGGAATGACTGATTTTCCTTGGACTTTTATTTGCTTGACTAACCGGACAATGGCCATCTCTGATAGCACAACAAATTCAATACATATGCTGCTGATTAGTGCTGAATATTTTCGGATCTATATCAGGCCACAAGGTATCAATTAACTGAAATTTAACTACCGGTGTGGTTTCACAATAATTCAGAAGTAAACCAATAGGTCCAGAGTTGGAATAGGGGCCTTTGGTGTGCCTATCAAATTTTTTCGAAAGGTGTCTCAAAGGTAGTTCATTGCAATGTAGCAAGCATATTATCCACTGAAGAGGTTTTCCAACATACTTCTCAATCATATTACACAGACCTTCAACCCTGTATTTGCATCCATTCCATCACACCCAATTACTGTTAAGCTTTCATGATCAATATTGTGTTCCTCCATAAAAGAGAGGATTCATTTTGTTTTATCGAGTGCATTTGCTGGTGGATTTAGCGCCACGTAACCAAGGTATTGCTGTCCTGTCTGTTTTATCACAGCTATGTGCTCCTCGTATTTCACTGATAGACGTTTTGAAACTTGCATAAGAGTTTTGTCTTTGAGAGCATCAAACTATATGCCCTTAATTGATTTTGAGGCACTGAACTCCATTTCTTGTAATTGTCTTCTAGTCTTCCCTATTTCTCTTCGAACCTTATTTTTGGCAATTACGTTATTTGAGTTGTCTTCCGTTACAAGTTTGAAGTCCATCAGAGCAGATGTTGCAACTTTTGCCACAGTTCTACTAGAAGCACCGGTTAAGTTTGCAGCTTTAGCAGTGTTTAATAGGGGGAATCTCATTTGTTTTGGTGTGCTACGTTGTTCCAATTCCGTTTATTTTCCAACGGGGAAATCCTCATGACATCCATATCGTATTCATCCTGACTCTCACCTGATAGGGTATTTTCTTCGGCTAAATAATCCTCTGTTATTTGAGTTCCACCGCTCTGAAATCAAATCCACTTGTACTTGCTACAGCATTTTCTGGCGCAACAAGACACCTATTTTCTTTTATTCTCCTTTACTCCAACTTTTCTCTATTAGTGCTAATTTAATTTACATTTCTGTTTCGTTTTTCTAAATATGGTTTCAAGACACTGTTTTTGTGTGATTTTCGATTTTCTCAAGGCCACAGGGGCCCGGCTAGATATTGATGTAGATCACTGATTTTTGTTATCAGTATTGTGTGACACACTGGCCTAATTTCCCGCACTAGTACTAATTTCATTTAGTTTTTGTTTGCTTTTCAAAATTAATTTTCAATGCACTGCTTTTGTGTGATTTTCGATTATTTCAAAGCCATAGGGGCCCGGCTAGATATTAATAAAAATCGTTGAAATTTCTTGTCAGTATTATGCGAAACACTGGCCAATTTTTCCGCACTAGTACTAAAACAATTTTTCTTTAAAGTTTTTTTTGGTCCACCTACTTTGTAACCAACTGAAGCAAAATGAAATAGCAAGTTATAAAAGGCATAATTGATGTTTTAATGTTGCTAATTTAGCGATTTGTAATATAAAACTTTTAAAAATATACACGAAAATCTATATAAAGATTTAAAAAGTTATACAATTAAAGTGTAAATGTTTCTTAATTTCCTTTATATTTTGAATTATTAAATATATTTAAAATTCATTAAATAATTTTTGAGAAATTTTTCGCAAGAATAATTTACATTCTGAATACTTTGTTTAGTGCAAAAATATTTCGGCATTGTAAGTAAACATGATTCAATTTCAAAAAATTCAAATATTTAAAACTACAAAAACATTTTAAAATTTATATATTTTCATTTATGTAGCGGAAATATAAGTACTTTAGAGTTATTATATCGATAACATCTACCTGTAAATAAATATTAAATATAAAAAAAAAATACTGTTTTGAAAATAGCATGTCAAAAGTTCACTATTAATATTACTTTAATAAATTTCAAACACAGTTAGCTTTTTTCAAGTTTTGAATGCTATAAAAATGTTAAAATATTTTAATGTTTTTAATACTATGAAAAGTTAAAATGGTTTGCAGTTTTAAATTTTATAGAAATGTTAAAGTATATTACAATTTTAAATGCTGTAACATGTACATATTTGCATATTGAATGCTAGATTCCATTAATAGATGCTTAAATTTTAAAGTTATATAACTTAAACTAGAGGGACAATAGATTCTGCCGGACAATGTACATTATACTAGCTACGGACTCAATCCTTAGCAAATAAAGTGATTTGATTTATTTATTTACAGCTATGCCTTAGTAAAATAATAATATAAGACATACAGAATTACAAAAATGTATATTTATTTATATATGTACACAGGTACGATTAACTAGATATTTGTACATATATAATAATACGATTGTTCCCCGCTTTCATGAATAAATTACTTTATTTATTAATTAGAAATAATTTTATTTGTATATATTTCATATATGTGTAATATATACAAATATCTACGGACTCAGTCCTTAACAAAAAAGTGATTTGATTTATTTATTTACCGCGATGCCTTAGTAAAAAAATCTGATGTGGGCAACACATGACTTTCCTTATATAATGTAATGAATTTACTGCTTTTACAGTAAAAAAAATAGGTTTTTCTTATAGTAGATACTAATATTCCTTCCAAGATATTGAGTTTTCGACAATTGTCGTCATTTTCATTGATTTAGCGTCATTTTTATCCATTTGGCGAGATTGTCGTTAATTTGGCAACATTTCAAAAAGTCGCCAAGTTGGCGACATTCCGCCAAATTCGGCGCCAAAATCTCGCCAAGCGTTATGGACGAAGAAATATGTTATTCTTACAGCAGACAAATGATTATTGGCGTTCAAATACAAACATATTACACAAAGTATCTTTTTTCATCAATGGAATGAGCTAGATCCACGAGAATGATGTCACTGAATTTATCGTATAGTATTACATATGAAAAGTGAACATGTTTCTTAATAGGAAGTATTTTGCTTTTTTCATTTTATATGACTTTTTGATAATTTTTTTGAAAAATATGCAATATCTCGAGAATGGTTCATGTTAGCGTTCTAAAATTTATGCCAATCGTTTTCTAATGAAAAATTACATAAGAAATGTCTATTTGCGTAACTTTATTAGCGGTTTTGATTTTTTGACGATTTTTTCAAAATGTCATTCCAAAATTTAGGGGGGGGGGGGGGGTTCTGAACATTCGATTGCGTATAAAAACAATAGGTTTCCAGTGTTTACGAATTGTGAATTTTATACCAAATTTGGTTCGAATCGGTCCATTCGTTCGTCAATTATCGTCTCCACAGTCTCACTGACACACACACACATACTTTCACACACACACACACACACACACACACACACAGACATCACTTCAAAAATGTTTGATTCGTGATCAGGGATGCTTGAAACGTGTTCTCCCTTCGAAAACTCGAATTCGAATTTTCGACCCCGTCACAATACTTTCCTTATACATTATGTATATAAGGAAAGTAATAATAATATAAGACATACAGAATTACAAAGATGTATATTTATTTATATATGCACACAGATGCGATTAAATAGATATTTGTACAGATATAATAATACGATTATTCCCCGCCTTCATAAATAAATAACTTTATTACTTTCCTTATATACATAATGTGTAAGGAAAGTATTGTGACGGGGTCGAAAATTCGAATTTGAGTTTTCGACGGGACAGCACGTTTCAAGCATCCCTGATCACGAATCAAACATTTTTGAAGTGATGTCTGTGTGTGTGTGTGTGTGTGTGTGTGTGTGTGTGTGTGTGTGTGTATGTGTGTGTGTGTGTGTGTGTGTGTGTATGTGTGTGTGTGTGTGTGTGTGTGTGTGTGTCAGTGGGTCTGTGGAGACGATAACCAACGAACAAATGGACCGATTCAAACGAAATTTGGTACAAAAATCACAATCCGTAAACACTAGAAGCCTATTGTTTTTATACCCAATCGAATGTACAGAACCCCCCTAAATTTTCAAATGAAATTTTGAAAAAATCGTCAGAAAATCAAAACCACTAATAAAGTTACGCAAATAGACATTTCTTATGTAATTTTTCATTAGAAAACGATTGGCATAAATTTTAAAACGCTAACTTGAACCGTTCCCGAGATATTGTACATTTTTTAAAAAAATGTCAAAAAGTCATATAAAATAAAATAAAAATATTTCCTATTGAGAAACATGTTCACTTTTCATATGTAATACCATGCGATAAATTGAGTGACATCATTCTCGTGGATCTAGCTCGTTCCATTCATGAAAAAATATACTTTGAATAATACTTTTTTATTTGAACGCCAATAGTCATTTATTTATCTGCTGTAAGAATAACTTATTTCTTAGTGCATAATGCTTGGCCAGATTTTGGCGACGAATTTGGAATGTCGCCAACTTGGCGATTTTCTTGAAATGTTGCCAAATTAACGAAAATCTCGCCAAATGGATAAAAATGACGCTAAATCAATGAAAATGACGATTAATTGTCGAAAACTCAATATCTTGGAAAGAATATTAGTATCTACTATAAGAAAAACCTATTTTTTTACTGTAAAAGCAGCAAATTCATTACATTATATAAGGAAAGTCATGTGTTGCCTGCCCACATCAGATTTTTTATTAATTAGAAATAATTTTATTTGTATATATTTCATATATTTGTAAAAATGTAATTCCAACATTTTCATAAAAAAATCTCTCACTTAACAACAAAGTATGCATGACTATCTTCTTCTGTGTTGATTTTATTTAGTTTTTCTTTTCTACAAAATGTATTTCAGAGCTGAAATTATTGATTTTGGGCGCTGACTCACATGGCAGCATACTCAATCATGGAGAACTTTCGTTCGAAAAAAAAATTACTTAAGGGAATATGCCTCAAAAAACACTTCACTTGTTTGGCCTGCGGGTTATATCATTTTTCAGATTAATCAGATTGGTGATTGCACAGTATTAGGGAAATCGTACGCTGATGATCAAGAAGTATTTGATTTTTCAGAATTTTTATATTTCTTTTGGAAGGTATATTAGTACTATTTTTATGCTATACAAATATAGACATACCTTAAACGATAAATTAAACATATCATTTAATATTTGAAATTTATGGAAGTAGTTGAAGAAACAACCACTTTAGAGGCTTGAACCCCGTAGACCTATAGATTTTCTGAAGGAACAGATGTCGAAATAAGTTTTGATGTATTTTAAGGAAAGCATTGAATTTGGGATCCCTGTCCCTGAATAATATTAGATCATCATTTTTGGGATCTGAAGCATTTGGATTGCAAGATATATCAAAACTTATATTGATCTTGTATAGAAGTCAAGATATCTTATTTATGCATTCAAAAATTTTAGGGGCCGGATATTTCATACCTCAGCATTTTTAGGAACTGAAGTCTCGACAGGCGTATAGAACTCAGTATGGGTTCGATAATGAGATACAATTCAATATATTTTGGAATGGATCTTAAAAAGAAAATTAAGATCCCAAGGTCCAAAAATAGATCTGGAGACCACGTGATCTATAACATTTTGAAGTTATAGGCCTCGTGGGTTATTCCCCTAATACCTTTATTCCCCTAATACGAAAGTGTAAAATATCTATTCAGAGGGCCAAGGCGGTGCCAATCAATTTAAACCGGGACCCAGTAGGGGCGACATTCACAGAAACCGTACCTTCCTACCTCTAACATTGGAAGGACTATTGGAAATATATTAGGGGAATTCAAAATGCATATTACGTGATCTAAAAAAAAAACAATTATATATATATATATATATATATATATATATATATATATATATATTCGTAAAATTGCGGGACTTGGGGAATGTGCCATATATGAATAAATACAAATAGAACTAACTCTCTTAATGTCTAAAGACACACAATTTTTGTTTTCCCTGTTTAAAATGTGTTTGTAGATGTCCCTCATATTCAATATTCATATTTTTAACTGTTTGCATTTGCAGTTGTATAAAATGGAATTAATTAAGAAATTCTATCATCAGTGTCCCAGCTAAATTGTCACCTAAATGTAACGGATACATTTCTTTCGTCCTAATTAAGCGTTTCGCAAATATTACTAATTGCCATTGAATAGAGGCCATATAAAATTTTAATTTCACAGTTTTATGAAATTAAAGATTCTGATTCGAACATGTACCGTTAGATAAATTCTCCTCTGTTTGAGGACAATTTTTCATATTACTTTAACTTTTACGACAAAGCGTTGTTTTTTAAATAACTTTTACGACAAAGCGTTGTTTTTTTAATAACTTTTACGACAAAGCGTTGATTTTTTATATTCATTTCAGACACTCGTTATAAAACACCTGGCATACAGTTATGGATATCTATTAAAATTTCAGAAAGCAGATAAAAATTACATGTATTCTGCCCGAAACTAATTGCATAGATTGTTTGCAGCTGAATAGGGAGAGGATAATTGTGAAGCGACTAATAATAGAAATTATACCGAATAACATTCCAAACAGTATGCCATTATTGATAGCTAGTATATGGTCAATTTTTAGATATGCAAAAAATTTTGCCTTTATAATGGCAATATTGCCAGCATAAATATAGCCAAAGTTGACTTGCAAAGATATAGCCATTATTTACCTAATATATGTCCAATATATTAAAAATATCGCTTTAAGTGCAGTATACTAAATTTTAGTCATTTTTAGATAGATTTTTAAATCATAAGCGAAGCATTTGGATTTCACAGCTTAAGCAAGAAAATATAAGACATTTTATAACTACTAAAAAGCGAAATGTCCTTCAAGAGTGCAATGATCAGATGATATAATCCTCCCTGTACAGTTTCAAACACAGAACTGGTTGGTTAGAAGATAGGCACGTTATTCTTTACTCTATAGTGATTAGCAGTATTTGACTTTTAGTATTTTCTAGCTTTCTCTTTCCTAGATAATTAAGGTTCTTATTCAACAGAGCATATGCATTGCTTCTATCTATATTCCCTTTCAATTGTGATATATCATATTTAAATATGACATTTAATTTTAAAAATAAAAATCGACTAACATCAATGAACCCTTATAACAATGGCAGATGCTGAAGTTACTTCTGTAGATGTTGCAAAGATCACTGTTGCCCCAACCGGGAATCGGACCCCGGATCTTCGAACTGGCTAACCGATGCTCTAACATGAGGTACTGGGACGAAATTGCAAGCTCTTATCGTCGAAGTGGACTCCGCATTTTCCACCATCTAATGTCAGTTTGGCGGGAAACTGACAATCTGACTGACCCCATCCTGCTACTTTTACCTCAGTTAGCCTTCTGCGACTACTATTTTGATCCAGCTTAACCTTTACGTTACGGCTCCAAGAATCCACTTTTTCAACTCCAGAACGGCAAAATAATTGAAAATTCCATCCCTGTAAATAAATACCTTCAAGGTACTTGTCCTTTTTTCGTAACTCGCTCCCCTTCTGTCAGGAGAAACTAGGAGGAAGGATTGCAGGCAGGTACAAGAGGCGTTCCCCTCCTTTCCCAGAAAAATGGGGGTGAAAAAGACTGGTACAGCAGTTGAACCAGCGCCGCTCTAGGAGAAGAGATTTTCAGTGGTACAACTGTTGTACCGGCGTAGTTAAATGGTTAATGTGGTCGTTATGCTCTCAAATTGAAATCGGCGTTCAGTCCTCCAGAGTCCACTTTATCCGTACTAGTCGTATTAGGGTCACTTTCAGACCTGCGACATCTTTGCACTAACATACAAGGTTGATTTGATCGGGTGTCATTGTAAAAAACCTTACTACCCCAAGTGGGAATCGAACCCTGGATCTCCAAACTGGCCATCCGATGCTCTACCGTTGGGACGCAATTGCAAACTCTTATCGCCAAAGTGGACTCTGCGTTGTAATAACAGTAAGAATTATATTTCTGAAATCTAATTAAGCTGGTATAAAAAGTTAAGAAAGCACATCCTATTCCTTCTTATCATCATTTAATCCTTACGTTCTCCTAATTTTAAAAGGATTTATGCTAGCAAATCTGCATACCAAGACCTTTGTTTAGTGACCCATTAGACCAGTGTTTCACAACCTTTTTTGTGCCATGCCCCACCTAAGCCTTTCTAAAATTCTTATGCCCCCCATGTAACATATTTTTAATATTCAAAAATTGAATTGTTCACTAAAGAAACTTAAATGATAGGTTTTAGGAAGAAATCAGTAGGAAATTGTTGAGGAAACACAGTAAGTAAATTTTCAAAACATATAATGGAGAACTGAAATTCAAGTACGAAATAATTTTAATGAAAGATTTTTCTATATTTTAATTATTAGTAATTATTTTATTATTTAAATTTAGTGAGATCCTTGCGCTTGCTGCAAAGAGATTTTATGTTGGGTTCCAATTTAGTTAGCTTTAGTCTCAAGTCTCCCCGTTGTGTTATATCCATCCTATTTCTTTTTTTTAGCAGCAAATCATTTATGGAAACGGTAACAAGATGGAAACCGTAACAATAGTTTTCTTGGAAACGGTATGGACACGGTAACAATAACGGATGGAAACGGTAACAATAGTTCCATCAAAATGGAAACGGTAACAATAGTTTTCTTGCACATTTGGTATCTTAAACTCTGCGTCTTAATTGCATCTTATTAATTCTCTGCATCTTAATTGCATCTTATTAATTCTCTGCATCTTAATTACATCTTATTAATTCTCTGCATCTTTATTGCATCTTAAACTCTGGACGAATCCATTTTCGAATTGCCCCCCTTAACAATCAAATTGACCCCCTGTGGGGCGTGTGCCCCACGTTGGGAAACACTGCATTAGACGTTCTACTATGTTTTCCACTGTATATAATTTAACTCATAAACTCTTAATATAAAGATAATTATAAATTGGACCAGCAAGTGGCAGCAAACATAATGCTTGCAAAATATTATAATTTAAGCGTTCCCATCTAATATTTAGACGCATTAAATCTGAAGTGGTTCATGTTTCATACTTCTGTCCCATACGGTTAATGTCTCATACGTAATTTTTGTAAATTACATTTTATACAAAAACAAAGTTTTCTTGCTCTCATACACAATAGTTTAATCATAGTTTTTTTTGTTCCCATAGAATAACACTGGGAGATAGAACTATTAATATGGGACACTTACTCACATGCCAACGTACTACACCATAGCAAACTTCCCCTAAAAAAATCTAATTGAAATACGCCTGCCAATTATTACATCAGTCTAACCTGAGGGTTATATATTTTTCCAGATT
Source organism: Amaurobius ferox (assembly GCA_951213105.1). Classification (NCBI taxonomy): domain Eukaryota; kingdom Metazoa; phylum Arthropoda; class Arachnida; order Araneae; family Amaurobiidae; genus Amaurobius; species Amaurobius ferox. Next base: position 139,124,227 of record OX578136.1, read on the forward strand.
AATCCCAACGGCGTTTGCACAAACATGGGAAATTGATCAAGAAGAGTAGTTGTTCATCCAGTTAAATAATTTATGTTTTTTTAATCAAAGAATGAAAATACAGACGTTATTCTTATTATTCATATACGTCATCAGACTTAACATCGCTAAAAGTTAAGACCAGATGTATTAATTTTGATGGGCCACGTTTTATTTTTTATATTAAACATTCGGGCTACGCCCATGCTCGCTAATGTTCACCAAATCCCGTAACTCGCTTTTAGAGTCAGAAGGCTTCGCCTTCTACTTGCTAGTGCTCACAGAGCTCGCTTCCCGAGCTCATTCTTCGCGACTGCTACACAGGCTTAATACGACCATTGTACCCTCTCTTGTTCGCTTATACTCAACAACCCCATATCTCGCACCTCGAGCAAACCGTTATGTAGCTTGCTTTTTATGCAATGGCAAAAAATTGCGTTTCGTTTGTTGAAATCATTAATTTAAATATTACGTTTTTGAAAGTGGCAACAGCATTTTCAACAATCAAAGTTAAATCATTTAAATATTTATTCTCTTTAGATGGCAACAGAGCTTACAACAATGAAAGATGAAATGTTGAAAATGAATGACAGTGCAGGTAGTGTAAATGTTAAAGTAGTGTAAAAACATTTTCACTTCCAAATTTTATAAAAATATAAATTGTTATCCAAAACTATTACCAAAATAGGAGGCGATACATGGTAATGTATTCTAAATAGAAAAATATCTCTATTTTAAAAGTATTTGTTCGACGGCTGCACCAAGCTTTTTTTTTATAGAGAAGGCATGTGGAATAAAATTATAGTAATTCGTAAGCATATACATTCCTATTTACACTAGTTGTAAAATAAATATACTACGTATACACTTGTTTGCCACATCTTTTATTTAAGTATAGTTTCATAAAATTTAAATAATGTACTCATGTATGGTCTATAACTGCATACCACAGTCTGCAAAACATTTAAAGGCAGAACTATAACGGCACATGAAATTTTTGATAACGAATCATATTCGAAATATTTGTCGTTCGTTCTATTGCATCGTTTGTACTACTGCGTAGCTCAAAGAGGGACGACCGTCCAAAACAGTTATCTTACACCTTCATGGTAGGTCGGACGGTCTGGGTCTCAACAACAACAACAAGCTATTGTGTTTACAATAGGGTCCGTTGCTCCGCTATAGGCGCTCCCTCTATCGATCAACACGGAACTACGATAGGTAATTAGGATTACTATTATTAGGTTTATTATACAGCAAGGTATTTTATGTAAAAGAAATAACACAGAACTTATTGTTCCAAAATATCGTGTGCAAGTGCAAGGAGACTCGTAACAATTTACGCAACAAGACCAACACCATACGGAATTAGAACAAATTGCCCACGTAAAAATTCTAAAAAGAGTAATGTTGAGATAAAGGACGATATTGCTAAACGATAAGCAAAAATCTGGTTGCCAGATTATGTCGGTTAAAAATCTATGACCAAACTATTCCATCCAATCATGGCGTGAGAAAAAATTTAGACGGAGCTAGAATTATTGAAAACAGCCACAGAAATAATGTAATAATTTAATGACGTCAGCCGCTATTATGAGATGCAGTTGTTTAGAAATAATTGAAATTGCTTAAAGCTAAAATAGCAAATCAGGTTTGAAACGAAGGGGATTTTTTAAGGGAATAAAATAAACATGAATTATTAAAAATAGGAAAATTTAAAAAATAGTAAACATTTATAAAAATGAATATTTTTTTAGATTTTTAATTATGCAAGCAAATGTTGATAAAATATTAACTACCGATTTAGTGAAAAAATTAAATATTAATTGAAAATTTATTATTCCGAAACTTATAAAGAAATAACTTAAATTATTTTTTAAACTATAAGAGTTCTAGAACAGTATCAAAATTCATGTTTACTTTTTTAAACATTAAATTCTGGGTAATGAAAGTAATAATTTATTATAATCGTATAGTTATCGTATCATGTTTGTATAATTCGCATTCTTGTGATTATATTTGAAAATTTCAACGAAAACTAATGAACTTCATTCAGATAACATGATCGAAATATAAGTCGCCTGGCTCTCTATGTAAAAGCAGTAAATATTTCTTTCATACACTATTATTCCATTCCTTTCATTCATTACAGTACTACAGTAATATATTTCAATTTAAAACTTAAAACCATGGAGGTAAAAGTACATTAACTCTATGCTTAAAACTTCATACAAAAAATCTGCTATAAAATCGGCTACTTCTCTATTTAAAATCAATGAATATTTCATTCTTATCAGCTTTATTTCGGACTCCAGAGGTAAATAATTTTGCATTAAAAATTCATCAGTTCTTATACAACTCATCTTATAGCTTGTTGTGTTTACATTCTGCATACGTTAAAATTAGCCTTTGTTGTAGAACTAATCAAAATTTGATGATCATTTAATCTCAAATATATTATAATTGCGTTGTTTCAGAATAAAGATGCACAGAAATTAAGTAAAAATAAAGCGGTTTTAGGACGGATACAACACTAAATCTAAATTAAAAACAACTTTAAAAATCACGATCTTGACACAAGATGGATGTTATATTCTATTTAGAAGTGGGTTAAGTGATCTCTTCATATAATATAGGTGTAATTATTATTTTAATTTTTAATTAAAAAACTACCTAACATATTTTGCTGGATTTTTTTTTGATATATTTTATGGGATAATTCGAATATTTCTTAAAAATTTCGAAACAATTTGTGAATATTAACTTCGTTGAGAAATGTTTGAAAAATTAGGTCCCATTGGGCTCAGTGTATTTCATTCTTCAACCTGGGTTCAATCCAAAACTAATTGGGTGATATTATTCATTTATATTCCCATAGGTCTCACAGACCGTCTGAACAACATACTAAATTTTCATTTTGATAAAGTCATTTTTACGGCAGTTATCGTGCGAACAGACAGACAGACTGACATGCAGACAAACAGAATGAACAAAGTCATAAACGCTTTTCAACTATGTTGTGACGTGTTAAAAATGAATTGATTAAAAGTGAACTGGAAATGTTTTAAAGTTGCATGTCCTCAATCAGAAAACTGCTTTAAAGTGTTTTGGAGAAAAAAAAGGACGAACTAACAATGTTGCAGTAGAAATTAAAGCTAAAAAGATAAAATAAAAAATAATAATTTTTATTAAACTAAATGATTTTATGCAGATGTTCAATATGTGCGTACATTAAACACAATAATCACAAATATAAAATGACCAGCTGTTGACTTCAAACCAGAAACAGATTAAAAAAAATATGTTTTTTTTTAAAATAAGACAGGACTTCAAGAGCTACTTTTAGAAAAATAACATATTATATTTTATTTACTTTCATGCGGCTACAAATTCAGTTTTCTGCCACTATCCCAATTTTAAAATATCGATTTGGGACGTTGTCTCAGGTGGCAATGTACTCAATCATACCTAACTGTCACATAGAAGTAATAGTCTGATATAAGTAAAGCCACAAAATATTACACTGCAGGTTATGTAGTTTTCCAGGTTAACTTTTGGTTGGGTCTTTGCATAATGTACAGTGATATCATTGAAAATTTGATAGTATTAATTACTGTAGGATATTTTAAAATATTACATGAGTGGTTATAAAAGAAAATTTATGTATTTCATTCGAAAAGTCGTATTTCTAAAAAAATATACCTTGCATTTATTTACGTTATAAAGACAAAAATGTAAGCTTTTTGAGCTATTCTGAATGTAACTCAATGTTTTTTAGAATTATATATGAATATACAGTAATTCAGATAAGGCAAATAGTGCATATATTTATTGTAAATTCTTGCATTAAAAAATCAGGTCATGCAACCTAGTGTAAAACTTGGTTATGACACATATGAAGAAGAAATATTCCAATCTCGGATAAAACCAGCAATTTGCATTGCATAAAATATATTCAAGGATATTTGATGTATGCATTGGAAATTTTGAGATTTAAATTTTCTCAACACATATTTAGTGTAAAAGTTTATGACACATATGAAGATGTAAAATTTCAATCTCGGGTAAAACCACCATTTTACGTTGCATAAAATATGTTCATGGATTTTTGATGTATGAATTGAACATTTTGTTATTTAAATTCTGTCAAATTGTATCGGAATATAAAGGTGAAATAAATTATTTCAATATAACCTCAATTCAACATTATATATCTTTATATCTTTAAAATACTTGTAACTTAGGCAAACATACGACAACGCATCATTTTTAGTATCGCACAAGAAAATCCAGAAGGATTTATTTATGGACACTTTTTAAAATAGTATATTTCATAAATATTTTTTCGAAAAGTTTTAAAGCACAGCAAGCAATTTCTATGTTTAATCGATCATCTCATTAGAGATAATTATATACGCAATTTCTGTAAATGTGCATCATTTACGACAGTAATTACGTTTCCGAATTCCAACTTTATAGTCCCTTAAAGGTAGATAAGCGACAAAAGTTAAGCCATAAAATCCCTTATTAATATTTAATGTTCTTTGTTAAGGCTTTATCGCTCATAAAATAATTAATTTCTTGCTTTACAAGTGCCACAAGTATAATTATGTTTGTCTAAACCAAACATTATAACCTGTACAAGACATTTATGATTCAACAATAAAACAGTCTACCCATTAATAAATTCATAGATTTTGATGGATTTTTGATGTATGCATTGGACATTTTGAGATTTAAATTCTGTCAAATTGTATTGGAATATAAAGGTAAAATAAATTATTTCAAAATAACCTCAAATCAACACTTTTTATCCTTAAAATATTTGTAAGTTAGACATACATGCGACAACGCATCATTTTTAGCATCGCACAAGAAAATTCAGAAGGATTTATTTAAAGTAAATTTTTAAAATAGTGAATTTCATAAATATTTTTTCGAAAAGTTTTAAAGCACAACAAGCAATTTCTATGTTTAATCGATCATCTCATTAGAGATAAGTATGCACGCAATTTCTGTAAATGTGCATCATTTACGACAGTAATTACGTTTCCGAATTCCAACTTTATAGTTCCTTAAAGGTAGATAAGCGACAAAAGTTAAGCCATAAAATCCCTTATTAATATTTAATGTTCTTTGTTAAGGCTTTATTGCTCATAAAATAATTAATTTCTTGCTTTACAAGTGCCACAAGTATAATTATGTTTGTCTGAACCAAACATTATAACTTGTGCAAGACATTAATGATTCAACAATAGTACCCATTAAAAAACAAAATAGCTTTTATCAAAAATCATATATATATATATATATATATATATATATATATATATATATATATATATATAGGATTTCCTGTGCTATAGGTGCCCAATGGCTATATCCTCAACCGTTAGTCACAGAGATACACATCCAATTGCAAAAATGTTTTAAATTTTAAAATCTATTATCTTAAAAAGAGTTTAAATCAATAAACGCATTTCTGAAAGAAATACGAAGTATAAAATTTTATACAGTCCCCTGGTCCTACCAATTATATTTAGGAAAATTTTCTTCATACAACTTTATGCAAAATAAAAAAAAATCATCCTTTTACGACCGAAATTGACCGACTTATAGCTGCTTAAATGTAGAGTACATTCTGTGCTGAGAAATAGGCAATGCGATCCCTTATTGGTTGGTTGCCTGAAACGGGACATTTTTATGCGTGGAAAAGCGACTTGAGTGATAAAATTTAATGCTTCATAACTCGGTGAATTTTGGTCGTAAAAGGAAGCATAAAATTATTTTGCATGAAATTATATGAGGATGCTTTTCCTAAATATAATTGGTACGACCGGGGGATCGTGTGAAATGTATATTTCGTATTTTTTTCGGAAACGTATTTATTGATTTAAACTGTTTCTATGATAATAGATTTTAAAATTTAAAACATGTTCGCAATTGGAATATATCTCTGTCACTAACGGTTGAGGAAATAGCCATTGGACACCGATAGCACTGGGCACCCTGTATATATATATATATTAGGGTGGTCCTTATTTTTTAACCTTGTTTTTGTATGTGTCACCCCTCAGTTATTTCTAGCTGGCTTAAAACTAATGCCAGAAAAAAATCTGGTCACCGCCAGCAAGTTGGATGCACGATAGGGGGCGCAGCGTCGGCAGTTCAAGTTGTCGGGAACACGGACCACGACGGTTAGTCATAGTCAGTATTGTGTAATCTTCCAAATGAAGCGGTAGCACGTGCTTTGTTAAAATTGGTGCTAAAGGGCATAAGGTGCTTCGCAATCATATATATTTGATTGAAAGAGAAACAAGTCAAATATTTGGTAGCAAATTACCTTCTAATAAACAAGTAATTCAAGTGCTATTTTATAATATGCGATGAGTAAAATTAAGTCTCCGTGAAAGTGTCGTATAATATTTTCTGAAACTGTAAATCTTTGTCAAAAAGCACGAATACCATTTAGAGAACCTCAGCACTGCATTGTTAAACTGTAAGCCCTGTATAATGAATGGAAAATGCTTTAAAAATATCCTAGAAAATGGAACGAAACTCAGGAGCAGAAAGAACACAATGTTAAAGAAAAACTAGAGGACCTATTTGATATTGCTCACGCTAATGCCTTGGAAATTATTAAATTAGAAGAAGACGGACAATTTCTTATATGCCAGAGGGAGAAAGGAAGAATTGGTATTTCAGGGGGCATTGATAAAAGAACTGTTGAAAAGGAAAAAATAGTACTGAAACGTCTTAGTGCAGAAGAACAGCGACGAAAAAATAAAAGAGGATACAAAAATGAGTGAAACAATGGACATGGACTTGGACATCAAAGAGTCATGTAAGTAAAAAATATTTTTAAGTAAATAAAAAATAAGTTGTTGCGTTATCGCTAAACTAGAAAATTATTTTTATGTATATTTTTTAGTTTTTTACTAGGGAAATATTTAACTAGAAAGTTGTTTTTTTATGTATAGTAATTGTATTATATTAAATATATTATTAAATCTTTAATGTTTTTATGTAAACTATAAGCTAGTCTGTAATCTGTAATTCTTGAACATAAGTCTTACATGTATTAGAAATTAGCATGTAAGATTTATAATTCAGTACTATCATACACATACTAGTATTCATGTTTTGGCACATACTAGTATTCATGTTTTGGCACATAGAATCGTTAGCTATCTAATGTAGATGTAAGCAGCTAGAAATGCAATGGGGGGATGCCTAAACAATGACTTTTCCTGCCCTTTCCGCACTATTCCTGCCAGTTTTCCTCTAGATCAATTAAATATACAAGGGGGCCATGACCCTCCCCTTTCCCCCCTCTACTCACGTCCTCTTCCAAACATAAGTTATTTATTATGCTTCGACAAAGCAAAAACATTTCATAATGAAGAAGCAAATACTGCACTTTTGAAATGTGTATATTTTGTCCAATTATTATATTGTTAACCCAGTCCTTTATATTATATTTACAAACGGTTTTTGTTTTAGTGTCAGATTCGTCTGAAAATGGGAGTTCATCTGAAGATGAAACTGACGGTGAAGATACGTTGTGTCCCACAAATCAGCCAGGTCCATCCAAAGAATGTAAACATGGAAACATTAATTTTGTTAACACCAAGTTGGTAGCAGCTCTTGATAAATGCAAGTTAAGTGGCAGAGACTTTGTCCACATTTTAATGGGTACTGCAGAAGCTTTGGAACACAGCGCTGAAGATCTAATTGTAAATCGAACCTCGATACAGCGATGCGTTCCGTCAAAAGCTTCCTGCCAAGCATGCTTCAGTAATCAGAAATGAGCGTCTGGTGTTACAGTTAGAGTTCGCTACCGTCCACTGGGATGGAAATATGCTTCCAGCATTTACTATAAGCGAGAATGTTGACAGACTTCCAGTAATTATTTCTGCTAATGGACAAGAGTTTGGGGAGTCTTTGGGACTTTTGGGAGTCACTCAATTGGTTTCTTGCAGTGGAGACGACATGGCAGCAGTTATTTACAACTTGCTTGCTGAAAATAAACTTTTGGATACACTGCAAGCCTCGTGCTGTGACATCACTGCGTCAAATACTAGAAGAATAAAAGGTGCTTGCATTTTATTAGACCAAACACTGGGAAAAGATCTATAGGGTGTCTGCAAGGTACGTATAGTACCTTGCAGACACCATATATATAACTTGGTTTTAAAATCTGCTTTTGAAGCATGCATTGCTACGTCGTCTGGACCCGAAACACGATTATTTAAACGTTTTCATATAAGCCTGGGCTAATATAGATATTTCTAAATATACGGTTGGAATTGATGATCAATTTGTTGTGAACAGTATCGGTGAAGACATAGAGATTGTGCTTCATTTTGCCAAAGAGCAAGTTGTTGTTCAACAGACAAGATACAAAGAGCTGCTTCAGGTAGTTATTATACCTTTAGGCGGACACGAAGCCAAATCAATTATATTTCGTTTACCAGGTTCTTTTCACCATTCCAGGTGGATGGCGAAAGCTATTTATTGCTTGAAAGTATTTATTTTTCGAAATGGATTTCATTTGACTCGGCAGGAATTGCAAGGATTAAGGAATATTTGTTGTTGTTGTTGAGACCCAGACCGTCCGACCGACCAGAAAGGTATAATGTAACTGTTTGGATGGCCGGGAAGTGCCACCCAATTTCGACCGGAAACCAGTGGGGGAAGTATTCACAGGGACAGTACCTTCCTTCCCCTACAACCAACATCTCGGAAGGACGTACGGACCCACATGTTTAACGTGATCGAACTCCGCATGAACACGGCGGCAGTTGTGGCAAATCCAGCGCGCAAACCACCGGGCTACCGCGCCCGAAATATGCCAACAGCACGCGGTTTTCCCAGATGGTCAACCACCCAAGTACTAACCGCACCCAATGCTGCTTGACTTCGGTGATCTAATGAGAACTGGTGTTTTCAACACGGTAGGGCCGTTGGCTCAAGGGATATTTGTATATTTATTGTAAAATATATATAGAAAAACTTGGTACTATACTCCCTTATTACAAAGCACCATCCCATGATTTGATGTTTTTAAATGATCTTTATTTTTACAATGAAATAGATAAAAAAATTTCCCAAGTAACAGCAAAAAAAATTTGTGGTCATTTTTGGTATCTTACCGAAGAAATAGTGGTTTTAGAGTTTTTTGATGATACAATTCTTGTCGAATAAAAATTAAAGATGGAAAAAGCATTTAAAGAAAAAAATCAACTAATTGCGACTCAGTTAAGCGTTTCAGTTTTGATTTTAAAGAAATTACCGAATTTACACAGAAAGAACTAGATAATTTTGTCAAAAAGCACATCAATTTTTTTAAGCGGTTTAAAATATCGACCGATTTTATTGCTCGTGATCCTGCAATCTGGACTTCTCTTGATGATTATCAACACGATTACAGTAGTCAGAAACCTTACAGTAGTCATGATATCGCAGAAAGAAATGTGAAGCTTATGGGAGAATACAAGAATATTATAATACAAGATGAGGAACAAAAGCAACACCTATTGCAAGTCGTAAAAGCCTATAGGAGCCATTTTTAACCTTGCTCAAAGCATTCATTATCAAACAATTATTTATTAAACCTTTTATTATTACAATTTAATGTTATAGAATCTTGTTTTTGCGGTTAAATAGTTCTAGGCATTATTTTATTTATTTTTACTACTAAATATTTGCTTTAAATTTAAAACAGAATTAATAAAACTGTTATTGCGAAGATTTAGGAATTTCACTAATTTATTTCAATTTTCACTCCCCTTAGGACACGTGTTATTATTAAATAAATTTTTCAAACTTTTTACCAGTTACTTTTACTACTAGCCCTAAAGGAAAAGAAATATGGGTGAGACATAAAAATTTGCGATTAATATTTTGCCTATATGCCCTCTTAAACAAACGTTTTTGAAAAACTATATTCATCTTGGGTGTTTTCATCGAATGATTAGTCCATATATCTAATTTCAAGTCTCTATCAAATTTTAAAGTAGGCATTTCTCATTTATTAGGCAAATCGGACATTTTGGTGTGTGACACCGCCTAAAGTAGCAAATATTGGAAATCTGAAACTGCACACTTTTCCTTTCAAACGGTATACCCAAAACACCACATCTGAAGTATCTCTTTTCTTCTCTGAAGTTTTTCTATCATTTCACTTTAAGAACAGTTTGATGTGCGGAACCCCCTAAAATTACACATATTGGAAATTTTCTATAGCTCATTTTATTCTTTTGAACTATCTATCTATATACCAGATTTGAAGTTTCTATTCCATCCTGAAGCATATTTTTTCCATCATTTCACATTCCAAAAGTTTTCATGTTGAGTAGCCACACCTTAAATGGATAAATTTGAAAAATTCTGTACTTGTGTTTCTTATCAGATGATTATCCCACATACCAAATATCAAGCCTCTATTACATTTTAAAAGGAGGTGTTTCTTATGTATTCGGAAAATCGAATATTTGGGTTTGCGGCACCCCCTAAAACAGAAAATATCGGAAAATTGAAATTGCATATGCTCTTCCTTTTGAACTATCTACTTGTACACTAAATTTGAAGTCTCTATCGCATCTCGAAGCATGACTTTTCGTCACTTGAACTTTCGAATGGTTTTAGAGCACCCCCTAAAACGAACATTTAAGAAAACTATATTGTCTTGGGTGTTTTTATTAAATTATTAACGCATAAACGAAATTTAAAGCCGCTAGCAAATTTTAAAGCAGGCGTTCCTCATTTTGTCGCCAAATAGAAAATTTCGGGATGTGACACCCTCTAGAGCAGCAATTATTGGAAATCTGGAATTGCAGATGTTCTTCATTTCGAACGATTTACCTGTATAAAAAAATGTAAGTCTCTATATCATCGCTAAGCATGCCATTCTATCATTTCCTTTTACGAACATTTTGGTGGGAGCACAACCTCTACGGAACATTTTCGAAAAAATCTATTTTTCCAGAGGGTTTTATCGAAAGATCGACCCGTGTACTAGATTCCATGTCTGTATCTATTCGGGAAGTGCCAAAACAAGCGTGACAGACGGACACTTGGAACTCAGTATATACTAGCCGAATAATAGTTGAAAATCAACGGTCTCGCAATAAGGAACCCCTGAATAATGTAATTTTTTGAATAATTCGCGTTTCTCATTTATGTGGCAAATCGAATATTTTAGTGTGCAGAACCTCCTAAAGAAAAAAATATTGGAAAACATGTGTTTTTTTATCAAATGATTAGCCTATATACTAAATTTCTAGTTTTTATCACATTGTAAAGGATGATTTTTTATTTGTTCGGCAAATCGAATATTTTAATGAGCGATACCCCCCTAATTAATAGCAAATTTTGGAAAAGTAAAATTGCACACTTTCTTCCTTTTCAACTAATTACCCGTGCATCAAATTGAAGCCTAACTCATCGCGAAACAAGCTTTTCTATCATTTCACATTTCGAATGTTTTTGTATGGATTACCCATCCCCTAAAATATACATTTTTGAAAAATCCAAATATACCAAATATCAAGCCTGTATCACATTTAAAAGGAAGCGTGCCTCATTTATATTTAAATTCGAACATATTAGTGTGCGACACTCCATAAAGTAGCAAGAATTGGAAATATGAAATTTCACACGTTCTTCCTTTCAAACTATCTACCCGTACACTAAATTTGAAGTATCTATCCTATCACAGAGCATGTTTTTTTCTATCACTTCACCTTCCGAACGTTCTTCTGCGCAACATCTCATTAATATGCAGTTTTGTAAAACCGTATTCATTTTGGCTTTTTTTGTCAAATGGTTAGCCCATATATTAAATTTCAAGCCTGTATTATATTGTAAAAGAGGCGTTTTTCATTTGTTAGGCAAATCGAAAATTTTAGTGAGCGGCACCTCCACATGAACAAATGTTGGAAAACTGAAATTGCATACTTTCTTCCTTTGCAACTTTATACCCGCACAACAAATTTGAAGTCTCTATCTCATCGCTGTCGTGACGGATTTCGCTACTTTTATGTAAATTATAAAATGACATTACTTTTTAAACCTTTATATTAATATTTATTTAATTTGTGACCCGGAACCCTCATGTCGTTGTATATATTTTATTATCTCAATGTATCTAAATCTGTGCAGAATTGTGGTCATTTTTATTTCGTTAAATAATTCTTTCACACTCGAGGAACACCGTCCGTTTGTTCAAGGTCGCACTTGTTTGCTGGTGGAGACAGATGTCTCCGTTCTTTTGCTATGTTTTGGGTGATGCAACCTTGTGCTGAATTTCATGTTGTTCTGCACGTGCCTTGGGAACTTTGTCGTTGAATGGGCGGATCCCTGGATGAATTTAAATACAAGTAATTTTGGATTGGCGGAAAAGAGATGATGTGAGCCCTTTGTAAATTTCCATTGGCCGGGCTCAGGATCCACCTGGAATACTTATGAGCTGTGTGAAGGGTGATTCTGGGCTCTCTCCCTGGAAAAACATCTTCGAACCCACGTTCGGCTCGGACCCATCCCTCAGGTTGGGTTATCGTAGCTGTGGAGGTCGGGAGAGACGCCGCTACCGTCGCCACTGCTTGACCGGACCTTTGCTGATGCTGAGCCTCGATGTTTGCTTGCCGCCGTTGACCGTCCGGGAACCTCCTGTTCCGGATGACTTCAGACCGTTCCTGACTAAGTCCTTGATGAAGCCTGGGCCCTGTGCGGGCCGTTGCTCGTATTCTGCTTGCTGCGTGCCTGTCGCATTTCCTTGGTCGGGGAAGATTCTCCCCGAGGTAAGCGACCTTTTCGGTAAATGGAGGCTGCGGTGCCTCGTCTGACTTCGTGTCATTGGACTGGTCCTCCTGATGTATCCTCAAGAGCTTCTGAGCTAAATTGTTATTAAATTGATCTTCTAAAGTAAAATATAATTGAACTGAATTACAGTTAATATTTAAGCCTTAAGCGTTCCTCGAGTATGTATTCTCTTCTCTCCTTGCCCATACCATAGTTTTTTAATAATAGAATATGTGATATTTATATGTTATACTGTTACTAATTGATTTATAGAAATGACTATTTAATTCCGGAAAAGAGCCGATGATTTTAGTAAAGGTGGTCCAGTGGTTGAAGAGCTGAATGTGAATCAGCATTTGTATTTTTATGTTAACTCCAATCTTTCGGAATTTAATAAATTAAGATTTAAAACGAAATCAAGAGTATTTATTTGTGTTGATTTAAGTGTTTTCAGCTGCTGATGAGTCCTTCAAGGTAAAGGTATTTTTCTGTTTATTTTGGATTTTGTTTGGGTTTCTCCGCAGGTCATCAATTGGGATTTTCCAACTGACGAGAGGTGTGTTTAGAACCTGGGAAGTAAAATTCTCTGTGAAAGTTCGGCTTTCTCGGTCAGCCGTGTCTGGCGGGAATCCGTTGCGACGTTTGATGCCCTCGGAATTCCCGTTGTGACAATTGGTGCCTTTGACCTTCCCTCTCGAGCACCTGTTTTTGAAATTTTGTTTTGTATGGAGTTTTGAAATTTAAATTGGTTTTTATTTGAAAATTCTGAAAATTTAAGTGGAAATTGGACCGATGGTATGGTTTGAATTTTGGTTTTGAGAGTTGCACACTTTTCTTGTTGAAAATGTGTATACACTATTTATGAAATTATTGTAAAACGTATTTGTGCAAAGAAATAATTTAAAATGTTTGAAATCTTGGTGAAGAGTGGCACGGTTTAAAATGAAAATGCTTGGTGTACGATAAAAATGGTTAAGAATACATTTTTTTAAAAATTGTTTAAAATTTGAAAATTATAAAACTATAGTATAAAACTGATAAAATTGAAAATTTGATTGAAGAATTATTCTAAAAATTGAACTTAAATAGTATAAAATTCTAATGTGAGAACTTGTTTCGATTTGAAATTCTGTGGAATTCTTTTGTCATTGCACCTTTCGAATGTTTTTGTGTGGAATACCCACCCCTTAAACATACATTTTTGAAAACTCCATTCTTCTAGTGTTTTCTATCTGATGATTCGCCCATGTACCAAATATCAAGCTTCTATCACTTTCTAAAAATCGCGTCAAGCCTCTATCATATCAAGCCTCTATCACGTTTTAAAAGGGACGTTGCTCCTCTATTCCGAAAATCGAACATTTTGGTGTGCGGCACCCCTAAATTAGAAATTATTAGAAAACTGAAATTATACACTTTCTTTATTCCAAACTATCTACTAGTACACCAAATTCAAAATTTTTATCTTATCCCGAAGCATTTTTTTATCACTTCACCTTTTGAAAGTTTTTCTCTGGAGCACCCCTACACAAATACTTTCGAAAAACTACATTCGTCTTGGGCGTTTCAATTAAATTATTAGCCCATATTTCAAATGTCAAACCTCTATCAACTTTTAAAGGGGTCGTTTCTCATTCATTCATGAAATCGGAGATTTCGGTGGGCGGCACCCCCTTAAGTAGAAAATATTGGAAATCTGAGATTTGAAATAGATATATTTTTACTCGCAACTGTCTGCTCTTTCCGGTGGTGTGAATTGTTTTTTTCTATAACGTCTGGATATTGGATAAAAAGGCGAAAAATGGAAAAAAAAGGTCGAAATCTCATAAAATATTAAATAACAAAAAACTAATTCAAATTTTAAAAATCGGTTCAAGCACCGGGGGGGAGGGTTTTAAAAACCCTCCCCCCCGGTGCCCCGATTGCCAACTGTCGTAGCTCTGCGACACGCGGTCGCTGAAACTATACGGTATAGGACAGACACACACACAGACATTGCTTTTTATTATATACCAGCCGCCTTCGGCGACCAGGCTGTGCCCTACCCTTGAAAATTCTGACTGTGGCAAACTTGCTGGCGCCTTCCAGAAAGGTGTAAGATAACTATTTGGACGACCAGGAAGTGCCACCAAATTTAGACAGGAACCCAGTGGGGGAGGCATCCACAGGAACCGTACCCTCCTTCCCCTACCTCCAATCTTGCGCTAACCACTGGGCTACTCCATCCTCCACGACATTCTCCATAACTTTCTTTTTATTCACCCAATTTAGACCGGAACCCTGTGGGAGTGGCATCCACAGAGACCGTACACTCCTTCCCCTACCACCAGCCTCTCGGAAGTACTTACGGACCCACATGTTTAACGTGATCGTACTCCGGGTGAACAAGGCGACAGTTTTGGCAGTGGCAGGAATCGAACCTGGGCCTACCGAGTGCAATTACCGAGCGCTAACCACTGGGCTACCGCGCCCTCAGCGACAATCTCCATAACTTTCATGTTATTCACCCAATTTAGACCGGAACCCAGTGGGGAAAGCATCCACAGGGACCGTACCCTCCTTCCCTTACCACCAACCTCTTGGAAGGACTTACAGACCCACATGTTTAACGTCATCATGCTCTGTGTGAACACGGCAGCAGTTTTGGCAGTGGCGGGAATCGAACCCTGGCCTACGGAGTGCAATTCCCACGCGGTAATTTAAATTTTATATACTAACCTCTTAATTCCGTCATTTAAAATATAACGTAATATCATTAAAAATATCCTCATTCCATCGTTCCACCATTTAAATTATCCATAAAATTAAAATATCCATATAAAATATCCATAAATTAAAATATCTATATAAAATGACCAAATGCTAAACTCTTAATTCCATGATTTAAAAAAACACTTAATTTTCTAACCCGTCTCCTTGGGAATACGTGACGTCACCGGCGGGAGAAAATCGGATCTTCCGAGAATTATCCGAGAAATTTAAAATCATTACTTCTTTAAAATTCCGTTCCTGGGGCCATTTTCTATTATTTATTGACCAGATTGGGCTTGTAAGAAAGCCACATCTTTGAGCTTTCTAAAAATGTAAATTATAAGTCGAAATTATGAGTACATTTTTCGATGCGAGAATTTAAAATCCAAAGTTCGTTTTTTTGAGCCGGAAGTGACTTTTGTTTTAAAATCCTTAAAAAATATTAGAAATTGAAATTGAAGTTTGAAACCGATATATCTTTCCTCGCAATTGTTTGCTCTTTCCGATCGTGTGATTTGTTTTTTTCTACACGTCTGGATGGTGGAGAAAAAATGGCACAAAGGACAAAAAACGGTCGAAATCGCATAAAACATTAAATAACAAAAAAAAAAATTCAAATTTTAAAAATCTGTTTTCACTAGTCCCCGTTCCACTCCCACCCCCCGCGGGCCTCTGATTGCGAAATTTCGTAGCTCTCAGACGCGCGGTCGCTGAACCTATAGTGTATAAGACACAGAGAGTGTATAAGGCCTTTTATTATATAGATAAATTGAGAGTGCAATAATTTACTGAGCTTGGTGACGATCCTTTCAATACATTTTAAGATCTCATTTAAACTCCTGAGATTCCATTTTAAACATGCCTGTTTTAGAGATTTAATACGCAGTAAAAGCGATTCAGTTGAAAAATTGCTGTGCAACCGTTCCTAAAGTGTTACAATGGACAAAACAGCTGAGAAACTTGGAAGTCGCAAAGCTTTAAGTGCAAAGCGGTCGGCACCTCACCGTAGAGCCGAAATCGACTCATCGACCAAGACCCCGATGGATACCGCGCTCCTTTATCGGATCAGATCACTCCTTGATGAAAGAAGTATTTTTAACCGCAAGCCTCGACGCTTCACCAACCTTAAAGAAAATACGCTTCCCCAATCTAACAGTTCCGTCAAAACATCGTTCTCCGGACGTTGAACAGCTGTGTTCTCAATAATGTAATGAACGTTTCTTCGTTTAATACTAGTATTTGAAAATTTAAAAATATTTCTGGAAGAGAACATATGTAATTTTAAAATTAAATTATATTCGCTTTTAATGCGCTGTATTAAATTAGAACTACATGGAAATAGAAGTTGGATCTTGTTTCATTATAAAATCCCATCACTTAAGTTGGCTTTCGAAATATCCATAGATCATATTTTAGAAATAGATGGTGCTGAATTTAAAACAACGCTTTTTCAGCTCAGAGTACTGAAACTGTTATGTAATGTATTCAATAGCGAAACTCGTGAGACCTAACCAAGCTTTCTTTATTATTTTCCTCAGTTTTCACCATTATTTATGTTTTCTTTAACTTAACAACTCTGACAGGTTCGGTTAGATGGATAACCATCGAGCCAAAAAATATTTCTGCACTCATGTGGGGAAAGAGTATTTCGGATCGCGAGAAAGTTATGAATTGAATAGATTTTGGTTTAAGAACGACGGAAGAGACGAGATTGTAATGACTGAATTTGATAGATAGTAAGTTGGTAAGCAGCCTAATGGAGTGCATGCCTAGATGGTTATAATAGTAGATATTGAGAGAAAGTGAGGCTGATTAAGCTGAGTGTTTGAGTTAGAAGGATAGTTCGACCCGCTCTATTGAATACCAATTGACCAGATGGGTCTAGTATCGCCGGGTTAGCTGAAACAAGGTTTTGAGGCAAGGAAATATGTGACTAAGAATACAAGATTTAGATCTGGACCATGGTTTATCTAACTATTACCAGATCTGTTAAAGTGCACTGTATGATAATATTTGTGTTTATGATTGTGACCAAATACTTTAATATGACGTACGAACATACAGTTGTGGCCAAAATTGTGAAAACCTTTTGGAAAAAGTACATTTTTGAGGTTTGATGGCTCATAACACCTTGTACCAATTACATTTTTTGTGGCAATATCATAAAATTATATATCAAAGGAAAGATAATTTAATCAAAATTGTAATGCAATAACATGTATAAATTACTTTTTAATAGAGCAACATTTATAAAGAAGAAAATTGAAATACATAGAATGAATGAGATATATACAAGGATTCTCACCATGTCAGTTAATACTTAGTTGGGTAATCTTTAGTCTTAATTACGGCCTTACAACTCTTTCCTATGGAGTGAATCAAGTTCTTTAGTTCTGCAGCTGTTATAATGTGAAACCAGATTGAATTGTTGCTTGTGTTAATTGGGTTATATTGCTGGTTTGCTTCTGATTAAAAAGTTTCTTTAGTCGGCTCCATAGATTTTTGATGGGGTTAAGCTCTGGCAACGAGCAACATGAGATAAAACTGAATCCTGTTAAAATATAAACGCTGCTTTATCTAGGACGATATCATGTGCCTCCCCCCCCCAGGGAGGCCCACTCTTTGAGTAGTGAATGGATCTTAGCTCTGTAGCACTGATCCTCCAACCTGAGGGGCCAAAAAATCCGGAGAAACTGCTGTTGAATTTCGGCAAGGCTGTTAGGTGTAGGACACTTCCAGGTGGCTGTGATCGCATGGACTGCAACTATTCATGACCTGAGCCTAGATCTGGCCGGCGACTAGGGTCGAACTTGGAGAGTAATTCGTCGGAATTTGCCCTTAGAATGATTTCTCTCTTCTCCCTGCCCTGGCTGTGGCTTTGCGGGAGGGGAGATTGAAACCTGCACGCAGTTCTCCGTAACATAGGCATAAACCCCCCCTGGTTGCCGTTGTGAGTTTGTATAATCCTTGGAAGAGATCATGCGCAAAAGTCAGCAGTTTGGGCACAGGAATTCCATTTATGTATCTTTGGGTATTTATATTCCCATCGATCACGCTATTCTGTCCACACCTCTTGATGTCACAAAACTTCACATAACACGAACTGGGTGGTTCAGGCTAGCTGTAAAGCAATTAGGATGCACATCGTCTCCGATTCTTTTCCTTACGTATTTTACGCCATTACAACCAAACAGGTGGATTTTGGTCTCATCACTCCAAATTATACTGTCTCATTGTTCCGTCTCCGCAATTTAGGGATGGAATCATGGCATCAACTCTTTAATAGACATCCGTGGTTTTCTAAGGCGTATTGCATTTTTACCTTACCATACTATATAATATAATATAGAAAAAATATTGTTCTCACGAAAATTGTCGATGTAGAGATTTTGATCCCAACATATGTTTTATGTTCTTAACACCAAGTTTTGACTATTTTTAGGTTAATACCCATCTGTCTGTGTGTTTCAGATTTTGTTTACACATTTGTATACATAATTATGCACTCAAAGTGTTATTTTGGATTCAATGATCACGAAACTTCACAGTTTCAGTTATTGTGGCAAAATCTAGTTATGGTAAAATTTTAGAGTTTGTGATGTAATTTGCCCTCCCCGTGGGGGCGAGTTACACCCTTGGGATTTTGTCATGTATATCATCAATCGAAAGATATTTAAAGCCTTTATAGTGAAGGGAAACCTGCTATTAATGGGATTATTTGCATCAACGATACATATTTTTCTAATTTTTCCTTGCAAAATTTAGAAGAAGCCAGATCATTACATGTGTCGCCAGATAACCCAATTAATAAATATCCTTCGCTTCTAGGGAGCGAGTTCATTCGACTCGTCGTCTTATCTGAAGTTGATTTGAAGTTTTACATACTGTCTTTAGTTTTTCACATATTCAGTCATTTAATGTTTCGTCATATTGAATATCATTTATTGTATTAGCTTTTCATCTTCATCTCTTGGACTTCCTTTCAAATTTACTTGTCCGTCTTTTCTTTGGGTAATATTAATATTTTAATTTGCTTCTGGGAAATACGCCTTAATTGTGGCCTTCCTACTTCGATAGGTCGTGGTGTGCCTGGTGACACCTGTACGCAACGCCTGTGCGTAAGTTCTGAGGAACCGCTGGGCATAAACCAACGTTAAGAGGAGGAGAATTGCGGTGGATAGTGTGACCATCTCCGGAATAATCTTTGTTTGAACTATCGTCACCTGTTTAACCTCAACCGAGCTGCTCAGACTGACTGTGACATTTATGAAACGTCCAATACTGAACTAGCCATTCAAATAATATTGCCACCCATTTCCAATAAACAGAGGGATTGCTACCAGTACCCATTTGACTGCCATTTCTTCTGTAATGAAGGTATGGTGAATTATATTTGATTTTAAATGTTGTATAAGTAATGTGTAACAGTATTTGGATGTGATCTCCAGTGTTTAAGGGTAACTTTAAACTTCATGGGGTATTTGCCCAATGAATTTGGATTTTTTTGTTTAAAAGTAATTAAATACAAGTTTTGGATAATTTAAAAAACATACAAATTAATGTAAAATTAACCGTACACCCCGTGGTCAAACTTGGGTAATTGGGAAGTAATAGTATTGTGTATATTTGTCATTAGTGTTCATTGAGATTTCATGTGTTCTTTTAATACATTGTTAAGTGGCCTCAAAATGGAAGTGACTCTTTAATTAGGGAATGCAATGTACTTAGTTCCAATAGGACCCCACTATACGAAACGCGGTTGAGCTGTGTGAAACTATTGGTGAGTAATATTTAGTGTATCTATGTGTTCTATTTTTGTATTTATGTGAAAAAATTCACCTCACCATATAGCGCATCCAGGCCAAACTTGGTGCCGTGTCGTTCGGAAACGAACCACGGACTTTTGCTAGAGATAAACTGCAGTGTGGGGGGCTTAGACAAAATTGTGGGCCACTACTAAAGATACAGAAGTTGAGTGTTTAAATGCATGCTGTTAGAGTGTAAAGGATAACACTGGGTGTACATTAATAAAATATCAACGCAAGTAAAAAAAAAAAGAAGTAAGTAAAAAAAAATGCGGTATAAAATATATATAGAGAGATTGTAACCCCACTATACGAAACGCGATTGAGCTGTGTGAAACTATTGGTGAGTAATATTTAGTGTATCTATGTGTTCAATATTTGTATTTATGTGTAAAAATTCACCTCACCACAATTACATATGAAAAGGGAACACATTTCTCAATAGGAAATATTTTCTTTTTATTTTATATGACTTGTTGAAAATTTGTTTGAAAAATGTGCAATATCTCAAGAACGGCTCGTGTTAGCTTTCTAAAATTTATGTCAATCGTTTTCTAATGAAAAATACATAAGAAATGTCTTTATTAACGGTTATAATAACTTTATTAACGGTTTTGATTTTTTGATGATTTTTTCAAAATTTCACTCGAAAATTTAGGGGTTCTGAACATTCGATTGCATATAAAAACAATAGGCTTCCAGTGTTTACGGATTATGATTTCTGTACCAAATTTCGTTCGAATCGGTCCATTCGGTCGTCAGTTATCGCCTCCACAGATTCACTGACACACACACACACACGCACACACACACACACACACAGACACAGACATCACTTCATAAATGTTTGATTCGTGATCAGGGATGCTTGAAATGTGCTCTCCCGTCGAAAACTCGAATTCGAATTTTCGACCCCGTCCCAATACTTTCCTTATACATTATGTATATAAGGAAAGTAATATGTTTTTCTAATAGTAAATACTTATATTCCTTCCAAGATATTGAATTTTCGACGATAGTCATTTTCACTGATTTAGCGTCATTTTTATCCATTTGGCGAGATTTTCGTTAATTTGGCAACATTTAAAAAAAGTCGCCAAGTTGGCGACATGCCGCTAGATTCGTCGCCAAAATCTCGCCAAGCGTTATGTACGGAGAAATAAGTTATTCTTACAGCAGATAAATGACTATTAGCGTTCAAATACAAAAGTATTATTTAAATTATATTTTCTCATGAGTGGAACGAGCCAGATCCACGAGAATGATGTCACCCAATTTATCGCATGGTATTACATATGAAAAGTGAACATGTTTCTCAACAATTCATATTTTTTTTTAATTTTATATGACTTTTTGATATTTTTTTTAAAAAACGTGAAATATCTCGAGAACGGTTTATGTTAGCGTTCTGAAATTTATATCAATCGCCTTCTAATGAAAAATTACATAAGAAATGTCTACATGGGTAACTTTATTAGACGTTTTGATTTTTGACGATTTTTTCAATATTTCCCCTCAAAAATTTAGGGTGGTTCTGAACATTCGATTGCGTATAAAAACAATAGGCTTCCAGTGTTTACGGATTGTGATTTTTGTACCAAATTTCGTTCGAATCGGTCCATTCGTTCGTCAGTTATCGTCTCCACAGGCTCACTGACACACACACACACACATACTTTCACACACACACACATACTTTCACACACACACACATACTTTCACACACGCACACACACTCATACACACACAGACATCACTTCAAAAATGTTTGATTCGTGGTCAGGGATGCTTGAAACGTGCTCCCCCGTCGAAAATTCGAATTCGAATTTTTGACCCCGTCACATTATTTTCCTTATACATTATGTATATAAGGAAAGTAATAAATGTTTCTGTTATAAAATGAAACTATTTTTTATTAATTAAAATATATAGGATAATAGGATATAGGGGTTAATAAGTTATCCACTCGATTTAATATTCTTGAGTAATTTGGAAAATTTTGAAAGATAATATAATTAATGCAAGTAAATTATAACGTTTTTACTTTCCTTATATACCTAATGTATAAGGAAAGTATTGTGAAAATTCGAATTCGAGTTTTCGACTTGAGAGCACGTTTCAAGCATCCCTGATCACGAATCAATCATTTTTGAAATGGTGTCTTTTGTTTGTGTGTGTGTATGTGTGTGTGTGTATGTGTGTGTGTGTATGTGTGTGTGTGTGTGTGTGTGTGTGTATGTGTGTCAGTGTGCATGTGTGTGTGTCAGTGAGTCTGTGGAGACGATAACTGACGAAAGAATAGATCGATTCTACCGAAATTTGGTACACAAATTACAATCCCTAAACACTGGAAACCTGTTGTTCAGAAACCCCCCAAATTTTCGAGTGAAATTTTGAAAAAATCGTCAAAAAATCAAAACCGCTAATAAAGTTACACAAATAGACATTCCTTATGTAATTTTCTATTAGAAAACGATTGACAAAAATTTTGGAGCGCTAAAATGAACCGTTCCGAAGTTATTGCACATTTTTCAAAAAAATTTTCAAAACGTCATATAAAAGTAAAAAAAAAAAGTCCTATTGAGAAACATGTTCACTTTTCATATGTAATACTATGCGATAAATTTGGTTACTTCATTCTCGTGGATCTAGCCCGTTCCCTTCATGAAAAAAGATACTTTGAGTAATACTTTCGTATTTGAACGCCAATAGTCATTTATCTGCTGTAAGAATAACATATTTCTTCTTCCATAACGCTTGCCGAGATTTTCCGACGAATTGGGTGGAATATCGCCAGCTTTTCGACTTTTGCTAAATTAACGGAAAACTCGCCAAATGGATAAAAATGACGCTAAATCAATGACGATTCATTGATGATGACGACATGGAAAATTACGACTCATTGACGACAATTCAATATCTTGGAAGGAATATAAATAACTACTATAAAAATAATCTATTTTTTTTATTGTAAAATTTATAAATTCATTGAATTGTATAAGGAACGTCATCTGCTGCTCACATCAGATTTTTTTATTTGTGTTTACGGTACTTTTCATATTTCTAAAAAGAAATAAATATTTATAAAGCTAAGTATTTTTGCCAAGACAGCTTTTATATCAGAAACGTTTATAAGTAAATATAATTATTTTTAACAAATGTATTAAAATAATTTACATTTCATTAAAAATTTTCCTTATATAATTAAAACTTTTAGTTTTCATAATTGAAGAAAAGGAGTAAATTTTTGATTTTGTAAACTATTTGATGCTTTTCAGTTTTGCAGGTGTTCTAACGATTTTTCTAATTGCACTATTTTTCCAAAACATTTGAAAAATGTCTTTATCCCTCATTAAAAATTTATCATTCTCTTTAAAGTTTAAGAACTAATAAGCAACATCCAACACACATCGATGCCTAAAAAATAGCAGTTAATTAGTTTTGTGAGAGAAGTTTGTGCGTAATTTCTTCTTAATTAAATCTCGTCTAATGCTAAGAAGCTAGAAGTGACATGTAAGTACAGAACTACGGATATAGAATTCTTGATCGAAATTTGTGGATATTTATGATGTATTATTATTTTATTATTTTTACATTCAAGATATTTTATCAAATGTTATATGCTGTTATTTCATAATATTTGAAATATACAATTCTCAAACTTATTTACATCATAGTCCTCATAGTTTGTATTTAAATCATAATCCTGAAATGATTAGTCACTGAAAATATAGAAATTTGCCTAAAAACAATAAATATAAAATAACAGCTTCATATACAGGGTGTCCCGAAAACATTGACCTCGGCTTCTATTCCTTAAATATCGATCTTAGACATATATAATAAATTACAAAGTTGGCTAAAAAAATGATTTTATGAAATCGATTTAAATTTTCAAGGGAAATTTAAATTTTTATACGACCCCTGTACAAAAGCATTTTCAATGAGTTAAATGTGCCTCATACACCAATAAGGTGATGTACAAAATTTTAGTAATCATATCATCATCATAATCAAAATTTTAGTAATCATTTATCATAAAAAGTCCCAGAGATGTGAAAAGACAAATATGCTCACTGAAACCACGTTTCGATGCATCGGCATGGGTTCTCAGAGGGGAAAAATCATGTCCGCAGATCGCGTTTCAGGGGTCAGACACAATTTACAAAACAATGATTACATAAAAAAATAATAATTTTGCTATTTATTGGTACAAAAGTATCTACACTGTGTAGAAATAATAACTTTACACAAAGATTACAAAGCTTGTTAAAAATGTTTTCCATCCATGCCAAAGACCCATTAAAGATAAGAGACAGATATTATTTGCCTATGATGCATTTCTGCGTTGCGTCATTTCCACTCTTGCTGTGAACATTTACATTTTAATGTGTGAATAATCCCTCACCAAATTTGTTTATACATATCTCTGGGACTTTTTATGATAAAATGCTATAGTTCTGTACATCACTTTAGTAGTGTATGAGGCACATTTTACTCATTGGAAATGTTTTGTACGGGAGTCGTATAAAAATTTAAATTTTGTAATTCTTCAAATTTAATCCCCTGGACATTTTTATCGATATCATAAAATTCTGTACCTTTTTTTACGCAATTTTGTAATTTATTATATATGTCTAAGATCAATATTTAAGGAATAAAATCCGAGGTCAATGTTTTTGGGACACCCTGTACATATTTGTACATGCAGAATATCTATGTGATATTATTTAAGATTTTTTATCTTTTATAATCTTAAAAATATCATCAAACTTATAATTTTTCATTTAAGTTTAGAAACCATTTTGAGTAAATAAGCATATATTTCTTTTCTGCAGAAGAACATGGAACTATCCTCATTAAAGTTTCTTGCAATTTAAGATTACTTTTCATAGTTAACTCTCTGAATGTTTAGAAGTATGTCGGTGACATTCAAGCGAAACGTACAAAGTGAGCTTTAATGATGTTTTTGTGTTGTATAATAAAATATGCATTTCGTTATATTATAATTTTGGAATGAAAGAAATAACTCAGTTTTATCTTATGGATAGAATACATCACGTTATTTTACATGTTTTACATGTTCCTTTGTATAATTTATTAATTTAAAATATGTTTTAGTCATATATATTTTATTATTTTGTATTTTAATATTGGAAATATTTGTCACTCAAAATATATTATTTAGATATATTTTGTAATATACTATCATATAATATTGTTATGACATTTCCTGTAGAATCGTGGATGTATTCTCCGCATATAAGGTTAAATACGAATTCATGAATAATTAACACTCTATTCAAAGCATCAAAAAGAGTATAAAAGAACAATATGCACCTAATAAATATTCTATAACTTAAAATGTCACAAAACAACTATCAGATGCAATAAAGTAGGATTTACATGCTCAACTAATTCACAAAACGTACTATTGCATTCTTAAAACACTAACGTATTCACAATACTTTAAGCTCGTATTACGCTAACTCATCCTGACTAAACGATGACCAGCTAATAGAAAAATTTGAATATGTGACTCTTTGATTTCTAACCCAAACGACATTATCCGAAAGGATTCCTAAACTTGCCAAAAATCCCAAAATTGGCGATATTTCACAAAATTTGTAGTCACGGTAAAGCGACCAGGGCCTATAATAACAATGGTTGCCTGTAAATGTCATTTTTCTTCTGGGAAATGAATTATGCCTTGAAGATATTTTAGATATTGGTAACAATATTTTAATTATTGTATTTTATTTTATTTTATGTAAAGTTATGCTATTTAAAGCAAAGTGTGAAGAATCAAATAATTTTTAGCAAATTATTTAATAATTTGCTAAATAACCTTTATTGGTCTTTATTTCAGGACATTATTGATATCTCATTGGAATTAAGTTGAAACATTTCTAAAATGAAAAATTAAAACATTTCTAAAATGAAAAGTCAAAACATTTCTAAAAAGTTTAAGAAAAATTCAGGTTCCAAAAATACTTAAGATTGTTAACTTAAGAACAGTCATTTACCATTTAAAAATAATTTTACAATAAAGAATTGTTCACCGCTTTACCTTCGAAAAGAATTTAAACTATTAGGAATTATTTAACCCTTTTTAAATGTTACTACGTAGCAAGTAGGTCAAAGACTTACGAGTGGTATATCTTGATGAAAATGATTTTATTATTTATTTTATTTAATAATGTGATCGTAATTACATTATATGTATTCAAACACTTAAATATTGGACAAAATTCAACCAGAGTTTTCAAAATTATCTTCCAAAATTAATTTATTAAAAAAGTTTACTAAAAAAAATCGGTATCTACGTCATAAACGGTAAAACGTCATAAATGTTGCTATTACTAAATATATTTTAATTTGCCAAATTCGGTTGTCTTTATTTCAGTTTTAAGATTTTCCTAAATTGATGTGTCTCCATACAATTTAATTTTTATGTAGCTTTGATAAAGTTTTGCGAAAAACATGCATAACTCGGGAATTTCTCAACTTATCTATTAATCTTTTGAATTTTTCCAATCACAAAAGAACTCGCCAAATTGGCATTATTTCGCCAACAATGTTTATGAATGTCGTAATATTTTTTCTTCAAAAATATCACCAAAATTGCTGCTTTGATCAAGTGTCTTGTCTCTTCCTAAAGTAGCAATTGGTGTTTTCTAGCAGATATATTTAATACATGGAAATTCATATCAGGTATTTAAAACACTAGTATATTTTGAAAGTAACGAAATAATGAAAATAAATGAACATCGATCACAAAATACAGTGTCTTCGTGATAAGTTATCTGTGTTAAGATACATCTAGAGACATATTTATCTGTTAAAATCCTACCAAACTGATATACTTTTCAAAACATGTGGAAGCGAATTTCTCGAAAACATATGGGTTTTAAATATTTCGACCAGGAATCAATGTAGTGCTACGAGTGATAAAAATTCGTGAAGTTTGCATATGGTAAAACTTTCTTGTTACTATTTATGAATATATAATATGCCAAGAGGTATTTTATGTGATTTTTACTTAGGGGAAAGTAAGGAAAAGACAATGCCACACAAATTGCTGAAATTGCTGTGCAGGACAATAAAATATGATAATCATGTTGCTGTTCTTGTAAAATTAATTTAAAAAATCGAGAAATTTTATTGATCTCATTTTTAATTTTTGGTGTATTTACATCGGATGTCTACATTATATAATAAAACTTTTCTCTTAATTAGCTGCAATAACTCCCGTAATATTTTACTTTATGAATCTCTTTTCATATATATTTACCGCCACTCTATTTGTAATAACTATACCGTTCAGACTGTCAGTTTCACATGGCATCTCATTCTCGATTCACTGCATGTAGAAGAGTGAACTCGCTAATCTACATGCAGTGAGTCGAGAATGAGATGCCATGTGAAACTGACAGTCTGAACGGTATAGGAATTACAAATAGAGTGGCGGTAAATATATATGAAAATTTGTAATTCCTATACCGTTCAGACTGTCAGTTTCACATGGCATCTCATTCTCGACTCACTGCATGTATAATTTTCTAAGCCCTTTCATAATTTTCTGGATATATAGTACATTTTTTCTTTGCTTTTGACTACACATTTAAGGGTTACCGTGTATTTTATGATCTACGGTTATTTATATATTTTGTAATTAGGATGTTTTTTTAAGTGTAACAATTTTAAAAAGATCAAAAATCTGATGTGGGCAGCACATAATTTTTTTACATAATGTAATGAATTTACTCTACTTTTACAGTAAAAAAAATAGATTATTTTTATAGTAGTTATTTATATTCTTTCCAAGATATTGAATTTTCGTCAATGAGTCGTAATTTTCTATGTCGCCATCATCAATGAGTAGTCATTGATTTAGCGTCATTTTTATTCATTTGGCGAGTTTTTCGTTAATTTAGCAACATTTAGAAAAGTCGCCAAGTTGGCGACATTCCACCAAATTCGTCGCCAAAATCTCGCCAAGCGTTATGGACGAAGAACAAAGTTATTCTTACAGCAGATAAATGACTATTGGCGTCCAAATGCAAAACTATTACTCAAAGTATCTTTTTCCGTGAATGGAAAGAGCTAGATCCACGAGAATGATGTTATCAAATTTATCGCATGGCATTACGTATGAAAAGTGAACAAGTTTCTCAATAGGAATTTTTTTTTTATTTTATATGCCTTTTTGACCATTTTTTGAAGAATGAGCAATATCTCGAGAAGGGTTCATGTTAGCGTTCTAAACTTTATGTCAATCGTTTTCTAATGAGAAATTACATAAGAAATGTCTATTTGTGTAACTTTATAAGCTCTGTTGATTTTTTGACGATATTTTCAAAATGTCACTCGAAAATTTAAGGGGTTCCGAACATTCGATTGCGGATAAAAAACAATAGGCTTCCAGAGTTTATGGATTGTGATTTGTGTACCAAATTTCGTTCGAATTGGTCCATTCTTTTATCAGTTATCGTCTCCACAGACTCACTGACACACACACACACACATACTTTCACACACACACACATACTATCACACACACACACACATACTATCACACACACACAAACACAGCCATCACTTCAAAAATGTTTGATTCGTGATCAGGGATGCTTGAAACGTGCTATCCCTTCGAAAACTCGAATTCGAATCTCGACCCCGTCACAATACTTTCCATATGCATTATGTATATAAGGAAAGTAATAAGCAAATATTATCTCACGGTTGTGTGCTGTGTATAAGAGCTTACGTTCGCCACTCAAGCAATTTACTTTGACACTGATGAAGGACGTATTAACACCCGAAAACACTCTGGATTTGTAGTCTCCAAGTATGTTATAAATCAGGCTATAATTAAAGACATTTTAATTTTCCAAATTTGGTTGTGTTTGTTTCATTTTAAAAGTGCACATGAAAATGATCATTGTTTGAAGAGTAATATAACGTGATATAAATAACAGCAAGTTTTGAATATATCAATGTTTTGAGAATACGATATACAACTGTGTAAATCCTTTGATAGTTAATTTGCTGTTTCATTGAATAAGCATGTTGTTTTGCGATTTTTTAGATATATAGGTAATTATGAACTGTATACTGATCCTTTTCACGTTTATCTCTGCTTTTAATGAAACTTGAATTTTTCTGAACTTGGGAATGATCCTTGTATTTAAGACTCCACCTTCCAATTCAATGGGCACAGTGTTAAAAGTAACCTTAAATTAGGTTTACATTCTTATAAATTTCGTGGATTAAATTATTTATCTTAATTAAAGTGGTCGTGAATTGTAACATGTGTACAAGTATACATTGTTACCACAGCCGCAAAACCCACCATTACTTCTTTGCACGAGTTCCTTAACATAATCATTAAATCAAAATACTAAACATTATAATACACATTTTAACTTTTAAAATAAATTATCATTTATTTACACTCTATATTATTATGATTAAAATTACATCAATTTATTAACAGAACGCTTAAGGAGGAGAAAAACACCGTGTGAAACTAGGTCTTTTGAATCTTATTCCAAAGATAAAAAAATAACCTAACATACATAAAAACTAGCACATACCTCTGTAGTTTGGATCTGTATATCATCATAACTGTCACATTTTCCGATTTTTTTCTGGCATTCGGAGTCAGACATCATTTCTTTCTATAACATTTTCAAAACTCAAAAGAATAACGACTCTCTCTGAATAACATCGCTTTAAATCATGACTTTCTTCAATTCTTGAATAATCATTCAATTACATTCGTTGACTTTCCTCATTGTTGACGTATCATTCTGCCTGAGGTTCAGATACACCCTCCTTGCTCTCATGGGATGCTCCACAGTGCAATACCGTATCTTTGCATTATTGGCTCTTTCAGTTTCCAATGAAGCTTGGTTTAAGTATTGGCCCTAGGATATTTTGCCCCAACCACACCTGCAATTTGTGTGATGCGTATTTATTGGGGTCATAACTTTCCGGCCCAAGACTGTCAGAAAACGGTGACTAAATGTCTGCGCTTTATAAACATCATATGGTGCCTCATGGCCTCACAGATACGTGCGAAAATATTAGGATAAAATTACAATCTCCATATATTATTTTATCACATACTGTTTTTAAACAACATATTACTTTACTTTGTATTATTTTATCATCACAACTTTCCTAATTAACTGTATGGACAATAAATACTTTTGAGTAAATTAGTTTCCAATAGAATTCAGAGATTTCTTTATATGCATTGAAAATTAAGATATTGTTTCCTCTGAAGATCAAAAGCCATTCAGTAGTATCGGACATACTTAATGTAGAAACAAAAGAAGGCCTAATTACCCTCCATTGTTTCTTTATTTTAAAGGTTCGTTCTCAATTAGTTTGTTTCCAGTCAGTTGTTCGAAGTTGAATAATTAGGTCAATAGAAATCAAAAGAAGCACGGATCAATAAATTCCAATGGAAATTATTCTCTTCCTTTTAACTTATACTAGATGTATACCCGTTCTTCGTGTGGAAAACACATTATAAAAAAAATTAAAATTCCTAATCATCTGCAAATTCCTGTAAGATCCAAATTGGCATTGATATTCGAAAAATTGTAATTATATATTTAGTTAATGCTGCTGAAAAGAAGTTTAGAAATTTCTGCATTCACTATGCAAAAAAATCTGATGTGGGCAGCACATGACTTTCCATATATAATGCAATAAATTTACTACTTTTATAGTAAAAAAATAGGTAATCTTATAGTAGATATATTCTTTCCAAGATATTGAATTTAAGTCAATTAGTCGTCGTTTTTATTGATTTAGCGTCATTTTTATCCATTTGGCGAGATTTTCATAAATTTGGCAACAATTAAGAAAGTCGTCAAGTTGGCGACATTCCGCCAAATTCGTCGCCAAAATTTCGCCAAGATTTATGGACGGAGAAATAAGTTGAGCAGCACATGGCTTCCCATATATAATGCAATAAATTTACTACTTTTACAGTACAAAAAATAGGTTATTGATGGGATCAATAAATTCCAATGGAATTCCACGGATCAATAAATTCCAATGGAAATTATTCTCTTCCTTTTATCTTATACTAGATGTATACCCAGTCTTCGTGTGGAATACACATTATAAAAAAATTTGAAATTCCTAATCACCTGCAAATTCCTGTAAGATCCAAATTGGCATTGATATTCGAAAAATTGTAATTATATATTTAGTTAATACTGCTGAAAAGAAGTTCAGAAATTTCTGTATTCACTATGCAAAAAAATCTGATGTGGGCAGCATATGACTTTCCATATACAATGCAATAAATTTACTATTTTATAGTAAAAAAAATAGGTTATTCTTATAGTAGATACTTATATTCTTTCCAAGATATTGAATTTTCGTCAATTAGTCGTCATTTTCATTGATTTAGAGACATTTTTATCCATTTGGCGAGATTTTCATTAATTTGGCAACATTTAAGAAAGTCGTCAAGTTGGCGACATTCCGCCAAATTCGTCGCAAAAATTTCGCCAAGATTTATGGACGGAGAAATAAGTTGGGCAGCACATGACTTTTCATATATAATGCAATAAATTTACTACTTTTGCAGTACAAAAAATAGGTTATTCTTATAGTAGATACTTATATTCTTTCCAAGATATTCAATTTTCGTCAATTAGTCGTCATTTTTATTGATTTAGCGTCATTTATGGACGGAGAAATAAGTTAGGCTGCACATGATTTTCCATATATAATGCAATACATTTACTACTTTTACAGTAAAAAATATAGGTTATTCTTATAGTAGATACTCACAGATAGGTGTGAAGTTGAAGTCCGGAGAAATATCCGAAGATAAGTGCGAAGATAAGTCCGGAGAAATAAGTTGGGCAGCACATGACTTTTCATATATAATGCAATAAATTTACTACATTTACAGTAAAAAAATAGGTTATTCTTATAGTAGATACTTATATTCTTTCCAAGATATTGAATTTTCGTCAATTAGTCGTCATTTTCATTGATTATGCGTCATTTATGGACGGAGAAATAAGTTAGGCTGCACATGACTTTCCATATATAATGCAATAAATTTACTACTTTTACAGTACGAAAAATAGGTTATTGATCGGATCAATAAATTCCAATGGAATTCCACGGATCAATAAATTCCAATGGAAATTATTCTCTTCCTTTTATCTTATACTAGATGTATACCCATTCTTCGTGTGGAATACACATTATAAAAAAATTCCTAATCATCTGCAAATTCCAGTAAGATCCAAATTGGCATTGATATTCGAAAAATTGTAATTATATATTTAGTTAATGCTACTGAAAAGAAGTTCAGAAATTTCTGTATTCACTATGCAAAAAAATCTGATGTGGGCAGCACATGACTTTCCATATATAACGCAATAAATTTACTACTTTTATAGTAAAAAATAGGTTATTCTTATAGTAGATACTTATATTCTTTCCAAGATATTGAATTGTCGTCAATTAGTCGTCATTTTCATTGATTTAGCGTCATTTTTATCCATTTGGCGAGATTTTCCTTAATTTGGCAACATTTAAAAAGTCGTCAAGTTGGCGACATTCCACCAAATTCGTCGCCAAAATTTCGCCAAGATTTATGGACGGAGAAATAAGTTGGGCAACACATGTCTTTCCATATATAATGCAATAAATTTACTACTTTTACAGTAAAAAATAGGTTATTCATATAGTAGATACTTATATTCTTTCCAAGATATTGAATTTTCGTCAATTAGTCGTCATTTTCATTGATTTAGCGTCATGTATGGACGGAGAAATAAGTTGGGCAGCACATGACTTTCCATATATAATGCAATAAATTTACTACTTTTACAGTAAAAAAATAGGTTATTCCTATAGTAGATACTTATATTCTTTCCAAGATATTGAATTTTCGTCAATTAGTCGTCATTTTCATAGATTTAACGTCATTTATGGACGGAGAAATAAGTTGGGCAGCACATGACTTTCCATATATAATGCAATAAATTTACTACTTTTACAGTAAAAAAATAGGTTATTCTTATAGTAGATACTTATATTCTTTCCAAGATATTTAGCGTCATTTTTATCCATTTGGCGAGATTTTCATTAATTTCGCAACATTTAAGAAAGTCGTCAAGTTGGCAACATCCCACCAACTCCGTCGCCAAAATCACGCCAAGCGTTATGGACGGAGAAATAAGTTATTCTTATAGCAGAAAAATAACTATTGGCGTTCAAATACAAGACTATTAATCAAAGTATCTTTTCTCATGAATGGAACGAGCTAGATCCACGAGAATGATGTCAGCCAATTGATCGCATGATATTACATATGAAAAGTGAACATGTTTCTTAACAGTCAATATTTTCTTTATTTTACTTGAGTTTTTGATAAATTTATTTGGAAAATGTGCAATGTCTCGAGAACGGTTCATGATAGCATTCTAAAGTTTACGTTAATCGTTTTCCAAGAAAAAATTACATAACAAATGTCTATTTGCGTAATTTTATAAAAGGTTTTAATTTTTTGAAGTGAATTTTTCAAAATTTCCCTCGAAAATTTAGGGATGTTCTGAACATTGGATTATGTTTAAAAACTTTATAGGCTTCCAGTATTAACGGAGTGTGATTTTTGTAGCAAATTTCATTTGAATCGCTCCATTCGTTCGTGAGATATCATCTGCACACACACACACACACACACACAGACACACACACACACACATACATACATTCACACACACACACACACACCCACACACACAGAGACACACACACATATACATACATTCACACACACACAGACATCATCTCAAAAATGTTTGATTCGTGATCAGGGATGCTTGAACCGTCGAAAACTCGAATTCGAATTTTCGACCCCTTTACTGTACTTTCCTTATACGTTATGTATATAAGGAAAGCAATTATCTTCACAGGCTAAAGAATAAAATATCTTGCTGGTGTTTGTAAACAAATTTGCAAGAACATATGAAATTTATTCAGTATACGCCAAAATATGAACAATAAAATCGTATGGGAAGACAAACTCATATTACTTATTTTACCGTAGATCAGAAGATATACCCGTGTATTAGTAGAATATTATCCGTACTACAGTATGTGAGTTTCTATAATATTTTCAAATTAAAGCAGATGACGTAATAAACTAAAAATATCAATAATTCTCGTATATTTTAAATCTGAAAGACTTAAAAGGTGTAATCCAAGTTAGTTTCTATAAAATTTATATATATATATATATATATATATATATATATATTACCTGTTGGAGATAAGTGAGCAATTTAAATTGCAAAAATGTTGAAAGTAAGGTAGGAAATAGAACTACGTTAATGAAATAGTCCTCTCATTAATTTTCAAAAAATTACATTTTTTAAATTTTTATTAGAACCCCTTAGACATATTTGGTCAATCAGAGAATTTGTATTTTTAATGCAACACGATCATTAAAAAACCGTATATCTGTATCTTTAAAATTAATTGAATTATGATGAAGAAATCTGACTTATGCCACTTTTCTGTACCATTTAAAAGGCTGTTTCATCAGTGAAAATAGGGATCATACACAAATTGACGATGAAAATTGTTTAGATAGTACTTAATACGTGTCAAAAATGTTTATCACAAACAATTTTTATCACATTATCTCCAACAAGTAAAGAATTAAAACGCGTTCCAATCTTTTTGGGTCACCCTGTATATATATAGGATCGTACAAAAAATTCAAAACTAGTTGATCCTGATTTATTGCAAACACTTTGTGCCTCTCTATTGTATGGTTCCGGTCTATGGTTCCACTTTATTACTAAGTGGAATAGTTTTATTTTAGTGGAATAGTTTTATCCAGAATAGTATTATTAATTTTTATAACAAATTGTAATAATTCATTATTATTATTTTATACATAATCCATTCCTTCTATTTATTACGTATATACATTTTAACTACACAGGGAAGACTGGAGGTTGCCAATTTTGGCGATTTATTTCTTTTCAACCCATGAAGTCCAATACCGACACTAACATTCATGAGATTAGTATCTTAGCTTTTATGCAATTACCGGGGATTGCTTTGCGATAAAACGGGTATGCTTAATATTAACTCTATGGGGTTTGTTATTCGTTACACAATATTCTACGCATATAAGTGTGGTGGCCGAATAATCGTTATCCCTGTTATTAAGTGAAGACCGAATGAATTTACTTTTCATTATGAATTATTTGCTTTAAATATTGTGCATCTCATTTGACATATCGTTATGTCTTCGAATGGCAGGTAATACAGAAGATCAAATATTATTCATCAAATTGTTCTTATGTGTTGAAATTTCAGATTTGTGTCAAATTTCAGTTTTAAATTTCGAAAAAAAAATGATTAAAATTAATCAATTTAATTTCTTAAAAATAGCATTATACCATTAATATTAAATCATTTCTTATAACTGAATATCAAGTAAACAAATGGGATGTAATATTTACAATGCGTAATTAATGAATACAAGGAAGGGTACAAGACCTAATTGTGATGTCAAAATAAGCAAAATATTTTTGATAACAATAAGTACCATATAAAAAGTATTATAAACATAATTTACGAAACGCACTAAATGTATTGCTTTGGTCAATAACCCTTGATCAGAAATTTAGAGATAAAAATATCTCAGATCATGTGTAATATTGGAAACGTCAAAATAAAAGCATTGTCTGATGATGGATGTGAAGGAGTGGTCATTGGAGATTTCAGAACTCACGGCTGTAGATTAGTATCCATGAAATTTCAATGAAAGGGTAGGTAGTAATTTTTTCACAAATTTCAGTAAGAAACTTCAACCTCTAATCTTCATGTCTTGGTTACCAAGCAGACATACCCGTTGTTAAGTAATTGATACGCTAAAGCCAGTGTATTTTTATACACTTGAAAGTACTAAGGTCGTCTCCATGAAGACGACCATGGAACCAATTGAACGGGGGTTACTATACATAAAAAACTTAAAGACCCATGACATTGAGCTAATCTAAATCATTAAGGTAGAATATGATAAAATATAAATTAAATAAAAATTAGTAATTTAATGCATTTATGATTAACAAGAAAGATCAAATATGCATAAAGCATTGATTATGAAACACTTTCCAAATGAAATGCAATTTATTTCAACATTCTGAAATGAGATACATTCAGCGGTGATACTTTAATTACCACAATATTAATTATCACAATAATTATTATAATAATACTTAATTATCACAACATTACAATTATTTATGTCACTTGGAAACTTAAAACTGCATTGGAAAAAAAGAATTTCATTCAAATGACGTCATCGAAATACAAATCGTCTGGCTCTCTATGTAAAAGGAGTGATTATTTCATGCATATCACTTTTATTGCAGACTCTAGCGCTAAATATTTTTGCGTAAACAAAATCAGCAATTCTTATACAACTCATCTTACAATCACTTGTTTACAATCCTGAAAAAATTTGTTGTGGGGAGCACATGACTTTCCTTATATAATGCAATGAATTTACTATTTTTACAGTAAAAAAAAATATATTATTTTTATAGTAGATATTTATATTCTTTCCAAGATATTGAATGAGTCGTCATTTTTATTGATTTAGCGTCGTTTCTATCCGTTTGGCGAGGTTTTCGGTAATTTAGCAACATTTAAAAAAGTTGCCAAGTTGGCAACATCCCACCAACTCCGTCGCCAAAATCACGCTAAGCGTTATGGACGGAGAAATAAGTGATTCGTACAGCAGATAAATGACTATTGGCGTTCAAATACAAAAGTATTACTCAAAGTATATTTTTTCATGAATGTAACGAGTTAGATCCACGAGAATGATGTCACCAAATTTATCGCGAGGTATTTGGTATTACATATACAAAGTGAACATGTTTCTCAATAGGAAATATTTTTATCTTATTTTATATGACCTTTTGATAATTTTTTTGAAAAATGTGCAATATCTCGAGAACGGTTCATGTTAGCGTTCTAAAATTTATGTCACTTGTTTTCTAATGAAAAATTACATAAGAAATGTTTAGTTGCAAAACTTTATAAGAGGTTTTGATTTGTTGAAGATGTTTTCAAAATTTCACACGAAAATTTAGGGGGAGGGGGTTCTGAACATTCGATTGTGTATAAAAACAATAGGCTTCTAGTGTGTACGGATTGTAATTTTGTACCAAATTTCGTTCGAATCCGTCCATTCGTTCGTCAGTTATCGTCTCCACACGCACAGACACACACATACTTTCACACACACACACACACACACACACACACATCATTTCAAAAATGTTCAATTCGTGATCAGGGATGCTTGAAACGTTCTCTCCTGTCGAAAACTCGAATGCGAATTTTCGACCCCGTCACAATACTTTCCTTATGCATTATTGTAGATAAGGAAAGTAATGAGTGGTATTTTCCCTGAAGTCCGAAAAATAAGTCGCAAAAGATCCAACTTGGAATAATTCGGACGGTTTGGGTAGAAAAATAATTTTATAAATAAACAAGAAAGATCAATCATGCAGAAAGCATTGGTTATGAAACACTTTTCAACTGAAATGCAATTCTCTGAATGTATCGTATCTCTGAAGTGCGAGGCATTCAACAGTAATATTTTTAAAATTATCACAGCACTACAATAATTTATCATACTTAAAACTTTAACGAAAACAATGAATTTCATTCAAATGACGTCATTGAAATATAAACCGTCTGGCTCTCTATGCAAGAACAGTGAATATTTCCTTCATGCCCTTTTATTCCAAACACCAGAGTTATAAAATTTTGTGTGAAAAACATTCAGCAATTCTTATACAACTCATCTTGTTACATTCTACATCGTTGTTATACAACTCACTTGTTTACAGTCTACATCCATAAAAATTAGCCTTCGTTGTAGAAATAACCAAAGTATGATGATTATTTAAACACAAAAATATTGTAATTGCGTTGTCGCAGAATTCAGATGCACAGAAAATACGAAAAAATGTAGCGGTTTTAGGACGGATGCAACCCTAAAATTTAAAAGAACTTTTAAAATAACGATTTTTACATTAGGAAGAAAAGGTGGATGCCATATTTTATTTTGAAGCTCACTTGATCCTTTCATATAATTATGGGTGTAATTATTTTAATATTTATTTTAAAAAAAACTACCGAACATATGGTGCTGAATTTTTTTTATATTTTTCATGGGATAATTTGAAAATTTCCTGAATATTTTTAAGCTATTTGTGAATTTTAACTTTGCTTTAAAAATGTTTGGAAAATAAGGTCCCATAAAGTTCAATGTATTTCACTTTTTTAACCCAGGGTTAGTCCAAAACTAATTGGGTGATGTTATTCGTTTATATTCCCAAATGTCCCATAGATCGTCTCAAAAACATAAATTTCATTTTGATAAAGTAAGTTTTACGGCATTGATCGTGCAAAAAGACAGACAGACAGACAGACCGAATGAACAAAAATGTGGAATCATCACCCTATTATGAAATAAATTAATTTTAATACTACGGAACTGATGGTTATAATTTAATTTACATGTTTAAAATATTCTTTAGATCTTTGTGTACATGTAAATGGTTAAGATGTCATTAACTCAGTTTAAATCAACAAATAAATATATAATGGTGACTTACATTATTGTATTGCATTGAAGCAGTAGGTCTGTTAAATTTCCCTAGCTAATTCGGTGGGTTATTGTTTAATTTCGGTTATCACTTCATGATGATGATGATGTATCCTATCCCCATACAATCACCTTCAATGTTTATTTATCTAATTAAATTAAATCAAATTATTCAATTTATCTTAATTTACCTTGTACTTATACTTTAGGAGGACGGTAAATCATGATATATCCCTGTGATGCCATAGTTTATTGTGTCGCTTAGAAATGTGGCAGTATGTAGTCAGAGAGGTGTCAATTAAAAATATAATGGCAAAAAAAAGATAATGTATTTATCCATATATATAGACACTTCAATAGCGAATTACAATTTTAGGACAGCCAAGTAAAGAACGTTTAAATCAGAAATCGCGACGAGCTGACCTCAAGAAAGATAATCAGAAATTGTATCTAGCCGACAAGAGAAGTGAATGACGGGCCAGGGTTATACTCTGGCCCGTCATTCCCGGATATAGAGAGGATGATGGACCTTACTTTCCTGATTATGTCTACGCTCAAAAATTACCTAGCATTACGTAAATCATGGGTCATACAAAAAAGGCAGAAGGAAGTCAGTCAATGCAGTAAATGCAGCTGGACGGATTTGACACTGAGTGTATGTGTGTGTGTATGCAATTAACAAAAGGTGAATCAATATACGTGATTATTTAATTCCGTGTTGCTATTGAATGCAGTAAATAAATGTGAGTTTAAGAAATGATAGCATACACTCAGTCATACAAAATTTATGCATGAGTAAAGATAAATTAATTTTATAGAATATTTACGACCGCAGTAAATTTATTACCTCAATCCTATATTAATGTAGACTCTTTGCTTTTTACACTGTGTTTTAAAACAAAATAACAAATATCATTCTGATAATGTGTAATTATCTACAGTACGGTAAAATTATTGAGCATTTTTCACATATAAATTTCTAGTACAGTTACCTAAGCAGTGCGCTCTTCAACATTCACCAAAGGTAAGTTGGAACAGGTAACAAATTTGCATTTTTTTGGTTATATGATTATATATATATATATATATATATATATATATATATATATATATATATATATATATATATATATATATATGTGTATATATATATATATATATATATATATATATATATATATATATATATATATATATATATATCGCTGCATCCAAAAAACGAAGATTGGCACATCCTGGTTTATCAATAGTGTGGTTTAAAGTTCCGTATACAATCGAACCTCGATATGTAGAATTTGAAAGGAGTAGAAAAACAATTCGAGATATCAAAAATTCGAAATATCGGAAATTTGAAACATTTTAAGGAATTCATAAAAGACTGTACACATACTAGTTCTATACTTTACACATTTAAGAAAAATCACTTACTTTATCTTGTCGACAGAGAATTGGGAATTACCCAAGAGAATGCTGACAACAAATAAAGTGAA
This sequence comes from Amaurobius ferox, assembly GCA_951213105.1. Taxonomy (NCBI): domain Eukaryota; kingdom Metazoa; phylum Arthropoda; class Arachnida; order Araneae; family Amaurobiidae; genus Amaurobius; species Amaurobius ferox. The sequence continues at coordinate 139,164,792 of OX578136.1, forward strand.
GATTGAAATGATTGGATACACATTTAATATGTAATACTATGTACGTACATACATTATTAAAATTTTATCTTGCATTTCTTTACTTTACAAAATAGTCATCTATGACAGTTTGGTTACAGCCTACTAAATCCTTCAACATCTGTCACATTTTCCAAAATAAGCTAGGCGAATTCAAATGAGCTTAATTTTGTGGTGATAGTTTACTTTAAAACTCTGAATAATATCTTGGTCCAAAGGCTGAAACTTAGAAGTTGTGTTTGGTGGCATGAAATGAACTTTCACGGATTTTAATTTCAGCACTCTATTGTGTGCTGTACAGTTGTCCAAGAGGAGAACAATATCGCGGTTTTCACGGGACATATTTCTGTCCAGTTACCTCAACCAATTTAAAAATGTCTGCATTCATCCAAGCTTTATTGTTCGAAGTCATTGGAAAAGATTTCATTCCTGAAAAAACATCGGGGTTTAGCAGATTTACCTATCATAAGAGGTTTTAGCCTTTCTGAACCACCCCATGCCAATTTTATCAGGCATACACTTGAAAAATAGTCCTGTTTCATCTCATTAAACACATTTTTTGGACCGTATTTTTCCAAATGAAAAGATGAAAATGGTAAGATGATCAAAATGATAAGATGATCAAATTGGTAACATGAAAAATTCGAGATATCGAGAGTTTGATTAGAAGAATTTCGTGTCAAAGAGTTTGTTTTACATTAGTTTTATACCGTGTGTGAAGGGAGATGAAAATATTTCGAGATATCTAAAATTTCGAGAACATTGCAAAACTAACACTTAAATTGTGTTACGAATTAACAACTAAAGAGGAATATATATATATATTATATATTCATCTTTTTTTATTCCTTATATATATATATAATATATATATATATATATAATATATATATATATATATATATATATATATATATATATAATATATATATATATATATATATAATATATATATATATATATATAATATATATATATATATATATAGATATATATACGTGAGCGTTGCCCGGGTCGTAAAAGCTGCTTTAGGTGGGAAAGGGGTGTCGCAATCCACCCCCGCCATTTCATGCAAATCATATGGTCACCCCTGTTCTCGCTTATTTTTTCTTCTTGTTTATATCCTTATATGCCACTCTGGATGCAGAGCTGCTAAGCGCCACATCCTCTGTAAGGTTTCTATTTTCTCCTTTACTTAAATAGAAGTTCCTTTCGTGATATACTTATTTTTATATGTATATATATATATATATATATATATATATATTATATATGTATAATATATATATATATATATATATATATATATATATATATATATATATTATATATATAATATATATATATATATATATATATATATATATATATATATATATACATATATTGCTAATTCTTAACAAGGAAGTCGCTTCGTTGATTTTCTTTGCGTTGATCTCTTTTCTTGTTGTTTTTCTCCATTTTTGGTTTTTCTCTTTTTTCGTCCATTCTTAACACTGAAAACGACTTATTTATTCTTTTCCCATTATCTTAGTGTTTTATTAGCGTTCTTACTTACTCGCCGCCTTCGGCAACTAGCCTGTTCGCTACCCTTGAAAACTATGACCGTGGCAAACTCCCTGGCTCCATATCCCTGTGGAGTTGTTGTTGAGACCAAGACTATCCGACCTAACAGAAAGGTGTACGGTAACTATTTGGACGGCCAGGAAGTGCCACCAAAATTTAGAATGGAACCCAGTGATGGAGGCATCCACAGGGACCGTATCCTCCTTCTCCGACCACCAACCTCTCGAAAGGGCTTACGGACCCACATGTTTAACGTGATCGTACTCTTCATGAACACGGCAGCAGTTTTGGAAGTAGTGGGAATCGAACCCGGGCCTACTGAGTGCAATATCCCGCGCACTAACCACTGAGCTACCGCACCCTCAACCCCGTGGAGTTAACAAAGTTTGGTTTAGTTTAATGACGTTAAAACTAATAATGACATTTTAAGGCATTGCGACAATCTCCATAAGTTTCTTTTCATTTATTTTTTTTTATTTCTTTAGTGTTTAAGTTTTTTTATTGTGGTTCCAACCATCACTCGAAACAATACATCGTCACAATTCAATCCAGCATAATGAGTCAAAAGCCTTATAAAAAGCAAATACTAATTCGGTTTTTAATTGTCCAAGGGCCATATGCTAAGCTCTTAATTACATCATTTAAAATATAACGTAATTTTCGAATAAATATAATAATTTCATATAAATATAGTAATTTCATATAAATATCATAATTTCACTCTGTATACTGTTACCACCACCCGATGTATACAATACATCACCAGAATTCAATCCACCATAATTCAATCATTTATATTTTATAATGACCATATGCTAAGCTCTTAATTCCATCTTTTAAAATATAACGTAATTTTCTAACCCGATGCATGCCCAAAACCGTCGCCATAGAAACGCCGTGCGCATGTGGGTGAAAAATTAGAAATTCTCTCGTCCGTTCGCCCAAAAAATTTGAAATCATGACTTCTTTAAAATTCGGATTCTGCGGCTGCTTTTTATTATTTCGTGACCAGATTGGGCTTGTAAGAATGCCTGATGTTTGAGCTTTCTAAAAATGTAAATTATTAATCGAAATTTTCGGAATTATTCCCGATGCGAGGATTTAAAAACGAAAGTTCGTTTTTTTCAGCCGAAAGACACTCTTGTTTAAAAATTAAAAAAAAATAGAATGTATCCCTGAGATTTGAAATTGATATACTTTTACTCGCAATTGTCTTCTCTTTCCGGTCGTATGATTTGCATTTTTCTACGACGTCTGGATGGTGGAGAAAAAAAAAGGGGGAAAAGGGAAATAAACAGTCGAAATCGCATAAAACATGAAATAACAAAACAAATAATTCGAATTTTAAAAATCGGTTTTCACGTGTCACCATCCCTCCCCCCGGGTCTCTGATTGCCAAATTTCGTAGCTCTGCTAAGTTCGGTCGCTGAGCCTATAGTGTATAAGACAGGCAGACAGACAGGCAGACAGATATTGGCTTTTATTATTTAAGATCTTATTACTATCTTAGTATCTATCCTTTTTTGATATCATTTCTCTACATGATTGAAAGTGCTATTTGAACGTCGTTAGGGCTCACAATAACATTTTAGCACCATTCCCCTGTTCTGATCATATTGAAAAATTAAAGAAATAGGTACTGTCATTGGCACTTTTCATACGCTAAAACTGTAACCACGGATTCTCAATTCATTTTATCTGCATAAATTTGGAGCGAGTATTTTCATGTGTTTGAATCCCCCATGTCATCGCTATTCATTGAAAAGTGTGGTCTCTAGCGATTTGTAGAGAAAGTTACTTTATGACCAACCTGTATATATTTGATGATACATTTATTACAAAATTTACATTAAGAGTGTAAACATGAATTTAAATTTTAAGTCAAATAACTTTATTTTTCATGGAGGATAAATTTTACCTATATTAAATATATAATATTTTAGGAAGGGGATTTAAAGCATTCATAAATATTATAAAAATGTCTTCTAGTTATAAATAAGCTCAGTCATCGTAATAAATTACAAAAATAAATCAGAAGGTTTTGGCGATGCGAAACGAATGATTTGCAAATTATGTCTTTTCTCAGGTATAAAGAGTGGGTGTGGTCAATGATAAATCGTTCCTCAAATCATTTGTTGCTATTTTATCAATTCATTTATTCATTAATGATTCGGTTGGAGGAATTTCTGCGAAGCTATTTTTACTGAATAGTTTATAATTTTCTTATCTTAACTTTTTTTATCTTTACACACTGAATGTAAATCTTGTAAAAAATGTATCATTAAATATATACAGGGTGGTCATAAAGTAACTTTCCCTATTTATCAGTCCCTAGCGATAGCACATTTTAATGAATAGGGATGACATGGGGGATTTAGACGTATGGAAATATGCGCTTAAGATTTTTGCAGATAAAATGACTCGAGCTCTAACTTTCTGATAAAATGTAAAAATTTCATTAAATACACTCTGTAATATTCTTAAATGCAATGTATGCTTCTATTACATATGAAAATAAAATACCTTTTAAAGGTTACAAATACAGTATATTTTTTGAAGTGCAGGAACAAATAGATTTGGAAATCAGTCTACAAAATTTAGTTATTAAACTATGATAAACTGCCTGTATGACACTTTATCCCGCTTGTGTTAAAAATGCATATTAATGTAGGTCCAAACTAAAAACATTTAGATCCTATTATATAATAATACAAAAGTTTTTCTGAGTCATTTGCCACATTATTAGATTGAAAACTGTTATTTTGGGGGATGTTTCAGGTGGTTAACCTCTTACTTCAAATTGAACATTTCAGACAAATACCCGCCAAACGTTTCCCCACTTCTAAACCCTCCTCAAATATTTGTTACGAATTGTCTACAACTGGAAACTGTTTACTAATTATTGCAAAGTTTGTTTGATATACAATGTGTTGCAAACCCAGACCAATCGACTGACCCAAAGGGTTTGTTACAGCTGTTTGATTAGCCGAAATCGACCCCCACGGCCAGCGAGCTACTGAGGAAGATTTGTTGAAAATTTTCCAAGATTGCAATTGAAGATCAATATGTTAAAATACAGACAGTTTTAGAAAATTTGGATTTTCTTCAGAGGAGCGAAAGGCCTCAGATATACAATGTGCCGAAGACAAAGACCGTCCGACTCATCCTAAGACATAGAGCAGCTATTTGGAAGGCTAGATATATATACACGATGTGTTGAAAACCCAGGCCGTCCGACTCATCCGAGAACGTCAGCAGCTATTTGGGCGGCCAGGATACATAATGTGTCGAACGTCGAAAGCCCAGACCGTCCGACTCGTCCGAAGACATGGAGCAGCAAGGTGGGCGGACAGGGAAAAAGGGATATATAATGTGTTGAAGACCCAGAGCGTCCGGCTCGTCCTAAGGACTTGAGCATCTATTTGGACGGCCGGTGATATATAATGTGTGTCGTACCATGTAGGTCATAGATAACTCGGTCTTTTTCTTACTCATTTGAGATTATACCACATGAATTGACAATTTTTTCCACCCGCTGTTCACATTGAATTTATCATGGTATATAACATTTTGAAAATTATAGTCTACGAAGTGACTTTTGTGCGGTAAAATATAGTAATCGTCGATTTTTTATAATATCTGTAGTTTTCTACAGGAGTCTGAACTTAAGGTTGTTGGGGATCAGCCAAGTCACAGGTAAAACCGTTTATTACAAGTGTAATATATCATATGAATCATCTTATATATACCTAGAATCTACAAACATTAGTGAAATGAATGATCAGGAAAATATTAACAAAGAGTATGTGGAAATAATGCATCATATTGATGTGATTGTACGTAGAAAATGGACAAGAAAGAATTGCCGTGGCTAGAAGGGGAAGTACTTCTACATGAACTTTGTAAGAGGTTTAATATTCCATTTATTACTTTCCTTATATACATAATGTATAAGGAAAGTATTGTGACGGAGTCGAAAATTCGAATTCGAGTTTTCGACGGGAGAGCACGTTTCAAGCATCCCTGATCACGAATCAAACATTTTTCAAATGATGTCTGTGTGTGTGTGTGTGTGTGTGAAAGTATGTGTGTGTGTGTGTCAGTGAGCCTGTGGAGACGATAACTGACGAACGAATGGACCGATTCGAACCAAATTTGGTACAGAAATCACAATCCGTAAACACTGGAAATCTATTGTTTTTGTGCGCAATCGAATGTTCAGAACCCCCCCTAAATTTTCGAATGAAATTTTGAAAAAATCGTCAAAAAATCAAAACCACAAATAAAGTTACGCAAATAGACATTTCTTATGTAAATTTTCATTACAAAACGATTGACTCAAATTTTAGAACGCTCACATGAACCGTTCTCGAGATATTGTACATTTTTTAAAAAGTTATCAAAAAGTCATATAAAATAAAAATAAAAATATTTCCTATTGAGAAACATGTTCACTTTTCACATGTAATACCATGCGATAAATTGGGTGACATCATGCTCTTGGATCTAGCTCGTTCCATTCATGAAAAAAGAGACTTTGAGTAATACCTTTGTATTTGAACGACAATAGTCATTTATCTGCTGTAAGAATAACTTATTTCTTAGTGCATAACGCTTGGCGAGATTTTGGCGACGAATTTGGCGGAATGTCGCCAACTTGGTGACTTTTTGAAATGTTGCCAAATTAACGAAAATATCGCCAAATGAATAAAAATGACGTTAAATCAATGAAAATGACGACTAATTGTCGAAAATTCAATATCATGGAAAGAATATTAGTATCTACTATAAGAAAAACATTTTTTTGACTGTAAAAGTAGTAAATTCATTACATTATATAAGGAAAGCCATGTGTTGCCCACATCAGATTTTTTTACACGTGCTGGATGGATTTCCCTATTTCGTCGTAATTCAAAGAAGCTCTGTCTAGTGAGCAGAAACACTACCACTAAACATTAATAGCTATATATCATTCACATGTTAGCATAGCAGACTGTGAAATAAAGGCTTAGGTGGATGATTTTGGCTATAATAAAAATTAGAGCTATTTTAATCGCTACAAGGCTTTCTTCAGTCTTAGAGATATTTTAGGTCCGCAATATAATGTCTGGGATATTCCACATGATAAAACATATTGGGAGTTTCTACATGAAAAAACACCACGTAAATGCCATTAAACCACAAAAATTCAAACACATGTGGAGACACTTCAAATTTTAGTTTTTAATCATATCGATAGATATATAAAAATTAATTTACTTATACTGATTGTCATTGTTTTATATCGATAGCACAGAGCTACATCAAAATTTGCAATGGTACTAGACCAGTGGTTTTGCATTTAGATAAATTGGTGTTAAACTAAAATTGTGGATTTATATTACGCATTAAAAAACATTTTAGCCATAAACTTGCTCCCAAATATTTTTAATAAATTAGTAACAAATATAAAGAACTTTAGCCGTTTCAGAGTTACACATAGTTATTACAAACTAGATATGGATTTTTAATTCCTACATTTCCGCAAAGGCTAGGGTTGGGGAATAAAGATGTATTATGTCGTTATTGAGTCCCAGACCGTCCGATCTAACAGAAAGGTGTAAGGTAATTGCTTGGACGGCCGGGAAGTGCCACCCAATTTAGACAGGAACCTAGTGGGGGAGACATCTACAGGGACCGTACCCTCCTTCCTCTACCACCAACCTCTCGGAAGGCCTTACGGACCCACATGTTTAACGTGATCGTACTCCGCGTGAACACAATATGTATTATGTGGAAATCTTCTATATATTCAGAAGTATTGCCTAAGAACGATTATATAGAAATCGATCATCCAGTTTAGGAGATATTTATTTTAGAGTCGTTTTTGAATTTATTATTTTTATATAATGGATTCATAACTTCATAAATTGTATACCTAAAACAATTCTAGTATACACATTTCTACAGGGCAAGGATAAAAGGAATACCATTCATCTTAAGGAAATTAACATTATTTTAAGCATTTTTTTATGACATACTACTTTTACATCTCATCGAAAAATAATGTAAAAGCATTTTACTTATACTTAAATTAAATTTTATTAGGAAAAACATTACATATGTCATCTATGAATTATAGAATAGGCTATGAATAGGCTAAGGTTGGGAAATAAAGATGTATTATGTTGTTGTTGAGTACCAGACCGTCCGATCTACAAGACAGGTGTAAGGTAATTGCTTGGGCGGCCGGGAAGTGCCACCCAATTTCGACCGGAACCCAGTGGGGGAGGCACAGGGACTGTACGCTCCTGCCCCTACCACCAACATCTCGGAAGGCCTTACGGACCCGTGGGCAAAATATTACGTGCATTATTCTTTTTTCATTCACAAGGAACATAATTCAAGAATGCTTCAATATATGCAATAAAATCATTTTCAATTCTTATTCTCTGAGGAAAATAAGAATTCATGGAGAGAAAAAAACCCTTCTTATTGCAAAACATATATGGGGCGCATAAAAATTTGATCTACAGCTGCGAATCTCGACATGTAAAAGCCGTTTAAATAGGTATGTAAATGATCAAACTGTCAGCGCCAATGATGTTATAGGGCTTATGCAACGCGTATGAGAACTACGCATCTTCCAGCATTTTAAACGACCGGTGTTCAAACTCATGAACAATCGGAACTAGATTCTCTGTTTTGATAATATAAGTTGTGCAAAATTCCTTTGAGTCGTACTCGACGGCACTATGTATAATTGACGTCACTATGTATAATTCCTTTGAGTCGTACTCGACTCAAAGGAATTTGACGGATTTTGCTAGCTCGCATTACAGGCCAAATTAAAACTCGTTGGTCCAACAGACGAATCAGTCGGTATCTTTTGGCGGAGTGATGTGGTAGTTGCTGGGTGTTGGCAACAGTGGATCAGAAAAAGTATATGAATCTATTGCAGAGGCTCAGCATACCACAGACATACCACTGCTATAGAGGATCATTTAGTCAGAAGGAAAATCATGTCCACACCAATGATGTCATTATTAGTAATTTTGAAGGCATTTGCCAGCCTTCATGTTTCCTGTATCAATTGATACTATTCATAGACGACTAATAGAAGATGCTATGGTGCACAAACAAAATAGATAATGCAAAGCATACTCTTAATTGAACATCTTAAACATAGCCGTTGATCGTAAGTCGTATAGCATTGCATTGTGACGTAATAAAACCCACCATTAGTGTCTTTAGTAAGAGTTTCTGGAATAAAATATATTAACATCACAAGCAATTAATTGCACATTTTAAGGCCATCACACGTGGTGTGACAGTCTGGGGAGCTATCTCTTAAGACAGCTAATCACCTCTAGTTGTGCTGTAAACCAATCTAATGGCTTGCTTGTACGTTGGAGATAATCTGTACCCTAGTGTTTTGTCTATACTGTTAAGCCGCCCAGGTTCTATTTACCAACAAGACAGCGCTCGTCCCCAAACTGCATGACTTTCTTGTCAGCGTATTCGAGGCTTTAATACCCACCCAGGTCCTTAAACCTATAAGCAATAGAACATTTTTGGGACATACTGGGAAGCCAATTGCAATCATCGAAGAATACCAATGAAGTATACCACGAGTTGCAAGATTTGTGACAGGATCTTCCTTAGTGAGACAAAATCAATTTAATTTCATCTATGCCACACTTAATATGAGCTTGTAAAACTGCCATAACCACTTACTAAAATGTCAGCTTCTTGTTGCCACGATTTCGTGATGAAATGTTTTTTCCCCTTCCAAATTCTGATCATTTATATCTTCTCTAACGATATATACATGAAGGTAATTCAGTTTCTTATAGGTGCATACATTTTTTGCAGCAGAGTTTATTTTAGTTATTTGTTTCTAAAATAAATGAAAAAAAGTCAATATTTGACTTTAAAAATGAAAAATATTTATATTTGAAGATATTTTTAAATAAATGAAAGTGAAAATAAAATATTAGCACATGTTTATTATACTTTCCTTAATATTCCGTATTTCTATCTATAATGAAAGGTCTTTAAATCACCCTTAAATATTTTATATATTTCTAATACTTTCATATAGTATACATTTTTTGAAAAGTATTGTGTGTGTTATAGTAGTTATGTTTAAAAAATGTACTTCTGAAATGTAATATTTCAAATATAAAGACGACTATTAATATTTTAAATATTAAACTTTTTTAATAATTTAAGGTATTAAAGTGCATTTTCTATTAAGATTTTACAATAATTAAATATTTAAATGTATTTCTATCATATTTCCGTATATCTCTATTGCTTATATAAATTTTGTCACATGTTTTAAAAAATTCGTTCAACATTTCAATATTTCAGCGAATTTAAAAATTTATATCATTTTAAGATATATTAATCAAAAATTATAATCCCAAAATCCAATGTTTCTCAAAACAATGATGGAGATAATTTACTGATTGGACTTTTTACTAATTTAAGATATTAAACTAAATTTTCCATTAAGATTTTATAATAATTAAATAATTAAAAGTAATTTGGCTATACATTAATCGTTCGTTTTATTGTTCATATATATTTTTCTGCATGTACTAAAAGCTTTGTTCAAAATTGGAGTATTACCATGCATTTAAATATTTAATTCATTTTAAAATATATTATTTATCAGTTCTTATATTACCAATCGAAAAAGAATATATTATAATAGAAGAGAATAGTTTTACATTATATGACTTTTAAAATAGACTTAACGATATGGTGGATGTGCAGAATTTTTAATACCTACAATTTATCAGAATTTAAATCTTATTTCCAAATTGAACAAATATATGAAATATACTAAGAGTTGTAACACGTCATAACTGTAAAACGATTAAGTTAGAAATGAAAGACAAATCTTCAAATTTTAAAAAAGTCATTTAATAAACCTCCTATAGATGTATATATAAAATTAAAACCTCGTGCTCTTTCTCGCAACTTTATGCCCTTCATAATTGGCAGTAATTGAAATTCGAAAACGAAATGTTTAAATACATCCACATTGGTAGGCCAAATTTGCATATAACAATCGTCATCATTATAAAAAACAAAAAACACACTAATACATCAATATATAAAATTACAACAAGAAAATTAAATTGACTGCGTTTATAATACAAATTAGAATATCAAATTGTCCAGTTCCATATTAAGCATAAATTACAAGCAATTAATATTAAAACCTAGAAACTTTGTAACTGCTTGACGCGCATGGAATAGAGAAGGAGTCGCCAAGCGTAGCTTAAAACATGCACAGAATCAAAATTACATATAGAAGCACAATATAGATAAATAAACAGGGATTCATACAGTAAAGTAGAACAGGGGTTATTGCAACTAATCAAATGAAACGATTTTTCGAAAAGGTGTTGAAAGTTATCTTTAACCACAACCTAGGCAAGAACCGTGGACTGTTTAGCATTTTTTATGTCCGGAGCATGTTCAGTCAACCGTGCGTGTAGTGCTACCAATATAAAACTTAAATTCGTTATTAGGAGAAAGAAGGGGCACTATCCTTAAATTTATCGGTGCGAATACGATTAAACAAAGTGGTAACAATCAATCGAGTGAGCGGGTCTAAATTTAAACTCGGTGCAAAATTGGATAAGCGGGCAAAATTGGCGGAGCATGCCTCAAGCATGTTCCGCCAACCATATACCAACAGTACGTTTAGTGCTACAAATATAAAACTTGAATTTGTTATTGGGAGAAAAAAAGGGGTAACATATATATACCCCAGCTTGGTATAGTTTTTCTTATCCTTAAATTTATCTGTGCGAATACCATTAAACAAAGTGGTAACATTAGAGTGAGAAGGTCTAAAATTAAACTCGGTGCAAAATTGGATAAAGGGACGAAAAATTTTTGTGTGATATGGGAAACTGGTTTTAAATGGCATACGGTCGTTATTGGAAATGAGTTTAGAATTGGGCTGAATAAATTTACGGCGAACTTGAGAAATTTCTGTGTAAACGAACTCAAAAGATTAAGCAGCATCCTGGCCAAGTTTAAAGATGAAATCAATTTAATTAGTTAAAGACGAAATGGACGAACATACAATAAAAGCGCGATTAAAATATGCATTAAAAGAAGCTGTTTTAGACGAGATGGGATGAAAAGAATCAGCAGGTATACAAGTGTTAGTAAACGAAGATTTACGATAGATAGAGATCTGAAAACCATAAGAATTACTAGAAATAATAAGGTCTAAAATTAGTAAAGTACAATTAGATTCGTGCTCATCAGTAAAATTACTACAGATGCTATAGCTTACTACGGATATTACTACATATATTTAATTATAGACTTCTGATGTCCCTTTGGGTAGCCCCTTCTCTGCTATGTTCGCTGAAGCTGTGCTGCAGGAACTCGAGAACGAGATTATGCTATTTTTACCTCTAAAGCCTATCCTTTGGCACCGTTATGTTGACGACGTTTTTGTCATTTGTGATCATGTCTTAAGCCAAGGATTAAAAAATCTCTTGAAATGTTAGGAGTCAGGCTAAGAAACTTGGGAGCCAGAAAAAATATCAGCTCAATATATTTTTTAAAATTTTTTATTAGTACTAATAAGATCATACAAAGTGGGTAAATATAAAATGTATACCACTCTACACACTGCATTTAAGTCCAATGATAAGCCTCACAGCTTGTATTTTAAAATACCAATGGTTAATGGCTTTATTAGGGTTAAATTTCTTTAGATCATGTCCATTTAAATGTATCATCAATCAACTTCGAAATCCCCCAAGGGGGGCTAATGACGCCAGACACACACAAATTGCATCACTGCTATTTTTCACAACAGTGATTGAAGCTATACTAAGTCTCGCGTTCATTAGAACATAAATAATTGTTTTTATGTATTATCATCTTAAATTTTGTCCTATGTTTCCATGCTAAAAAACTATAAAATTTCGAGTACACATCAAAGTTTTCGCTCGCATTTAAAAAAATTATATCTAGTTCTAGATTTTTCGATAACAAATTCGGATATAAAGTTTCGCTAAAATCCACAAATATGGACATCACTCCTAAAATAGTCAAAACGTGTTCAGAGGGTCCTAAAGCATATATTTGAATTAAAATCTCGAATTCGAAAATTTTCGTAAAAACAGTACTTTTTCTATACTGTTATATAGTATGATACAGTAAAAATATTTTCACATATAAACGCGATATACTCAGAAATGCCAACTGTTACGGATTTCCGTATTGTACTGATTTTTACTTCATCTTACGGTTTTACGGACATTACTCCCAAAATTACGGAATATACCGTAAAATCCATGCAACCCACCATTCAATTCATATTCCTTGCTTTGCTGAGAGTTCAAAATTATGAGTTTGCATCCATTTTCTTCTAGTGATTTTCTTCTAGTCATATCAGAACAATAGATCTAATTTATTTTAATAGTGCGAGTAAAAATAAAGAAATATTTTACTAAACAAATTATATTTTGTTGAAATTTCGCGATTGCGCAATTCTGTTTTTCTTTTCGGGCTTTGCTGAGAGTGCACAATTATCTTTTTCCATCTATCTAAATCCCCTTATTGTTGCACATTAACTCAACTCAACTAGCTTATTTTTAGATTTTGGTTGATTATAAAGGTTAATTTTTTAACTATTTTCGCATAAATAGCACGATTGTGTAATTCAGCTTTTTTTTGCCGGCGTTGCCATGTGTACGGAATTAGCCTTTTTCACCCATCTTCATCTCCTTATTATTGCACATTAGTTTGACTAAACTAGCTTATTTTTATATTTTGGTTGATTATAAATGTTAATTTTTTAACTATTTTCGTACAAATAGCACGATTGTGCAAATTCAGCTTTTTTTTTTTTTTGCCGGCGTTCCCATGAGTACGGAATTATCTTTTTTCATCCATCTTCATCTCCTTATTATTACACATTAGCTTGACTAAACTAGCTTATTTTTATATTTTGGTTGATTATAAAGGTTACTTTTTTAATTATTTTTGCATAAATAGCACGATTGCGCTATTCGTTTTCTTTTTTAACGGGCGTTGCTGAGAGTGCACAATTGCCCATTACCATTCATCTCCGTCTCACTACTATTGCACGGTAGCTTGACTAAACTAACTTATTTTATATTTGTGTTAAATATAAAGGTTAATTTCTTAATTATTTTTACATAAATAGTGCAATTCAGTTTGAATTAACTCAGTTAAATAATCAAAATTCCATTTTACAACTCATTCTAAGATTTTAAAATATTTTATACTTAAAATCTTAATGATGGTCGATGGGGTTCAACTGAAATCTATTGAAAACTTCTAATGTTTCTACTGATGACCTCTTTCAGAGGTTGGCATCTCTGTATACTAAGGATCGCCAATAAATACAGTTTAGCCGCAAAATAGCCTTTCATTTTATTAATAATCTGCTTGGAAAACAACTTTTATGCAGACAACTCGTAAGAATTATAAATATTTTAGTGGATGAAAAAAGATGGTATAAGTGGAAGATATTTTCGCGATTAAACGAGATATACTGAGAATCGCGAACAGTTGCTGTTGTTCACGATATACAGCTACAAAGAAGTCCATTTCATGAGTAATATGCTTGAAAAATAGTTTTTGTATATTATACGATAATAATCATTGGTCATCGTCCTCGTGAAGCGGAAGCATTCGCCGCGTGCGAGTTCAAATTTCGCGGACGGAATTACAATCGCTGGGAAACAGATTTCCATGTAAGATCGAAAAACTCGCATCTCAAAATTAGTGAGATTTTGGACATTCGTGATCGATTTGATAACTTTTTCCGAACTTTTGTGTCCTGTGGGTACCCTGTTTAAGGAAGAGAAAATTTGGAATTTGCAAGGAAAATATTTCCGCCCGCAGAAAGAAGAAAATTATCGGCCAATAAAAAAAAAAACCCGAAAATACTCGGGAAGTTAAAAACCAACACAAAAGCTGAAATTCGCTGATCTTTAGAAGAATCTCATGCCTGTAATTGAAAATAGAGATTATGGTCGCCAGCTCCGGATTTTTAGTCGCCATGGCGACCTGGCGTCCGGTATTTTTTAAACGCTGCCTTAAGCGACTGACCCTCTTGTTCTGTTGGATATTGTTAATAAATTTTACCCCTCAATTAATTTTACTGTTGAGCACGAATCTAATTGTCCTTTACCAATTTTAGACATTATTTCTAGTAATTCATATGGTTTTCAGACCTCTATCTATCGTAAATCTGCGTTTACTAACACTTGTATACCTGCTGATTATTTTCATCCCATCTCGTCTAAAACAGCTTCTTTTAATGCATACTTTAATCGCGCTTTTAATGTACGTTCGTCCACTTCGTCTTTAACTAATGAAATCCATTTCATCTTTAAACTTGGACAGGATGCTGCTTCCTCTTTTGAGTTCATTTATAAATAAATTTCTCAAGTTCGCTGTAAATTTATTCAGCCCAATTTTAAACTCATTTCCAATAATGACCGTAAGCCATTTAAAACCATTTTCCCATATCGCACAAAACTTTTTCGTCCCTTTATCCAATTTTGCACCGAGTTTAATTTTAGACCCACTCAATCTAATGTTACCACTTTGTTTATTGGTATCGCACGGATAAATTTAAGGATAAGGAAAACTTTAAATACCAAGTTGAGGTATATGTGGTACACCATCTTTCTCCTAATAACGAATATAAGTTTTATATTGGTAGCACTAAACGTACGGTTGGTATACGGTTGGCTGAACATGCTCGGGATATTGAAAATGGTAAAATGTCGACGGCTCTTGCCCAACTTGTGGTTAAAGATAACGTTCAACCACTTTTCGAAAAATCGTTTCTTTTGATTATTTGCAATAACCCCTGTTCTATTTTACTGTATGAATCAATGTTTATTTATCTATATCGTGCTTCTATATGTAATTTTGATACTGTACAAGGTTTAAGCTACGGTTGGCGACTCGTTCTCGATTCCATGCGCGTCAAGTCGTTACAATGTTATGTCTAGGTTTTAATATTTATTGCTTGTAATTTATGCTTAATATGGAACTTGACAATTTGTCCTTCTAATTTGTATTATAAACGTGGTCAATTTAATTTTCTTGTTCGTATATTATATAATGATGTATTAGTGTTTTTTTTGTTTTTTTGTAATGATGACTATTGTTATATGCAAATTTGGCCTACCAATGTGGATGGTATTTAACCATCTTGTTTGCTAATTTCATTTAATGCCACTAATTAAGGGTATACGGATGCCCTAAAGCGCTCTGACGTTTAATTTGTATATATACGTCAATAGGAGGATTATTAAATCATTTTTTTTTAATCTAAAGATTTGTCTTTAATTAAAATTTATCATATGAAATATGTTTAATATAAAAATTCTTGGTCTTAGCTTAAATTTAAATTATGCACATCTAGAAACATTCCGTGTTGATCAATAACTACATAATCACTAAATTGTGGTAATTATAACAGTATGATAATCGTAACAATTCATTTCGACAATACTCTGTTATCTAAATTATAAACTATGGAAGTGAAATTTGTCAAAAAATCGAAATTCCAGAAAAGTGTTTTAATCTCCTGAATAACCAGTTGTTCTATATCTTACAGTAAAAAGCCATAAATAATATCTATGGGAACTAAAATTACTATATCACTCTTTATTGTTTCACAAGAGGGTTAATGGCTAATTACTGCAGGTGTTCTCTTGAGAGCGAGAGAAACATGTTTAGTGTTCATATTTATTGCGTTGGCAGAGCAATTTATATGCATTTTAATTAATGGACAACATAATTGATATGTTATGAATATATAAAAAAATTACAGTTCTTTGCCTCTATTCAAATAATATGTAGTGGGTCGTTGCCCTATTCAAGGAGAAAACACCTTTACAGGAAACAATTACTGTTATTTGAATGTAGTGTTGTCATATTTCAAATGTCTGGGCGGGATTGCTAGATTTGGCAATTTACCGCCAACTTGGAGGTTATATCGACTTTTCGAATGTACTAAAATGTTTTCAAAATAATGAATATCATAGGAGATACGAGCTTCTTCTGGAAGTTTCTACGGAGAGTATATTAAAGGAGTCATCGCTCAGTTGGAGAGCAGTAGACCTGATAAGAGCAGAATAGAATTGTGAGATGCGTCAATGTTTGAGAAAGTATAATCTATTTTATGAATTAGTTGAGCAGTTAAGAGACTGATGTTTAGCAATCGTGTTAGATAGCTATCTTACAAAATTGAATAGCTTGATAATTATAGTTATAGATTTATTATCTGCATATTGTCCCTATTTAGCGCTTCCTCATTAACGCTTTAAAATAAAAAGTTCTAGTTATCTAAAAATTTGGACACATGCTTATATTCTGGGCGCGGTAGCCCATTGGTTAGCGCGCTGGAGTTGCACTCGGTAGGCCCGGGTTCGATTCCAGCCGCTGCCAAAACTGCCGCCGTGTTCACGCGGAGTACGATCACGTTAAACATGTGGGTCCGTAAGGTTGGTGGTAGGGGAAGGAGGGTACGGTCCCTGTGGATGCCTCCCCCACAGGGTTCCGGTCTAAATTGGGTGGCACTTCCCGGCCGTCCAAACAGTTACCTTACACCTTTCTGGTAGGTCGGACTGTCTGGGTCTCAACAACAGCAACAACATGCCTATATTCTGAGAGTAAGCTCATAATTACAGAGGATGTGTCGTACCAATATATTTAAAGTGAAACATAAAATTTTGTTAAATTCAGCTGTTATCTGATAAAATAGTATCTAACCGGTGTCGTAGTTACAGATGCCTTCTTCCGGATGAAACGAGAGACAGCCATCCCAGTTAATTCAAGAAAGTTTCTATCAATGGAGAGTACATATGACCTAGGCAGCATTGCTATCTAGAAAATATAAGAATGGAAGCAAAAAAAAAGGTGTTAACTTATTTTCCTTCATCAAAGTGAGTTGCCCCCAAAGCATATACGCATATATTGAAAGAAAACTCCTTGTTCATTTCCTTTCAATTTTACTTTTCTGGATAAAACGCCATTTTCACGTGTAACTAGTATTGTATGAAGTTGCAACTCGATAACAAAAACCAAAAAGTGTCTGATAACAAATACCTATTTTGCTCTCAATGGGCTGGTTCCTTTTTCTGTTCAATCCGAAGAAGGTTGTTTCTTATAGAAGAGTAATATTGCATTAATCAAATGATTGCTGTAATTATTTTATTTTTTTCAGCTTTTCGTCAGCCGTCTCTGATGGAGACATTTTATACATTTCTATTTATAAAGTAGTAGCAGCGATTACCCGGCGTTGCTCGGGATTTACGATGCAAAACTGTGATAAAAATTACACCGGGACATATAGGGCCGTAAGTCTTATACCTTGCTTTCTCACTGTGGAAGGAGTAAATTCATTGCATTATGTAAGAAAAAAAATGGATCTGATTGGCCACTCTTTAGCCAATCAGATCCATTAGATCCTACATACATACTTTTCTTCTTTATATATATATATATATATATATATATATATATATATAAATATATTTAATATTCATTTATTTATTATTCATGTTAATAAAATTTGTGGAGTAGGCCTGTGAAAAATAAACCATGATAGAGTTTCTATTTAAATTCATATTTCAAACTTACAATTTTCAAAAGTGACTAATACGTTCAATAAACTCCCACAAAACTCAGAGATTTAATTGAATTTTACGTTTTAAACTAACGATTCCCAACCGTTTTCGTCGGGAATCATGGAATTAGAGAGTAGAACTCCTAGGAAGAAGTTTCGTTTTCCATTAATATCTCGACAACCCCTGGCTTTAGAAACTCTAAACATGGACTAAATTTTAAGTGGAGCTATTTAAAGACTACCTACCAATTTTCAGCAAATTCGGTTCAGCCGTTCTCCCGTGATGTTGGATCATACATACATACATACATACGTACATACATACATACTTACTTTTCTTCTTTATGTATATAGCTATATATGCTTTCATTTCGTAAGGTTAGACATTAAGTGTTAGTTATGTCCTTTTTGTTGGGGGTATATTCAATGGAAAATAATGCGGATAATTTATATTTATTCTGAGTTTTAAATGACATTAAACGTGGCTAGAAATACTGGTACTGGCCTTGACATCTAATCTCAAAACATATTTATATTTCCATGCTAAACAACGTAAACATACATCAATAACAGAATGTGAAATTTTCTAACTGAGCTGATAAAATAAATAAGTAAATTTTAATCAATGCATTTCCGCGAATGATTTATTTGTCGGTCGCTCCACGTTGCGTTTTCGTTTGTTTTGACTTTATAACTTCATTTTCAGGACAGAATAGATTTATACCTGATGCCATAACAACAGAAAAAAAATGAAAAAAACAAGATATTTATTGTGTTCATGCGTGACTTGCCATATAATTTAATTAACTCGGCGATCAATGCATGTCAACGAACATATTAAGTTTGTGTAACTCTGAGTTACTCATCAATTTAGTTTCGATATACCTCTTACTTTTACGTATATCGTTCTTGTTAAAATTATATCAAATACAAGTATAACTTTCATTATTTAACTTTATATTTCTTACATAACAACGAGGCTTGCAAAAATTTAAGACAGTTTAATTTATTTTTTTAAATATATTTAATTATATGAAAAAAATATACAATTTATTTTAACATAGAACAACTGATATATGCACGAAACATGACTTTCTCTACGTATTAAAAGTGTACTGTCGTTAATATAAAATTCATAAATTGCACATTTCATACATCCCATGAAAACATCATTATACCTCAATGTTAAGTTTACTAAATAATTGGTCATGAACGTGAATTTATTTTCTTTAATTTATTTAGTTAATTAGCGAATTTACATTTAATTTTAAAATAATTATCGCATGGTAAATAACGAATACAGTATTCGATATGAGATTATAGAGATCACTTAACAATTAATCTCCCGGCTGTGATTCCATTTCCGACATGGAAAAGACCGGCTAATTTGACTGCAGATTCGCCCCTAATACTGACTCGGTTTTGCTTATCCTGTGAGATATTGCATTGGTAATCCCGAATAATGTTAAGTATACCCTATAATATCACTATCGTCACTGTAATTGCTGCTATCATTGGTCAAAGAACAATTAGGACACTCTAACAAAGAATCTAGAAATATTTCTTTGCTTACATTATCAGGACTTTTTTGTTTCGGTTTCGGATCAAGAAAACTAAACATTTTTTTAAATCCATAAGGACAGACAGCCAACACTCAATTCGTCTTGATTCCACTAATGAAACTATACACCTAAGCTTTAAAAGTTATTGAAAAAAAAATCTTTATTTGCAAAAGACAATTAATCGGCTCACGGTGGATAAGCGTTGGCACCTAAAAGCATACTTTCAGGCATACGTTACATAAGCATTGGCATCAAAACTATTATTTTTAGGCTTGGGGTAAATAAACGCATGCATCAAAAAGCCCATTTTTAGGCTTTCGGTAGATAAAATACTGTATAAAATTATATTTTTTAAAATATTTATTTTAAAAAATATAATTTCTACATATAAAATAAAAATGTTATATTTTTATACGAATACTGTTTTATGATAACGTTTTTTAATAATATAAGATTGTTAATGCATCTTAAATAGTAATGAATTTTATACACATTGAATCATTGTACATTTTTACATATAAATTGCGGACTACAAGATTTTATGTAATGTCACAATCTCATGAACCCATATTTGTATTCAGCAGATGAATGGTCCTACTTTAAATAACACAACTTTTTGATTAATTGCTAAATGACAAGGATATTGTAAGATTATAATAATAAAAACACATTATACATAAAATTCATATGATAAATTTATACTGGTTATTTTCCACCCCTGTGGCTGAGACATCTAAGGCAAAATGCTTCCTTGTGCTCTCTTGGTTTCAGAGTTATGGGTTCGAGTCCCAACTGCGAGCACGAATATTATGGCGTCCATTAAGAGCGTAATATGTTCTGCCCTCTCTGACGTACTGGAACAACGTTATGTGACGGTAAAATGATTCACCATTCGGCCGCTAGAATTGCACGAGTAGCTAACTGTTCAATCAAGTACCTGACCATTATAAAAAATACTGGTTGTATTATATACTGGTTGAATATATATATATTCATACTATTCAGTGGTTTTTATACTAAAAAATTATTGAACGGGAACCATATTATTCTCTTTCGATATCAGCAGAAACAGAGAAGTGAAAACTAGTTTTTAAAGCTTCTACTTGCAAAGGTTTTCTGTGTTTTATTTTTATAGCTTGAATGTGGTCCATCGGGATTGGTGGAAAAATACTTCATATGATACTTTAGAGTTGATGGTGGAAAAAATAAGCAAAATAGGAGCAGTTAAAATGGTGAAACCACACAAAAAAACATATTTGCTCCTTCATTTTAAATAAGTATGGCATATAATATGAAACCCTAAAAACGTACACCGTAAATAAAATACACCCAGCTGCTGTATAAGAATAAGAAATCCAGCTACTCTATAAGAAAAAAAAATCCAGATACCCGGTAGGTGTTAGGTAGTTTACATTTTATATAAATAATTTAACAGAAAAATTCTTTCGTCGATGCTTTTAGTTTTCGGATTGGATTATTTTGACGTTATTTTGTTATATTTTAGACACACTCTACTTTTATTGGGTGCAATCGTTTAAAGTGAATACCGTTTAAACCGTATGTTACCGGGCATGTTTATATATACAGTATCTTTGGCATTACCAGGTATACAAGTATATCTATGCATATGAAAGACAGAGAGCTAACCATTTGGTCACAGGTGGACAATGTATTCACCAGAAAGTCCCTGTGAGCAAAATCCATATTTCTGGTTCCATAAATTCTGTTATATCGAATAGTCTTAGTACGTAAGTAGTTTCCGTAACGAAAACAACTAACTTGTCCTATGTTTTGTCTTCCAGGTTAAAAGAGTTTGCATCCACAATAAACGTGGCCCGTTATACCGACTTTTAGGGCGGATCTAAGGTTCAAATATCCATTAAAGCGAAGTCTTGGACACGTTGAATGGAATTATTCAACGGGAAGAGTCCGAAGATTCCTTGTCAAGCGTAGACTTCAGTCGCTGACGGATTTCAGAACAGATAATAAAATACGGTCTGACCTGCCACTTGTAAAAGTAATGCTCTTTCAGAGATTAAAGTAACCCACACGAGGAATCCAACTCTCTTGGAACTAAGGCAATTTATTAACTCACCACTCACAAGCCCTAGATTAATGTATCCCTTAGGCTGATCCAAAGCTACAAAGATGCGGTTGAGGTAACTTTTTATTTTCTGTAAAAAATCGTAATGAAATATTTTAAAGTACAGTGAAGATTAAAACACTAAATACCAAATCGATGACACAACTGAGGGCCATATGACATTGGGACTCTGACCACAGTTTAAGAACCACAGTCCGATATAACAATAAGAGGGCAGCTCTCAGTATAACAGGGAGCAATCTAGAACGTCCTGTTTTGATTCACGATTCTATGTCAATCATTATTCCTGGAGGAAATTAAGATACATATTCTATAATTGTTTTCATTATATAAGGATATAGACATTCTACGTTACTGCCATTTCTGCACGTCTGTCTGTTTAACATTCAAACACATACGTCTATCAATAATTCAATCCAGTCACTAGCTAATATTGGATCAAACGACAGATGGTATATTGAGATATCAACTCCTGTAATATTCTGTACATGCACAGTGGCTTCTAAAATATTGCCATTGTTTATTACAATCCATGCAGTACGTAAATTATGGAAATGAGTATCATGTAATGGGGTGAAATGTTTGATCATACATTAATATAAATTTATGTTTTCTGATTATCCTTGATATTTATTCATGTCTTTCAAACAATGATTGTGTGTATATATCTATGTGTGTATGCGGTTCATCTATATTTTCCCTGTATAGATAATATTATGTATAGAAAAAGTATTGTGACGGGGTCGGAAATTCAAATTCGAGTTTTCGAAAAGCAATTTTAAATCTTCCCTGAAATCGAATTAATCGTTTTTTAGGTGTTGTCTGTGTGTATACGGTTGCGATATCTCACGTTCGATTGAAGCGTTTCGAACGAAATTTGGAACATATATTATACACTCGGTGAATACTGGAACCTTATTAATTTTAAACGTAAGCAAATGTTCGAAGTACCCCAAAATTTGAATGAAATTTTGAAAAATTATCAAAAAATCAAATAAATCAGGATCTTCAATAATATTATGTGAATGATCAGTTTTTATTTAATTTTTATGAGAAAACGAATGACATGAACTTTTGGACGCTAGTATCAACAGTTCTCGAGATATTGCACACTTTCAAATTCAATTTATCATAAACATCACATCAAATGTAAATGCATCAACTACTGTGAAATATTTTCACTTTTGTGGACATCCTTTGTGAACATCATTTGTTAATATCGATAAATCTGTTAACATTATTCTCGTGCACCTAGTTCATACCATTCAAAATAAATTTTGCTTAATATTTTTATATTTGAACAATTCGTTAGTAGTCAATTATATATAAGGAAAGCTCTTCTCTCGGTTTTTTTTGTAACGCTTGGCGATAAATTTGGCAAGCTTTGTCATAAACTTGGCGATTTGACACCAAATTGATGAATAAATTATTAAAATATTTTAATATATAGATTATATTGCTTATTTCGGAAAGACTGTCAATATTAATAATTGTCAAGTTACAGTTGCGCGAAATAAAAATCAATTGCCTTCATCGCAATAGTTTTACATGTTGTCACTTAAAAAAGCGGTATATGGACAAATTCAACGTTAAAAATATTGTTAAATCCATTTTAAAACAATGTTAAAACAATTGTTTAAAACAAAGTTAAAAACATTCCATATTATTTTTTCAATATGAAAAATATAAAATCATTATATTAAATAAGGAAATGAATGTATTGCCCAGATCAGATTCTGCGTATTTGTGGAAATGACATACATCTTTGAGAAAATGAATCAATTATAATGAAATTTGTAGTGATTATTTGAATCATATTAAATGCTAGTCATTCGGTCAAGATTAATGTTTTTCAATGTTTGAGCACTTTTTTCGCCAACATCCTAAGAAAATATATTTCATAAGTGACTGTGGTGTATAATGTTATTCGATTATGTGAATAATATATACAGTAATACTTATATACAATAATTCTACTTATGTAAAATAATTCATTTATTTATTTATTAGACACTGTCATATTGAAGCAATCCTATTATATAGAGAGAAACAAAACACATTCACATTATTTAAATTCCCCCAAATACCATAGAAAATAAATATAAATATTTAATTGTAAATAATTAATTAATAAGGCACTCATGTGTGAAGTCCTCGGAAATCTGCGAGTTTTGAATCTGAATGAATAAAATTTTAAAAACAATTAGAACGAAATTCAATACACTAAAGTAAATCAGTTATAGATCAGTTCCAGCTACGTTCAGCAATCTTCATAAGCCTAATAATGCTGTATTATATAATGCTGATAAGCTTGATTTTTTAAGAATAATTAGTTTATTTTTATTCATAAAAAATAATCTGAAATAGCATCGTACAATCGCGACAGCTATTTCAGAACTATGGTTTTATTTATAATATCGAATAAATTAATTTGGTATAAAAACTTTTAGCAACTACACTTGTTGGTGGAAATGTTACCATACTTTTGTCTTTAATAAAACGTTTTCGTTAAACATCAATTTCTTAGTTCCTGCTAAAGACAGAGATTACGTGGTGACTGATATAGATTAATTATTAAATGCCGCAGGACGTTGGGTGTTCTCGAAGAATTGCCACTTCCAGTATATTTTCTATTTCCGGTTCCAATGCGTTCATTCTACTTAAAACAAAAATGAACAAGATTTGCTATAATATATAGATAATTGATAATAGATAACTGATAATGGATAACTAAATAATAGATAACTGATATGGATTTAGCATCGACATCTGGAGGAGTTAGAGTGGTTCACTAAATATATTAAAATATTTTTTTTTCTATTTACGGCTTAAAAAATTTCTTTAAAAGATCTCTTACTCCTGATTGATTTTTTACAGAGGTGAGATAATAACTGATATGGATTCATGAATTCAACATTAAATTCCAAAATATGGAGAGCGTTCACTGAAAATGTCCACTTCGGGTCTTTCAAATGTCCAAAAATCTATTATTACTGCATGAAATAAGAATGCGAAAGAGAATAAAATGTCTTAATAATTCCGCTGGAAATGAAGTGTGCACATCATTTGTCACCGTATGAAAATGCTTTCATAAATTTCTTATCTATAATTGTTTGATTTATATTTTAACAACGGGGAAATTGCATGAATATATTTTGCATGAAAGATTGAAATTGTTCCATGCACTACTATCGACATCGCCGCTACTTTTAATTCTCAATTAAAGTCTAAATCTGAGATATATTTTAGATATATTATTTTATAGAACAAGCAACGAAACACTTCTTATTTTGCATTTTACAATTCGCATATATAACAGAACAGAATTCCCCTTGCCATATCAATCATTTTATAATGTTCCAGACACATACCACATTACATTCGCTTGATCAGAGCTATGTCTGTTTAATATCCGGATACATAATTAGTGTCTGTCATCCGCTCCACATAGTCACCTCTGTTAACATAAGCTTAAACGGCAGTAGGAAATAGTTTGAGCCTGTTGTTTATAGTACATCGCTATCTATTGAGAACTGGCTATTGTCGGATGATTAATAGAAACTTTTTTGTACGTTTCATCATCTGCATATTTAAAATTAAGTGTGAAGTATTTAGTATTTATTTTGTGTTTTGGACGAATTTGGTTATTTTAAAATCATTTGGGCGTCTAAATAAGTGGGCTAAGAATTATGTATATCAAATAATACTTTAGAGCGCTTTATTTTATAGCATTCATATATAATCATTTTCATGGATTACTGATATTTTTTATAAATTACCAGTGTTTATAAAAAAATGTAAAATGTGCTTTATGAATATAAAATTGCAATTAAATCTCTTTTTAAATAAATATATAATGCAAATTAAAAGCCTTGAGACATCAGGCAATGAAACATCTGGTGACATCATCTGACAGGGTGAACTAGGGCTGTGTCCTAGGACTGTATTATAATTTTTGTACCAAATGCCATTCGAATCGTTTCATTCATTCGTCAGATATCGTCTCCACAGTCTCACTGACACACACGCAAACACATCACCTAGAAAACGTTGGATTTCTGTTCATGGATGCTTGAAACGTGCTCTACCGTCGAAAACTCAAATTCGAATTTTCAACCCCATCGCAATACTTTATACATTATACTATATGTATATAAGGATAATATGTATATAAGAATATGTATATAAATATGTATATAAGGAAAGTAAAAATAAATATAAATGGACCATTATAATAATTGCAGTTCGAATTTTATAATATTATTTTAGTGAAAGATGAATGACTTGTTTTTTCGCAATTTCACCATCAGTTCTAAAATTTCAATTTACATTATTCATCTTATTAGAAACACTTTAGCCACCCATAATGCTTGAAATAACTTTAACATGAAACTATGGTAAAGGTAGAACAAAAATGCTGCACTTTATGGGCATGATAACTTCGCATAATATCTGCAAATTTTATGACTGCAAATTATTTTAGCGATCAAACCTACTGAAAAATCAATTAACCCCAAAACTGATCGATACAAGAAGCGGTAATATATAAGTTTGAAAGATTCCCGACCTGCACGTAGGCATACGGATTTGGTAATATATAAGGAGAGGCAAGACCCTCTCGTTGAAGTGTAATTCTAGATGTGCAAACAATTTTGAGTTGTACCACAGAATGTAGTCGAAAGGCCAACGGCCGTACCGTGCTGAAAACACCGGTTCTCGTTAGATCACCGAAGTCAAGCAGCATCGGGCGCGGTTAGTACTTGGTGGGTGACCACCTCGGAACACCGCGTGCTGTTGGCCATCTCGGGTGCGGTATCCCCGTGGTTTGCGCGCTAGATTTGCACGCTACCACAAATGCCGCCGTGTTCATGCGGAGTACGATCACGTTAAACATGTGGGTCCGTAAGTCCTTCCGAGAGGTTGGTGGTAGGGGAAGGAGGGTACGGTCCCTGTGGATGCCTCCCCCACTGGGTTCCGGTCTAAATTGGGTGGCACTTCCCGGCCGTCCATACAGTTACCTTACACCTTTCTGGTAGGTCGGACGGTCTGGGTCTCAACAACAACAACAGAATGTAGTCGAAGATTATTCCAATCAATACGAATGATCAATTTCATTTGTGTAAAGTTATCATGCCTTGTTAATTTCAAATTTACATAACAGTGGACATTGATAAGATACTTAAATGATAAATTAAAATAAAATGATATATTAAAATATTTGCGCCATGTCGGTCGTCATATTATCACATACTAGGTAGCAACCAGGTAGCAACTATTTCGCAACATATCGTTATATCGTAATATAAATGGAGGCTAGATGCTCAGTCATTGCTCTTCATATTCAGTATTAATCAAAGACAGCCCTTCTTGATATGGAGCTATGGATACTCCCAAAATAAATGAAGTCAAATTAAAAAAATATATATATTAAACCCATAATTGTACCAGCCATATCACATTACTGGACAAACATTGATTTTCGATGTATCAATGACTATACACTTTGGAAAGGAAAACATTATCAGAAAAAGTGGGGATCTAATGTGGAGCATTAAGCCTCTTTCTGACAAAATATTTATTTTTCCCAAAGTAATAATTTTTTCGACAACGTAAATATTAGACATTATTTCAGTGTATAAACTTATTTGTCATAAGTACAAGGTTCACATGTCTATTTTATTGGATTTTCGTCACGTTAATGTTCTAAGAAATTAATTCATTCTTTATATATGATATTTTTCCTTCAAATCTACTAAACAATCAATTATCACACGTTTGTTTCGCAAGAAAATGTTAATTTCATTATAAACATATAAATGAGATGAAAAATACAAATAGTTTATCTAGATCTTTTGCACTTTTATGCATTTTTCGAATGCTAATTATATTTACCAATGATGATCATGCATTTTAACTGACATAATACTGTGCATAAACATCAACAATAGGCTTATATCAACTTGTTTGCAATTTTAATACTTCTGCTAAGTGCTCTTAATTAAACTTTATACACTAATTTTTCAACGTCGATCAATCACGTTTTTGCTTTTATCGGCAGACGATTTTGAAAGGTAATCAATTATGCTAATTAACATTATTCCGCTTAGATGTTTCTAGTGCAAACCCTTCAAAATGTATGATATGATTCTAATTTAATACCATTATCAAAATAATCTACTGGGATGATAAATTATGTGCTGAAGAAATAACATACTTTTGCTATATTTAAGTAAAAATAGGCTTGCGGTAATCAGCTTTAAAATTATCCAGCAGATTCAGAATGCATTTAAGGTAAAAAAACATAAATGTTACTGGTAACAATCGAGAAGGCCATAATCTAATAGTGTATTTACGTCGACTGTGTTTTCGCCACGACATCGTTTAAAAGTTTAAGTAATGTTTAAATCTGCTTTTTTTATCGAATGATGCCATTCATTAACCGGAAATTGATCTGCAATTAATATAATCAAATGACAATATCGCTGGATAAACAGATTTAAATCGAGTTTCCTACCTATATAAACTATTGGTCCAATTTATTTAGAAGAATTATTTAATAAAGCTATTAGGATCTAAATAGTGGTGTAATTAATGTGAAATGAATAAATTTTAATATATTAGTTTATAAGTGAACATATTCCATGTTTATTTACGATATTCTGAAGGAGAGCAATTTTGCGTCCAAGAATGCGGTGCCTGTAACTTACGAGAAAGCTATACAATTAATTCAATTTTAAAGGACGAATGTAATACATATGTTGGGAAATGATAGAAACAACTGCTAAATAGTCGAATTTCACTTTACAGCAAATTTTAGATAGTCAACAGGCCACGACTATTTGCAGACACTCCGTCCGGTCCTCTATGTATCTCCAGAACAATTATGAAGATCGATCATTTGGTAAACTGCGAGAAATTACCTTCTGTTCCTGAGACCATATTTCCAATTTAATGGGCTGCAAGCACTTGTATCTACTGAATACGAACAGCAAAATGAGACATGGATAACTTTTCGTCTTCTGAAGTAGGATAAAAATAATTTTAAGTATATATATATTTAAATGTTTAGGTATATAATCTGCATATAGTTCTTAACCAATTACGAACATTATTTAATGATGTGGATATTATTTTATGATGTGAATATTATTTAATAATGTGAATATTATTTAATTTTCATATATTTTTATATATACAATATGCATTTTTTTTTAAATATGTGTACTTAATTTAATATTTATATACATATACAAACGATTTTTTAATATGAATGTATAAAAATTATATTTATTATTTAAATATACAAAATGTTTAATATTTACATATATTTATATACAACATAAACAGCTTCAACATGATCTGGCTCTCTATTTACTGTATAAAAATGTACTTATAATCTAACTGCTGTTAAGGTATATGCTAATACTCATTATCGTTAGTAAAATATGATAAAATATTAACTGCATGTTAACAAAATAATGTTCTTCTTCTTTGCTGTATGCATGATGAGACATTTTCTCTAATGAGAAAATGATGTTTTCGTGCATGTTAATAAACTTTTTAGCACCTACAAAATAAAGGAAAGATAAAACTGACGTGCTATTAAATGGAGCATTATCTTTCGCAATTCAGAAGAAGATGATATTAAAAAAGGAAAAGTTTACAAATTTTAAAATGTTTCATCAAGTAAAACATTAGCCGCGAAGTTTCAAAGCAAGTATCTCAAAATACAGAGGAAAAGAAGTAAATGGACAGGTTTTTGTTCTCATATTCTGATATTAAAATAACGTTATTTACAAAGTTGTTTTGATAAATGATAAAAATGTGTTTGAAACATTTATGCGTCATTCAAACATACGTTACCGTACCGGACACGTAGAAGTTTCTGTGATATATATATATATATATATATATATATATATATATATATATATATATATATATATATATATATATATATATATATATATATATATATATATATATATGTATACATATATATATATATATATATATGGATATATATATATATATATATATATATATATATATAATTAAAAGCCTTTAACAGACATATTATGAAAAATACTTAGGGTTAAATAGAAGTTATAATGGTACGGTAAACAATTTTTCTAATAAATTACTTTAGTTTTAAATGTTTTTGTTTCATTGTGAAGTACATTTGTCATCTTGCTTCCATTACAGTTATCACTATTCTTGGGCTGAAATTCCGCTTAAACACTCGTCAGTATAAAATATCTGATATCTGCAATAACATGAAAAGCTTTCTATATGTTACAATTATTTTAACCTATATGTAAAACTATAATGTCAGTACTACGACGCATACGGTCTAAAAGCTCTAAAAGATTTATCTGAGTTTTCACGAGGCAGTTGTAACAGACAATTTCATTCTCACAGAGTCCATTAATACTATTATTTGCAATAAAAGCTCAATCATACTTTAGGGACGTTCTCTGAGATAATAAACTTCACAAGTGAAACCTTTATTGGTCTAAACTATCTTATTATTTAACGGAGTGTTGTTTATTATCCGGGAATAGCCATGTATCCTAATTTTTGCGATGACGTTATAGCATATGCATATTTAAAGTACTGTTGATTTATATACCTTTCATCAAAATTGCAATGAGTTAGAAGTTGATTGCGTCGTAGGAGTGAATTAGTCGGTTTTTAAAGATATTCGCAAAAATATGACACCATGCAACAGTACATCTTACGATATCCTGTTGCATGCATCGGCAATTCCATGTGTCAGCAATTCCATGTACCGACAATTCCATGTACCGTCTATTCCATGTATTGGTTATTCCATGTTTCGGCTATTCCATGTATCGGCTATTTCATGTATCGCATATTTCATGTATCATCTATTTCTATACCATGTCCCGTCTATTTCCTGCTAACAAACACATACTAATCGCGAAATCATAAATGCAGTTATCTTTAATGGAGGCAAATGCCAAAATCTAGAAACTCCTTGTATAAGCGGATTCTAGGATTATGGGTAGCACAATGTTGTAAATGCGCCTTCATTCATTTTAAAAACTAACCGAAAATTTGTCAAGGGTCTGGGTACTTTTTTTCTACAACGGACATCTTATAAAAGGAAAAATAATATAAATTAAATAACATGTAAAGGATACTCCCTTAACGGATTTCTTTTAACATTGCGTTTGTATAAAATATGACTCTGAGAAACACTTAAATAAAGTGTTTTAGCCGGGAAGATCTTAAAGCTTGTGATGACATTATAACCTATACATATTTAAAGTACTGATATATATGCCTTTCATTAAAATTGCAATGTGTATTGTGCATTTCAAATTGAGACATATGATAAAGCATTGTCTGGGTATTTCATCTTTATCAACATCTAAAATTCGGTTGAATGGAAATATGAATTTCAAATAAAACACTCTCAAGAGATTTGGCAATATTATGATTCTATTGAAATTATCTTAGAGAACCGACACAACCAACACGAAACATTTTCTACCTGAGTAAGCTTTATTTTAATTAAAATCGAAGTAAATGGAATTTGGTTTTCAGATATCCCTATAAATCTATCGGCATACTGTGTTTGTCTTGGAAAATGAATTCAAATATTCTTTTT
The DNA here is from genome assembly GCA_951213105.1 of Amaurobius ferox. NCBI lineage: Eukaryota > Metazoa > Arthropoda > Arachnida > Araneae > Amaurobiidae > Amaurobius > Amaurobius ferox. The sequence continues at coordinate 139,196,324 of OX578136.1, forward strand.
CAATAATTCAATGTTTTCGCAAGTTATTGTAAGCACATAAATGTTTTTATTACATAGACGATTTAAGTAGAAAGTGACTGCCATAGATAATTTAAGCTCTTGGATTTAATTGTGTTAATTTGGTTCATTTTTCTTTTCTTTCTTACACATAAACACAACTTTGACCAGGACCTGCAGTTTAAAAAAATTCCAGACCAGTAGCAGGATTCATTCCGACACAAAACCATCCAAGAGTACTGTCAATTTAAATTCAGCTTATGTGGATATGATGGTGACTAAAAATAGAACCATTTGATAACAGGTAGGCCTTGGAACTAGCAGCATGTCTGATATGAGTAAAACTTTTGTTTACGACTGTAAAAATTCTCATGTTGATAGTTTTCTTGATTCGGGAATCCTTAAATTTTACGAAAATGTAACAGACCTTCAGAACATTTTCAAATGTTTATAGTGTACCCAATTTCTTATTCTTCTATATCCGCTGTTCCTTTTTACTCTGTTTTAAAATATATTTTATAATCTTCAGCTTTGTTTGTTTCAATTTCTTTTCATAATCCTTTTGTGTTTTCATTTAATTACTTTCCTTATATACATCATGTATAAGGAAAGTATTGTGACGGGGTCGAAAATTCGAATTCGAGTTTTCGACGGGAGAGCACGTTTCAAGCATCCCTGATCACGAATCAAACATTTTTGAAGTGATGTCTGTGTGTGTGTGTGACAGTATGTGTGTGTGTGTATCAGTGGGTCTGTGGAGACGATAACTGACGAACGAATAGACCGATGCGAACAAAATTTGATATAAAAATCACAATCCGCAAACACTGGAAGCCTATTTTTTTAAACGTAATCGAATGTTCAGCACCCCCTAAATTTTCGAGTGAAATTTTTAAAAAATCGTCAAAAAATCAAAACCGCTAATAAAGTTACACAAACCGACATTTTTTATGTAATTTTTCATTAGAAAACGATTAACATAAAATTTAGAACTCTAACATGAACCGTTCTCGAGATATTTCACATTTTTCAAAAAAAATATCAAAAAGTCATATAAAATGAAAAAATATATATTTCCTATTGAGAAACATGTTCACTTTTCGTATGTAATACCATGTGATAAATTGAGTGACATCATTCTCGTGGATCTAGCTCGTTCCATTCATGAGAAAAGATACTTCGAGTAATACTTTTATATTTGAACGCCAATAGTCATTTATCTGTTATAAGAATAACTTATTTCTCCGTCAGTAAAGCTTGGCGAGATTTTGGCGTTGAATTTGGCGGAATGTCGCCAACTTGGCGACTTTTTAAAATGTTGTCAAATTAACGAAAGTTTCGCCAAATGGTTTAAAATGACGCTAAATCAATGAAAATGACGACTAATTGTCGAAAATTCAATATCGTGGAAAGAATATAAGTATCTACTATAAGAAAAACCTATTTTTTTTTACTGTAAAAGTAGTAAATTCATTGCATTATATAAGGAAAGTCATGTGTTGCCCACATCAGATTTTTTTTATTGTTTTCGGAATAGCAACTCTTTTCGTCCTGAGTGATATGAGCTGTTTTTCAGTCGCCATTTTCCCATTTTTATGGAGTTATTTTTCTGCCTCATTTTTACCAACGAATTGCCTCATTTATCCTGAGTCACTTTTTCGTTTCAAAAACTGCTTAGTGTATTTTTTTTAAATGCCTGCTAATTTACTAACGAAGCGCGTTAATCACAAGTAAAGCTGTTAGTTGCTGGTTTTTAACAATGTTTTTCAGTTTCTAGTATGCTCTCTACATGCAGTTTTTAAAACTAAAAAGAGCCATGTCAAAGGGCGAGAGTTTGAAACTGGGCATGGTTGGTTCTGTCAGTCTGCGAATGCAATGATTTTGTAGTTTTTCTATGATATAATTTGAATTCCACCCAGTTTCCCCCAGAAAGTTCCTAACGAGAACCCTTTTTCGTGATATATCCGTATAGTATATTTGTTTATTTTAAACCTCATGTACTATATCCACTTTCAAAGTTTTGTTATTTACATCTCATCATCCAGAATTATTATAGAATGAGTCACAGATCGATCCTGTCTACAGGAGGTGCTCCCCTTGCATGCAATAACATCATCCATTGACAAGTTTCGTGCTCCTTAATTAATCTCAAACCCGGTTCTTATACTCTGTTAAGTGCACTGGGTCCAGTTTTTTTAGGAACACCCTCTATAGAATTGTTCTGTTCAAATGAACATTATTGTTGTATCAGCCTTGTATATATTGAGCTCAATCTATTAGATATATAATGATAGGACTGAATTGAGGACAGGGCTGAATTGGTTGGTTTCCATATAGGTTCGCAAATGTATTGCTCATATCAGTTTTGCTTTATGTTATTGCACATCTTGACTATCCCATACTGAGAACGTCTAATAAGCATGAAACTGGTATGCGAATTGTGTTATGGGAGCGCGACCCAAAGTTAATATATTTCCACATTTAATAAAGTGTGCATAAATAGAATTAATTCTCATTTAACAAAATTTGACAAGCTATATCAAGAGGTTATAATGAAAATTTAATGATTATATCTTCTGATGGCAATTATAATCAATGATGCTTGAAAATAAAGTCACTTGATTTTGAAACATAATGAAAAAGTACATTTTTTCCCGTAATGACTCGATTTAATTTAATAGCGTAATAACAAAATATAATATTTTTGTGTATCATCCATGCATATTTAAATAGAAGAATTTTGTGTAAATAAAGTTATCAACGATGCGTTGTCATAGATCTTTACCCGATTAAATAGAAATTACTTTTCTGTGCCTGTTCAATTAATCATTGTTTTAATAATAAAAAGTTTAAAAGTGCATTGGATTGAATGTGACTTTGCATGTGTGGCAAGGTGATTCGTTAATAACTAGATTATGAAATGACTTACCTTGGGTGTCTACACCTAGGGTGCCGCATGATAAACACCGTTGGTTCACAAGGCTAAGAAAATGACACAGGATAGTATTCAGTACACTAACTAAATTAGTAATTTACCAGATATTTTATTAATATTTCTGGAATAATATATTAATTAACTTTAACTAAGAAATAAATTCAACATTTTTATACCATTATCCATACAAAAATATATTTTTCGATATTCTCTACTTGCATAAATTTGAACTGTACACGAAAGTCGTGAGATTACCGTTAGAGTTATTAAATATGTATTTTCATTTAGGAAACAGTTAATAAAATATAGCATTAAGTCTATGAAACTTATTCCATGCCCACTACTCAATGTAAACAAAAAGTGTTAACTTCGTACAGATTACATCAGACGACACTATTTTAAGGTTGCAATTTATTGCACGTCGACACAAGTCACTGAGGTTGCAATTTTGTCGCACTTATAATTAAATTACGATCAATTCCTGCGGGATTTCAGACTTGATAAATTATGATCAGCACATATTCTGGCTGAATCACCATTATAACTATTTGGTACTGCATGAATTTTTTGCTCAAAGACTCTGTTGCAGGTGTGCAATCTCCGCTGTAAATATGCGATTATTGTTTACGATGCACATATTTATGGTCAGAAAAGCATTTATGTGTCATCGTTTGAAGTCTGGTTCTTGCTGCAGTTTTAGTTACCTTCATGCTGTCTAGCCATCGAGAGAGTAATGTCGTTATTCACTCTGCCGACTTTGGGCATGTGCACTTCCATTTCCTTTTATTTTTTATTCCAGATAGTGAATCTTACACCCCATTTGTGGATTTGCTTTGCTCAGCTGTAGGTATGTGCACTGATTATAACTGCATGTCTTCCATAGGTTTACTGAAATGCATTCATCGCATTTACAGCACCTTATTACTTTCATAAACACGGGTAATGAGATCTATCAACATGTCGTGCGAGAGTTTGGAAATGGTTTGGATTGGAATTTACATTTCAGTAATAGTCTCCTATGCCTTCATCAAATTTGGCTCACTAGTTCTAGGTCTCAAAATCTATTTGGATGCAATAGAAATAACAATTTTAGTATTTCCTATTTTTCTTACTATTAATAGACTTTGAAATATTTATTTAAGCCAATTTAATTCTCTGAAAACAGAAGTTATTTTATTAAACTGAAGGGGTTTTTTAATCAAAGCTTAAGTCCGGTATGAAAACCTTTAGTCTTAGTACTTTTCTGTTTTTATATTGTTACGAATTTGAAAGTGCCTTCTTTTTCTGCAATATTAAGGCTATACTATTGAAACTTACAAATTATTTATAAACATCATTTTATTTTTTACAAATATTATTGAAAATAGTTCCTTAATTTTATTTTACTTCAATGTCAAATAATATTCTTCACATATATTTATTAAATTTAGAATTTGAGGTTAAGTTCAGCATATTTAAAAGTTGCTGTTTAATCAGTTAATCTGAATTTAGTAATTTTGTATACTATTTTAGAAGGGCAATTTGTATGCTTAGTGTTTTTAATCATGAATATCATTGGGTAAAATATAAAAATGCGAACTCTTAATTGCGATATATTAAAAATATTTGATAAAAAAAATTAAATTATACAATTGTTTGATTTGGTATTAGGTTTTTCGTATTTTTATCGAATAAAAATTGTCTGCTTTATTTTTTGCTTCAGTTCATACTTTCAAAACTTGACTTATTTACCTCAAAATAAAATGGCTATAAATATTTCACATTTGTTCTAAACATTATGTCATACTAAGACTCAAATAATATGTATGTAATCATAATAACGTTATTTTTCAGTGCATGATTGTGTTGTAATTTTTAACTCTAAGATCGATTATTGATCTTAAATATGAGAGGATAATATTGTTTTAAGTGGGGATTTATATTTTGTTATATCTTCTTTTCTGAGTCTTTATATACCAAAAAATATAATTATTTGAATTAATGAGTGTGAAGCATATTTTATGTGATCAAAAGCGGTATTCAGTCCACGTCAATTATTTATATATTTTGATAAAAGTGAAGTAAAACTGGTATGTTACTTACTTAATCGTAATCATTAATGAAATTACTGTTCTATAGTCACTAGAAAATAAATCATTAAAATGACTTTGTAGATAAGATAACTTTACTACTCAGTTTATTTTCTATATTCCAACTTAACATAATTTTATTTTATTCTTAAGCTACAGTTTTCCATTTTTATGCAGGATGTGAGTTTTGAAGCGTTCCGCAATATTTGAAGTCAGCTTGCTCTGCATCTACGAATGTTATGTATTGTTGCAATGAATAAATTGACCATCCTAAATCAATAAAAGGAAACCTCGTACAGTTAAGTATTTAGTAACGTAAAGTTTACCCTTTCATAGAAAAGTATATTAAAGTTACACCATAATTTATGACACAAGCTTTCAGCAAAATGTAAAGTCCCCGTGCGCTGCATCTACGAATGTTATGCATTGTTGCAATGACTAAATTGGCCTCCCTTAATGCATACAAGAAAGTCTCGTACGGTTACGTATTTATTAAAGTAAAGTTTACACTTTCATAGAAAAGTATATTAAAGTTACTCCATAATGCATGACATATAGGTATAAATAAAAATATCTGCTATCCATAGATGTTTGCTTCTGTCTTATTTAACTTTTATACATATATTACCAACACCACATAATCAGAGCAACAATAAATAACATCTATCGAAAACCATCAATTTTACGCCAGCTTATTTTCACACCGACATGTAAAACGATTATATCATTTGAAAACTCCATATTCAACTTCAACTATAAAAGAAAAAAATCTGATGTGGGCAACACATGACTTTCCTTATATAATGAAATGAATTTACTACTTTTAGAGTAAAATAAATAGGTTTTTCTTCTAGTAGATACTAATATCCTTTCCAAGATATTGAATTTTCGACAATTAGTCGTCATTTTCATTGATTTAGCGTCAATTTTATCCATTTGGCGAGATTTCCGTTAATTTGGCAACATTTCAAAAAGTCGCCAAGTTGGCGACATTCCGCCAATTTCGTCGCCAAAATCTCGCCAAGCGTTATGGACGAAAAAATAAGTTGTTCTTACAGCAGATAAATTGGCGTTCAAATGCAAAAGTATTACTCAAAATATATTTTTTCATGAATGGAACGAGCTAGATCCACGAGAAGGATGTCACCGAATTTATCGCATGATATTATATATGGAAAGTGAACATGTTTCTCAATAGGAAATATTTTTTTTTTCTATTTTATATGACTTTTTGATAATTTTTTTGAAAAATATGCAATATCTCGAGAACGGTTCATGTTAGCGTTCTAAAATTTATGTCAATCGTTTTCTAATGAAAAATTACATAAGAAATGTCTATTTGCGTAACTTTAATATTGGTTTTGATTTTTTGACGATTTTTTCAAAATTTCATTCGAAAATTTAGGGGGGTTCTGAACATTCGATTGCGTATAAAAACAATAGGCTTCCAGTGTTTACAGATTGTGATTTTTGTACCATATTTGGTTCGAATCGGTCCATTCGTTCGTCAGTTATCGTCTCCACAGACCCACTGACACACACACACACAGACACACACACACACACACACACACAGACATCACTTCAAAAATGTTTGATTCGTGATCAGGGATGCTTGAAACGTGCTCTCCCGACGAAAACTGGAATTCGAATTTTCGACCCCGTCACAATACTTTCCTTATACTTTATGTATATAAGGAAAGTAATAATAAAATTATATTTTTTAACTCAATGGATAGACTGCGTTTGGCTAGGCGGAGATATATAGTCCACTTCGAGTTAAATTTAACCCTGTATGTCAGACACTTTGGATCAACCATGTCTGAAAAGACTGACTTTTGATTGCTCAAGTTTAATACGAATCATGGCAGCAATTAATGATTCTGCGATCCTGCATTATAACCCCAAACATGATTATATCCTACTTAAAATGTGTCAGATATCTCAGGAAGATACTGCACTTTAAATACAGTTTCAGCATTTTCTCCTGAAAGTCTTGTGCTTTTCTTTCTTAACACTGCCCAACCCTTGCTAAGCCTAATAACGTTGTAACCAATTTCACAGTTTTTCGTTCCTAGACTAACAACCTATCTGCTATGGGCCAAGAAGGCTGTTAAACTTAAATTTAAAATTAAAGAACCACCAATTAAAGAACATTATGATGAAAAAGCCACGTCTAACAGTGCAGTACATGAAGTAGCTGTCAATTACGCACATCCGTTACTCATTCAAGCCACGTAATGGTGCCGTTCTTGAAGTAGCCCTAGATCGCATATATCCGCTATGTGCGAAAGCTACAGCTATCAGTACATTTTTTGAAGTAGCTCTCAATTACGCGTCTCTCCTACTCTCGAAAGTCACAGCTAATAGTTGAGGAAATGACTTTCAACCGTTACGCGGGTATTCTTTACTGTGAATTATAATCTGCAGAAGAAGAATGTAGGGTCTATTTCAATTACAGAAAGAATGACTGTCGTTCCAGTAACTAATGGATAAATCAGCAACGGATATTACTTTTGATGTCTGACCGGGCGAAAATCAATGGTTTGATACCCGGATAGTACATGCTTTTTTTGAGCCTATTTTTATAAAATTCATTTCTATACGGATCAAAGCACTACGACTTTGTTAAAATAATATGTTCACTCATTAGAGGAAACAGCGTTAGTAGCAGCTGAATTACGTTATTACATGCTCAGTTACTTACTCAACTGCCTAAATCGTGGTAACACCTGATACAATGTTAAGACAACATTCTACTATTAAAAAACGTTGTAATCAATCATTGTAGGTTTACATTGTAATCAATAAAATTTTTTTATACAATGTTAAAATTCTCATACGTGTGGATTGAGTTTTACCATCTTCGGACTATATATATATACTTTTTGATAAGACAAAGTGTATAATTTATTATGTAAACATTTACATTTGATTATTCATAGCATTAAACATACAATACTATATTAATTCATAGAATAACTGTATAAACACATTTAAATGAATGCTAAATTATTTTTCAATACATTTTAACAACGAATCTTTTCGATTATGTTTAAACATCCTTTTTTGTTAACAAATACGTTATATGAACGATAGCTTGTTAAAAAATAATATAGCTGTCATATCATACGTATGATAAAAATGTGCATTAATTAGAATATAATAATATGTACTCGTAAATGAAATGTTTCATTACTATAATAATAAAACAAGAAAAGGCCATCCTGATTTTTTAAATGAAAACAATCCCGGGGTTGAGGCTTAATGATAGGTAACATGTGTGAAATGTCTTTAATTTCGACAAATATAAAATAAATAAAATTCATAACATTTTTTATTATATAGGAAAAACTTAAATTACAGTTTGCAAACAAAAATGTGCTTTTATAACATGCCGTCTCAAACTCACTCACTACAATGTTACTGTCTAATACAAATCGTCGAATAAATGATAATTTTTCGAGATTCTCTACCTGCTGTCGTATTGTACACAGGTGTTCACCTAATTACATTTTGAGTTAAATTATATAATAAAGGTATTATGCACTGCATTCTGTGCAACAAATAGCTTTCGTAATATTTATTAATCTACCTTTCCTAATGATTTACTTTTCAGTGTTTCCGAATTTATAAAGAAAGTTTCTAATAAATTCCATTTTTAATTTCAACGATTCAAATACCGATACATTTTGTGAATATCACACATATATAAAATATTACACCCACACTACTGTCATAAATGAAAACCAAGTTAGCTTCAAGAATGTATTAATAAAAGGTTTTACTGTATTAAATACAGGGATTATTTGATAAACTATTGCTTATTGGTTAAATATATTATATGATAAGTCGAAAAAGTACATAATTATCGAGTTAAAATTTGCAAATTTATCTGGGTCATATTTTAAAATATTAATTTCCATCAGATTATCGACAATCAGATTTATTGAGTTTACCCCTCCCACTATAAGAAAAATCAGGCTCAAAGAAGTACCCTCAGAAACTCCTAGAGATTTTCGAGGACAAAATAATGTCATTCACTATTGATGGTAGGTCATAAATAAACCAAAACAACAGAAAAATTCTGAAACTCTTCCTTTAAAAGAGTTGGAGGAATTTGTTCCTCTCATCGCATAATGTTTCTTAACGATTTGCAAAACCATAGTCCAAGTTTAGAGAATTCGAGACCAGGTGAGAAATCTAGCCAACCAGAGTAGTGAATGATGGACTTGGGTCATGCCCTGCGGCATTGTGGGTGAGAGAGAAAATGCTCGTTTCTTACTCCGCTAAAAATCATCAGAGATCTAGAGAGGATGACGGACCTGACTTCTCTGATTATGCCCAAGCTCAAAAATTATCTGGCACTACGTAAATTATGGGTCGTACAATAAAGAAAGGAATGAGTCAGCCAATGCAGTATGTGCAACTATGAACTGGACGGATTTGCCACTGATTGTATGTGTGTGTACGAAATCAACAAAGGGTGGTTTAATTAAGTTATGATTGAATTCCTTTTTACTATTAAATGCAGTAAATAAATCGGAGCTTAAGAAAAGTCAGCGCATTGTCAGTCACATATAATTTATGTATACGCAAAGGTAAATTAATATCACAAAATATTTAGTAAATTTATTACAACAATCTTATATTGCTGGATGCTCTTTGCTTTTTATACTGTGTTTTAAAACAAAATAACACATATCATTCTGATAATGTGAAATTAACTATAGCATGGTAAAATTATTAAACATTTTTCGCATTTAAATATCTAATACAGTTACTTAAAGGGTGTATACATCAACGTTCACCAAAGGTAAATTAAAACAGGTATAGTCCCAAGCTTAGTTTGATTGTGTAATATACATCAAAATTTGCAATTTTTAGGTTATCTAATATATATACATAAATCGATGCATCCAGAAAATGAGGATTAGTACAGTTTGGTTGATCTATAGTTTGGCTAAAAGTTTCGTATATAGTTTCGTATTCAAGAATACTTTTTTAATTATTGAGCAATTTAAGTTATAATCATTTGTATAACATTGATATTTTCGTGCCTTGTCGCGAGCTCCGATAACAACGATTTTCTTCGCACTCGGCTACACGGAGGAGGGATGATCTTTACCACGTCTTCTCTCCTTCTGTTTTGTTTTTAAATTTCAGAGCAGGTGGCTTACTTATCGTCTAGAGGAAACAGTTGAGGATAGTTGAGAGCATTTATTTTTGGAGTTTACTAGCTTTGCGATTTCAAAAGACATGATCACATTTTTTTAATTAAGTATCATATTATCATTATGATTATTATATTGAAATATATTTAAATTAGTTTAAAATTTGCTGACATAGCAATAATTCATGTGTAAAAGAAACTTCTTTGTGTCTTCAGCTATTTTCATTTATTTGTGTCGTGAAAATGATTTTAGTTCGAAGCAGGCAATTCGAAATTGATTGATGTTATATGTATTTCAGTAGGTCACGCTTATTTAGGACCGGTCAACGACGAGTGATTTGTTTTGACTGAATAATTAGATAAGTTTCCCTAACTTTTGGTATTTGTCTTCTGTCCAACTTTATTACCTTGTTAGTTTTCCTGCATTTTTTTTAATTCTTCTCCAAGGTCAATGCAATCACTTTTAATCGATCGGTCATAGTCACTTTACTATTAATAGACCTAACGTCTGTACTTAGGTATCTTTGTTTACTAAGAAATTGAGAGCTTAAATATATCCCCATGAACCTAGTATATCATCTTATTATATGTTATATTATGCTACTTTACCAACTTTTCGAAAAATGTTAAAATTGAAAACTTCAACAATTTGAATTGTTATTTACTGTATGTTACTGTAATTCTTTGGTTGTTGTCATTTATAATGTCTGAAAGGTTTTTAACAAAATGCAAATATACTTTTCATTAAATTGATTTCCTAAATATTCCAACAATTTCCTTATTTCTTATCGAAAATAATATTTTTCTTTAAAGTTTAAGAGGTACACGTGATTACCTCAATTGCTAACAAAATAAAAGTTAATTACTGTTATCAAAGTTTCGTGTAATTTAGAAAACTTTTTTGAATTACTCAACTATTCGCATGCTAAATAGATTAAGAAGTCGGCTAATGGTATTAGAAGAAAACATAAAATGATACTGTGAGACCAGAAATAGATCTCACATTTGATGAGACAGTTTTATGTGAATATTTATTGTGGCCAAAACGGCGGACAATATTTGTAGTCTGGCTGGCACCGTGTTTTATCACCCCGTGAACCTAAAGGTAAGAAGACCATAATTTTAGGGGGCCATAACAGAGGGGCTGAGCTGGGCGGCACGAGATGTGGAATGGTTCCATTGGTTAAAGGAGTAACCAATAAAAAAAGAAGATTGTTACGTCAAACTCAATGCGGCAAATGGAAGAAAAGGGGGAGTTACCTCCCCCCCAACGAGGTAACCACAGCCTGTGACCCGAGAATCAAACAGACAATTATTATGAGATTTAACTTAAGAGAAGACTAGAGAAGAAGGAGAAACTAACATGACTTGAGAGAGTGAGATACCAATATCTTCTAACACGACTTAAGATAACTTGGAGACGATGACTGGATTTGGTGAATTCAGACTTGTAGAGTGTGCCGTAGAGGTTCCAAAATAATGGAGATATATTAATGTGTGAGTGAAATCAGAGTACGAGAAGGAACCACACACCAAAGAATTATGGCCAGTACTAATAACTGATGCAAGCACTTGATATATGATCAAAGCCCAAGGCAGAAATTGAAGGTATGTGCCCATTGAAAATGATATCCGGTCGTAACCACTATTTAGGATTTTCCGTTTTTGTCACATATGTCCCCTCCGCTGGAATAATATAACTAAATAGTGCAATTGAATTTATTTAAGATTTATGCTGTTAATAAATGTTTTATTGTTAAAGTTAAAAGGTGCAGTCACTAAGTATTATAATAATTAATTATTCCTTTACAGGACTCACACGAAAGGTAAATAATTGGAGGGTTTATAGCGACACAACTAGCAATGTACGATTAAATATAAAATCCACTAATATGAGAATTTACGGCAATGTTAAGATATGACGGTTATTAATAATTAATGTTAATTATAAAAGTTAAAAGTTAGGCTTTACTTTTTTTTAAATAGTTCGCGCAGATACATATTAATTAAAGTTATTTCTTTGAATTTTTGAAGTACCGATTTTTATGTTATTTGAACTTTAATACAATTTATCGTTTCTAAACTCTTATATTTAGTTTAACATTTTACTCATATAACTTTTTTAAACATTTTACTCATATATTTAGAAATATTGAACAATTTATTTGTGATTGGCGAGGATTTATTTATCATAAAGGAAACATTTGCATTTTTTATTGTTAATTATAAATTCCACTAAACGCGTTTTGACGGGAAATAGCAAATTTCAGCAGTTGATTATGTGCATTTATAAATGCGTACGTTTGCATTATGTCAGGAAGAATATTAATTTGTGGATCTAGAGATAAAATTGGTATTATAGATAAATATAGTCGTAATAAAATAGCAGTGAAAAGTAGTCATAAAATAGAAGCGAATCTTGAAGCAGTATTCATATTAAGCATGCAATTTAACGGATAAAGGTTGCACTTGACACAAATTAATCTCTTTTTCAAAATAATAATTTAAAATTTTCATATCTCAAATGAAACTTCATTGCGATGCCCAAAATATTGTATAAAATTTTGAATAATAAGCTAATTTATATACAGGGTGGTCGTAGAATAATTTCCCGCATTTACAAGCGTCTAACAAACGAACTTTTAGATGAATAAAGATGTTTAAAAATATGCACGCGAGATTAATACAGACACAATGAATCAAGATCTCGCGATTATGGTTTTACCGCAGGAATTACTGAATGTTCCAACGTTATCAAATATATTTTCAATATTAATATGATCAAGGTTGTGGAAAATCATAAATGACATTAACATTTATTGCTAGCTCTCATAGTCGATGTAAAACTAACACTTAAAATGTGTTACGAATTAACAACAAAAGAAAGAAGTCGACTGGTTGGCTTCTTTATATATATATATATGTGTGTGTGTGTGTGTGTGTGTGTGTATATATATATATATTACTAATTCTTAACAAGAAAGTCGACTCGTTGATTTTCCTTGTGTTGATCTTATTCCTTGTTAGTTCTCTATTTGTTTAGTTCTCTTCTTTTCTTGTCTATTCTTAACAAGAAAAACGACTTATTATCTTCCCATTATCTTAATGTTTTACTAATTTCCTTACTTATATTATTATTATCTCAGTATATCTATCGTCGTTTGATGTCAATTCTCAACATATTGAAAGTACTATTAGAACGTTGTGATATTTTGTGCTAACAGTAACATTTTAGAACCATTCCACTGTTCTGATCATACTGACGAATTAAAAAATAGGTTCTGTCATTAGAAATTTCATTAATCCATACGCTAAAACTGTAACCACGAGAGTCCAATTCATTTCAGCTGCATAAATTTGACCGCGTATTTTTAAATGTTTAAATCCTTATTTCACACCTATTCATTGAAATTTGTAGCCTCAACAGACTTGTAAGTAGGGGAAGTTACTTTATGACCAACTTGTACTTATTTGAAGTTATATTTTTTACAAACACATGTACATTCAATGTGTAAAGACGCATTTAAATTTCAAGTCAAATAACTTTCTTTTTCATGGAAAATGAATTTTACCTGTATTAAATATGTGATATGTTAGGACGGGAATTTAAATCATTCATAAATATTAAAAAATGTATTCTAGTTATAAATAAACTCAGTCATCATAATAAATTACAGAAATAAATCAGAAGGCTTCTTCGATGCGAAACGAATGAATTGCAAATTATATCTTTGCTCATGTATAAAGACTGGGTGTGGTCAATGATAAATCGTTCCTCAAATCGTCTGTTGCTTTTTGATCAATTCATTTATTCATTAATGATTCGGTTGGATGAATTTCTGCAAAGCTATTTTTACTGAATATTTTATAATTTTCTTATCTTAACTTTTCTTATCTTCACACAATGATCACACACATATTGTGAAAAATGTATCATTAAATATATTCAGGGTGGTCATAAAGTAAATTTCCTTATTTACCAGCCATTGGCGATAACACATTTAAATGAATATGGATAACACGGGCGATTTTGACGAATGAAAATATGATCCCGAGATTTATGCAGATAAATTGGATCAAGCTTTAACGTTCTGATAATATGTAAAAATTTCATTAAATACACTCAGTAATATTCTCAATACGATGGATGCTTCAATTACATATGGAAATAAAAAACATTTTAAAGGTTACAAATGCAGTGTACTGTTTAAAGTGCAAGAACTAATAGATTTGAAAATATGTGTGGCCAATCTAAAAAATACAGTTATTAAACTATGATAAGCTGCCTGTATGGCGCAGTGTTCCTATTGTGCTAAAAATGCAGATTAATGCAGGTCCAAACTAAAAGCATTTAAACCCTATTGTACGAATTTCACGAAACTTTCACGAAATTTACAGAACATTTGTCAGCGTCCAAGAAAAATATTATACTTCAATTGAAACTTAAATTAAAGTACTGAATATACGATGAGATATAAGTATTTGAAGAAACCAAGATTTTACTACGCAGGCGCGAAAGATGGCAATAATTTCCTTTCATGTCTTTGTAGTGAATACTGTAGGGCAAATTCTTTAAAATATCTACTGGAATATCGTGAAAATTCACAAAAATATCGACGATATAGTGATCAGTTTTTCTCTAATTCTCTGAAAGCACTTGGATGATAAGGGAGTTTCCACAATTTGACATTTTAAATCGTAAATCATAGAATAGTTAAACTGGAGTAAATACAATTAACTAATATGCTAAATACATATACATGATCTGATCAAAATTATTCGGACATCTGTATGATTTGCTTGTCCTTCTGGAAAGTCACAAATTATTATGAAGTGGGGCCACCTTTTGCTGCACGGACGGCTGTCACTCTATCAGGGAGACTATCCACTACTTTCCAGAATGTTGCAGCAGGAATTGCATGCCATTATTTAAAAAGAATACTAGTCAGCTCTGCCGCCGATGCAGGGTGTTTTGTCATAGATCGCAGTCGGCTTTCCAATTCATCCCATAAGTGTTGTATGATTTAGGTCTGGGCGACTCTGAGCAGTCTAGTCCAATTCCTCAACTTCCACGTCAGAAAACCAGATATGCACAGCCCTTGCTTTGGGGTCAGGATCACGATCTCTTTGAAACAAGAATGGACCAACTCCAATCCAAACCGTTTCCACAATGAAGGCAGCATGAAATTATCCAAAATGTCGAAATATACTACCGTCTTCAGAGTTCTCTTCACAGGAATAAGAGGACCAAACCCGAACCATGAGAAACAGCCCCAAGCCATTATGCTTCCCTCACCAAACTTTACTTGCGGCACAATACAGTCACGTAAAAGGCGTGCACTTGGCATTCTCCTCACACAGACTCTACCATCGGATTGCCAGAGATGCTGCCGTGATTCGTCGCTCCTTAACGCTTGACATCATTGCTGAAGACTCTATTTCTTGCTCGCTTTGCACCCCACTGTAATCGAAACTTGGCATTGGTTGCGGTAATGCTTGGTTTATATGCAGATGCTCGCGCATGAAAACCAAGATTTCGTAGCTCTCGACGAACTGACATTGTACTGACTGTACATCCAGAGGCTTTCTGAAATTCCGAACAAACTATTTCCACTTATTGCATGAGGTTTGCTTCGCTTTTACAACTCTCTTCAGCGTCTGATGTTTCTTCCTACTAGATAGAATGGTCGACCAGGTCATGCATGCACAGTTGCAGGCCCTGTACGTTTCCACTTCACGATAACATCATTTACGGTGAAAAGGGGCCACTAGTAACATGACATAAATCTTACGATCATATTTTCCACAGCGATGACAACCAATCACTTCACCAAGTTCAAACACATTTAGCTCATGTTTTCATCCCATTTTACATTTCTGGCTTTGAAATTAAATTTATTTTCTCGTCTGACTTCTTTTATACTTGTCTAACAGCTGGAAATTTTACGTTACTGGCAAAATCCGCCGAGTACAAGGGTATCCGGAGACTTTTGATCATTATTTTCATAAAATCATAAAATTGGAATAGTTCATTTTCAGAACAGGGGTGTTCGTTGAATTTGTAAAATGTCAATTTATGTAAACTCCCTTATCATCTATGTACTTTCAGAGAGTCAGAGAAAAATAGATCACCATATCGTTGAAATCTTTGTGAATTTTCACAATATCCCAGTGTTTTTTATATAGATATTGCCCTACGATATTCACTACAAAATAATGAAAAAAAAACAATTGCAACGTTTCGCGTCTGCGTAGTAAATACGTAGTGTCTTGAAATTCTTATATCGCACACCACAGGTGGGCCTTGTAATCATCAGAGAACCTATGTGAGCAAAATATCTATATTTCTGGCTCTATAAATTATGTTGTTACGAGTAGTCTTAGTACGTTAATATTTGTTTCCGAAAAAAAACAGCTAACTTTTCCTGTGTTTTATCTTTTAGGTTAGGAGAGCTTGCATTCACGACAAACGTGGACCATTATACCGATTTTTATTTCAGACCTAATGTTCAAATATCTATTACAGCAAGGTTTTGAATACGATTAATTTAATTATTCAACGGATAGATTCCGAAGATTCCCTGCCAAGGTTGGACTCCAGTTGCTGACGGATTTCAGAACAGATTGTAAATTATGATCTGACCTGCCACTCGGAAAAGTCCTGCTCTTTCAAAGATTAATGGAACTCACACAAGGAATCCAACGCTCTGGGAACTAAGGTACATTTTTAACTCATCACTCACATGCCCTAGATTAATATATCCCTTAGGCAGCTCCAAGGTTACAGAGATGAAGTTGGGGTGCCTTTTTTTTTCTGTAAAGGAATCGTGATGAATCTTTTAAAGTACAGTAAAGATTAAAGCTCTAAATACCAAATGGATGACACAACCGAGAGCCATAAGACAATGGGACTCCGACCACAGTTTGGGAACCACAATCCGGTATAACTACAATAAGACAGCTCTCAGTATAACTGGGAGCAATCTAGAACGTCCTCTTTTGATTCACGATTCTATGTCTATTCTTATTCCGAAAGGAAATTAAGATACATATTCTATAATAGTTTGAATTATATAGGGATGTAGGCATTCTATGTTACACGAATTTGTGCACGACTGTCTGTTTAACATTCGAACACATAATTAACGTCTATCAATAATTCCATCCATTCACTAGTTAATATTGGTTCAAACGACAGATGGTAAATAGCCCTAGCGTTCTGCCGCACTACTCTGTATTGAGATTCCAACTCCTGTAATATTTTGTACATGCACAGCGACTTCTAAAATATTGCCATTATTTATTACCTTCCATGCAATACGTAAATATATGGATATGAATATTCTGTAATAAGGTGAAATGTTTCATCATACATCAGTATAAATGTATATTTTCTGAACATCCTTGATATTTATTCATGTCTTTCGAATATTGTTTGTGAGTAGATATCTATGTGTGTATGCGGTTCTTGTATATTTTTCCTGTATAGATAGTATAATGTACAGAAAAATTATTGTGATGGGGTCGGAAATTCAAATTCGATTTTTCAACGGAAAAGCAATTTTGAATCATCCCTGAAATAGAATCAAACGTTTTTTAGGTGTTGTCTGTGTGCGTATACGGTTGCGATATTTCACGATCGATTGAAGCGTTTCGAACGAAATTTGGAACATATATTATACACTCGGTGAATACTGGAACCTTACTGATTTTAAACGTAAGCAAATGTTCGAAGTACCCTAAAATTTGAATGAAATTTTGAAAAATTATTAAAAAATTGAATTCAGAACCTTCAATAATATTACGTGAATGATCAGTTTTTTTTTTGTTTTTTTTTATGAGAAAACGACTGACATGAACTTTAGGACGGTAATATCATCAGTTCTCGAGATATTGCACATTTTTTAATTCAATTTATCAAAAAGATCACATAAGATTTAAGAGTATCAACTACCTTGAAATATTTTCACTTTTTATTAATGTCCTTTGTTAACATCATTTGTTAACATCGATACATTTGTTACCATCATTCTCGTGCATCTAGTTCGCATCATTCACGCGAAAAGAAACTTTGCTTAATATTTTTATATTTTGATATCGAACAATTCGTCACTATTCAATTATATATATGGAAAACTCTTCTCACGGTTTTTTTGTAACGCTTGCCGATAAATTTGTCAAGCTTTGATATAAACTTTGCGATTTGACATCTAATTGATGAATAAATTATTAAAATATTTTAATATATAGATTATAATATTGCTTATTTCGGAAAGACTGTCAATATTGATAATTGTCAAGTTTGAGTTGCACGAAATAGAAGTTAATTGCGTATTTCGAAATAGTTTTACATGTTGTCACTCAAAAAACCGGTAAATAAACAATTCAACGTTAAAAACATTGTTAAAACCATTCTAAAACAATGTTAAAACAATTGTTTGAAACAACGTTAAAAACATTCCATATTATTTTTTCAATGTGACAAATATAAAATCATTATATTAAATAAGGAAATGAATGTATTGCCTATATCAGATTCCGCGTATTTGTGGAAATGGCATCTTTGAAAAAATGAATCAATTATAATGAAATTTGTAGTGATTATTTGAATCATATTAAATGCTAGTCAGTTCGGTCAAATTTAATGTTTTTCAATGTTTGAGCATTTTTTTCGGCAACATCCTAAGAAAATATATTTCATTAGTGACTGTGATGTATAATGTTATTTGATTGTGTGAATAATATATACAGTAATACTTATATACAATAATTCTACTTATATACAATTATTCATTTATTTATTTATTAGACACTGTCATTTTGAAGCAATCCAATTATATGGCAGAAAAACGAAACACATTCACCGTAATTAAATTTTCCTAAATACCATCTCGAAGATCTGCGAGTTTTTAATCTGAATGAATAAAATTATAAAAACAATTCGGCATATATCGAAGAATTATTAACAACTGATAATTGTTACATAAAATAATATGCCGTGTGCTTCAATTTTGTGAAGCGAAACTCAATTGTATAAAGAAATCAGTTATAGTACATTGCCAACTATGTGTAGTAATTATCATAAACCTAATAGTTCTAAAAATAATTAATAATTTCGTTTTAATTTATGAAAATAAATAATCTGGAATAGCAGCTATTTTCAGCACTATGGTTTTATTTATATTATCGAATAAATTAATTTTATATAAAAACTTTTAGCAACTGCACCTGTTGGTGAGCAAAATATTACCATACTTTTGACTTTACTAAAACGTTTTCTTTAAACATCAATTTCTTAGTTACTGCTATAAAGATTAGATGGTGAGTGATATAGATTAAGTATTAAATGCCGCAGTTTGTTGGGTTTTCACTAAGAATTATCACTTCCGGCACATTTGCTATTTCCGGTTCCAATGCGTCCATTCGACTTGAAAAAAAATGACCAAATATTTGTTATAAATAGGTCTTAGATTATAACTGACATGAATGTAACATCGGAATCTGGAGGAGGTAGAGTGGTTTACAAAAAATTTTTAAATTATTATTTTTCTCAGTTCCGGCTCCAAAAATTTTATTGAAACATCTATTCCTCCGGAATGATTATAGATAGAAGTAAGATGATAGCTGATATGGATTTGTGGATTCAGCATCAATATCCAAAACATGGAGACAATTCACTGAAAATTTCCCCTTCTGGTCTTTCAAATATCCAAAACCTAATATGACTGTACAAAATAAGTATTAAAAAGAGAATAAAATTTCTTAATAATTCCGCTGGAAATGAAATGTGCAAATCATTTGTCACCATATGAAGAATCCTAAATAAATTTCTATATATAATTGCTTTGACAATAATTGCTTTTTCTACATTTTACCAAAGGGAAATTTGCTTGAATATATTTTGCATGAAAGATTAAAATTGCCCCATGCACTAATATCGAAAACACCGTTACTTTTCATTCTCAATTAAAGTCTAAATCTGAGATACACTTTAGATATATTATTTTATAACATCCAATAACCCAAAATCAAGCAACGAAACACTTTCTATTTTACGTTTTATTCGCAAACATAACAGAACAGAATTCCCCTTTCCATATCAATCATTTTATAATGTTCCAGACACATACCACATTACATTCGTTTGATCAGAGCTACGTCTGTTTAATATCCGGATACATAATTAGTGTCTGTCACCCGCTCCAGATAGTCACCTCTGTTAACATAAGCTTAAACGGCAGGTAGGAAATAGTTTGAACTTGTTGTTTATAGTACATCGCTATCTATTGAGAACTGGTTATTGTCGTATGATTAATAGAAACATTTTTGTACGCTTCATCATCTGCATTTTGAAAATTAAATATAAAGTATTTAGTATTTATTTTGTGTTTTGGACGAATTTGGTTACTTTGAAATCATTTTGGCGTCCAAATAAGTGGGCTAAGAATTATGATGTATATCAAATAATACATTAGAGTGCTTTATTTTATAGCATTCATATATAATCATTTTTCATGGAATACTGATTTTTTTTTATAAATTACCAGTGTTTATGAGAAAATGTAAAATGTTTTCTATGAATATAAAATTGCATTTAAATCTATATTTTAAGATGCATACTATAATGGAAATTAAAAAGCCTTGACAGATCAGGGAAAGAACCGTCTGTTGCAATCATCTGATAGGCTGGGCTATAGCTGCGTCAGATCTATATATTTATTTATTATCATTCCTACTAAGAACAATGCCTGTAGAATGAAGCGTAAAATAATCTGATGTTAGCAACACATGACTTTCCTTATATAATGCAATACATTTACTACTTTTACAATAAAAAAAGAATGTGTAAGATCCACGGTACTGTGTTGCGAACGTTGAATTGTAGATTTGGCGATTTTCCGGATGACAACATGTAATACTATTTCAAAGTACTGAATTAACTTATATATCACACAACTCTAAGTGTACAATAATCAAAATTGACAGCTTTCTCAATAAGCGATATAGTCCATATATTAAAGAATTTAGGTAATTAATTCATCAATTAGGCGTCATTTTGACTACATTTTCGTTAATCTGGAGCGAAATATCGCAAAGTTGGTGATACTTGGCGCCAGGCGATTCGCCAAGTTTGCAAAATACATCACCAAGCGTTAGATACATACGGAGAAAAGAGCATTTCTTATATATTAAAATGTATGCCAGTCATATGATGGAAATCAGAACTTGAGAAACGTCATTTCTCATTTGGTGACATATTTAGCAATTTAGTGACACATTTTTCTCTTTGGCAACACTTTCTACCCTTTGGCAACATTTAAAAAGTCACAAATTTAGCGACGCCTCGCTAAATTTCTTTCCAAATGTTACATACGGACGTAGAAATGGGTAACTCTTATAGTCTATTCTTATGTTCTTTCCAAGATATTGAATTTTCATCATTAATCATATTTTCATTGATTCAGCGTCAGTTCCAACAATTTGGCGAATTTTTATCAATTGGGTAACAATACCGTCAATTTGGCGACATTTAAAAAGTCACTAAAATAGATCGGATAATCTGAACAATTCGTCCCAAAATTTTATACAAACGTTGCTGACGGAAAAATAGGTTCTTCTTATAGTATTCGTAGTTTCTTATATTCTTTTCAATACATTGAATTTTAGCCAAATGGTCGAGAATTTCATTGATTTAGCGTAATTGTTATTCATTTGGCGACATTTTCGTTAATTTGGCAATATTTTGCCAAGTTGGCGACAATCTCCCAAATTCCTCGCCAAAATCTCACCAAGCGTTATGGACAGAAAACAAGTTATTCCTATAGCAAATAAATGACTATTGGCGTCCAACTACAAACTTATTACTTAAAGTACCTTTTCTCATGAATGGAACGAGCTAGATCCACGAAAATGATATCACCAAATTTATCTCTTGATATTACCCATGAAAAGTGAACATATTTCACAAAATTTATAATTTTTGTTAATGTGATTTTTTGATAAATTTATATTAAAAATGTGCAATATCTCAAAAATGGTTCATGCTAGTGTTCTAAAGTTTTTGTTAATCGTTTTCTATTGAATAATTACATAAAATGACTTTTTGCGTAACTTTATAAAAGGTTTTGCTTTTTTGATGATTTTTTTCAAAATTTCACTCGAAAATTCAGCTGGGTTCAGAACATTCGATTACAGTTAAAAACAACAGGCTTCCAGTATTCACAGATTGTAATTCTTGTACCAAATGTCAATTGAATCTCTCCATTCGTTCCTCAGATATCATCTCCACGGATTTTCTGACACGCACACAGCTATCACCTAAAAAATATTTGACTCGTGTTCGGGGATCATTGAAACGCGCTTTCCCATCGAAAACTCGAAATTTTAACCTGGTCACAATACTTTCTTTATACATTATACTACGTATGCAAGAAGAATAAAAAATAAAAATACATATAATTGGACCATTACAATAATTGCAGTTCGCTGTTATTAAAATAATTGTATAATATTATTTTAATGCAAAATAAAAAAAAAAATTCGGTTCTGAAATTGGTTCTGAAATTTCAATTTACATTGTACATCTTCTTAGGAACACTTTGACCACTTATAATGCTTGAAATAATAAAAGTATGATAGAAGTAGAACAAAAATGCTTCACTCTGAAGTCATTCTTCGCATAATGTCTGCAAATTTTATTTTTTGCAATGTCTTTTTGCAAGCAATCCTACTAAAAAATCAAATAATCCCAAAGCGGATTGATACAAGAGGTAGTAATATATAAGTTTGAAAGATTCCCCGACCCACCCGTAGGTATACGGAATTGGTAATATATAAGGACCGGCATGATTCTCCCATTGAAGTGTAATTCCAGGTGCGCAAACAGTTTTGCGTTGTGCCAGGGAATGTAGTCAAAGATTCTTCAATCAACACGAATGATCAATTTCATTTGTGCAAACTTATCCTGCCTTGTTGATTTGAAATTTACATAGCTGTGGACATCGAAGGGATACTCACAAAATGATACATTAAAATATTTGCGCCATGTGTGTCGTCATATTATCACATTCTACATAGGTGTATTTACATAGGTGTATTCTTGGTACATAGGTGTATTTACATAGGTGTATTTACATTCTACATAGGCGTATTCTTGTTATATCATAATATAAATAGAGAGTAGATGCTCAGTCATTGCTTTTTATATAATATTAATCAAAGACTGCCTTGCTTGGTATGGAGTTATGGATTCTCTCAAAATAAATGAAAGTAAATAAAAAAATATATTAAACTTTTTATCTTACCAGTCATGTCACACTATCGTTCAGAAATTGCTTTTCGATGTATCAATGACTATAAACTTTGAAGAGGTAAACATGATCAGAAAAAGTGGGGATCCAATGTTGAGCGTTAAGCCTCTTTGTGACAAAATATTTATTTTTCCCAAAGTAATAACTTTTCGATAACGTAAATATTAGACATTATATCAGTTTATAAACTTATTTGTCATAAGTACAAGATTCGCATGTCTTTTGTATTGGATTTTAGTCATGTTAATGCTGCAAGAAATTAATTCAATCTTTATGTATTATATTTTTTCTTAAATCTACTAAATAATCAATTATCTCAAGTTAGTTTAGTAAGAAAATAAATTTTATTATAAACATATAAATGAGATGCAATATACAAATAGTTTATCTAGACCTTTGGCATTTTTATGCATTTTTCGAATGTTAATAATATTTACCAATGATGATCATGCATTTTTATCTGACATAATACTGTGCATAATCCTGAAAAATAGGCTCATATCAACTTGTTTGCAATTTTAATATTTCTGCTCAGCGCTCTTAATTAAATTTTATACACTAATTTTTCAACGTCGATCAATCACGTTTTTGCTTTTATCGGCAGACGATTTTGAAAGGTAATCAATTATGCTAATTAACATTATTCCGCTTAGATATTTCTAGTGCGAACCTTTCAAAATTTATGATATGATTCTAATTTAATACCATTATCAAAATAATCTACTGGGATGATAAATTATGTGCAGAAGAAATAAAATATTTTTGCTATATTTAACTAAAAATGGACTTGCGGTAATCAGCTTTAAAATTATCCAGCCGACTCTGAATGCATTTAAGGGAAAACAACATAAATGTTACTAGTAACTATCGAGAAGGCCGTAATCATATAGTGTATTTACTCCGACAGTGTTTTCGCCATGACATCGTTTAAAAGGTTTATGTAATGTTTAAATATGTTTTCTTTTATCGAATGATGCCGTTTAGTAACAGGAAATTGATCTTTCAATAAACCTAATCAAATGACAATTTCGCTGGATAAGCAGATTTAAATCGAACTATCTACTTATATAAACTATTGGTCCAATTTATTTGGAAGAATTTTTTAATCACGTAATTTGGATCTAAATTGTGGTGTAAAGTTCAAATGAATAAGTTTTGATATATCAGTTAATAAGTGAATAAATTTCATGTTCATTTATAGCATTCCGAAGGAGGGCAATTATGTGCGTCCTAGAATGCGGAGCCTGTAACTTACCAGAAAGCCAGCAGAGATATGCAATAAAATTATTAATTTCATTTTAAAGGACGAACATGAGACATATTTTGGGAAATAATGGAAGCAACTCTTGACTAGTCGAATTTTACCTCACAGCAAATTTTAGATTGGTAACAGAACACGACTATTTGCAGGCACTCCATCCAGACATCCCTGTGTCTCCAGTACAATTACGAAGATCGATCATCTGGAAAACTGTGAGAAATTACCTGCTGTTCCTGAGACCATATTTCCAATCTAATGAGTTGCAAGCAAGTGTGTATACTGAACGGCAAAACGAGACATAAATAACTTCCAGTCTACCGGCGAAGGATAAAAATAAACTCATTTGCAAAAAAAAAAAAAAGAGAAGCATACCTAAAAATTAATCCGATCATCTCGAAATTTCGCATCCAAATTCCTTTATACCAAGTATGCAAATGATTAAATTTTCTTGGCCAATAAGTGTTAACTTCGGTGATAGCGCGATTTCTACTGAGCAAACCAGCATCCTAAAAAACTGGTTAAAAATGTGGACAGTTTATCTTTGCTTGTTATCGGCGTTGCAGTTCCGTGAAGACACAACCAATAATGCCATTACGACGCTGCCGAATACCTTATAAGCAATTAGACGAGTTCAAACATGCTCGTATATTGGGATGCGTGAAGTTGGCTGGTCATACCAAGCAATAGGTCGGCACCTACACCGAAGGGACACTGCTGTGCAAAGGTGATGGCAGCAAAGGGTGCTACAAGGAACTCATCGGCGGAATGAAGACTTTGGAATGCCAAGGTGCACGGATACGAGGCAAGATCGGATGATTGTACGACAAGCCCGAACTGGCTCAACGGTACCACTGTCCGCCATCTAACGTGCTAAAATCTCTTCCATACCACCCGCTGGCCATTCCACCATCTCACGGCGCTTGGCTGAGGTAGGCTTAAGCTCATTGCGGCCTTTCAGACACCAGCCGTATAACCCTACAATGTCGACAAAGTCGTTTGGAGGGGTGTCGAATCCGAGCACCATGGCTGCCAACAGACTGGCATCGCATAGTGTTCAATAATGAGTCACGCTTCAGTCTCTCAGCAGACGGCCACCGGGTACGCGTGTGGAGGCGCCAGGACCAGCGGTCTCAATCAGTTTTTGTTTTACACAGACACACAGCCATTACTCCTGGTGTAATGGTGTGGGTTGCTATTTCTTACGCCAGCAATTCCCATCTAGCCATCCTGCGTGCAACTTTAACAGCTCAACGATATGATGATAAAATCTTGCTGCCATTTCATTTCACGTCTTTCTGGGGCTATTTTCAAACAAGATAATGCCACGCCCCATACGGCTCACACATCTGTGGACTGTGGATACTGTTCCTTGGCCAGCAAAGTCACCAGACATTTCGCCAATCGAGCATGTATGGATTATGCTAGACCGCCAGATTCGGGCACCCAAAATGTAGAAGATCTGGAGCAACAATTGAGGTATGCCTGGCAGAATGTATCGCAGGATGGCATTAGGAAACTTTATCACTCCTTACCTAGACGTATACAAGCATGCATTGTCGCCAAGGGGGTTTCACCAATTACTGATTTGAAAATTTAATGTGCAATTGCTAAAAATTGATATTTCCTGCGGCCTTGATTTTGTAATCATTTCATTACTTGTGTATGAGCTGTGCGCATATTAATTTCAATAAAAACAGTCACTTTCTTCATGGCGCTTTTTTTTGCAAAAGAGTGTATTTTTAAGTTCTTAACAAATGTAACCAGTACATTGTTCTTAACAAATTACGAGCACTACTTAATGATGTCAATATTATTTAATGATGTGAATATTATTTAATGATGCGAACAATATTTAATGATATGAATATTATTTAATTGTTATCTTATTTTATGTATACAATATGTATTTTTTTTTCAAATATATGCACTTAATTTAATCGTTATATACATATACACACAATTTATTTTTATATGAATGTATACAAATTATGTTTATTATTTAAATATACACAAAGTTTAATATTTGCATAAATATATGCAACAAAAAGTGATTTAACATGATATGGCTCTCAATTTACTGTATAAAAAGTACTTACAATCTAATTGCTCATAAGGTATATTCTAATACTCATTATCGTTAGCAAAATATGTTAAAATAGTAACTACATGTTAACAAAATAATGCTCTTCTTCCTTGCTGCATGCATGATAAAACATTTTCACTAATGAGAAAATTATGTTTCCGTGCATGTTAATAAACTTTTTAGCACCTACAAAATAAAGGAAAGATAAAACTGATGTCCT
The DNA here is from genome assembly GCA_951213105.1 of Amaurobius ferox. Classification (NCBI taxonomy): domain Eukaryota; kingdom Metazoa; phylum Arthropoda; class Arachnida; order Araneae; family Amaurobiidae; genus Amaurobius; species Amaurobius ferox. The sequence continues at coordinate 139,223,372 of OX578136.1, forward strand.
ATTAAATGGAGCATTATCTTTCGCAATTCAGAAGAAGATGATATTAAAAACAGAAAAGTTTACAAATTTTAAAATGTTTTGTCAAGTAAAACATGAGATACGTAGTTTTAAAGTATGTATATCAAAATACCGGGAAAAAGAAGAGGAAAAACATGTTTTTGTTCTCGTCCTTCGATATTAAAATAACGATATACAATAAGTTTTTTTGATAAATGATAAAAACATTCTTGAAACTTTTCTGGTTCATTCCAACTTGTGTTACTGGACGCGCAAAAGTTCCTATGAATATATATATATATATATATATATATATATATATATATATATATATATATATATATATATATATATATATATATAAAGAAGCAGACATACCGGAAACAATGGCGAGGGTTGGCGAGAGTTTGAAAATACACTTAGCAAAAATTGAAAATTTAAAAATAGAGATTGGCCTTGAGCCTTTATCAAGCCTTATCTCAAACCGAAAAGCCAGCCCTTGACGATTTCTGGGAATAATCAATATATATTAATATAAACCAATATATATTTTTATTTATTGAGCGATCGTCAAATCAGATCTCAAGACAAAAGTAAAAGACACTTAAATTATATTGATTTATATCAATATATATTGATTATTCCCAGAAATCGCCAAATACTGGCTATTCGACTGGAGATTGGACTTGAAAAAGGCTCAAGGCGTATAGCCAATTTTGAAATTTAAAATGTTTGTCTTTAAATATGTGGATTTTCAAACTATCGTTAACCTTTGCCATTGTATCCCGTATGTCTGTTTCTTTCATTTGTGGAATTGAGGGGAATACATATAAATCCTTTTCATTCAGGTTTCAAATTTTAAATATATATATATATATATATATATATATATATATAGATATAGATATATATCATTATAATTAAAAGTATTTAATAACAGATAGATTAAGAAAAGCACTTAGGGTTCAAATGAACATATACTGGTACCATAAACAATTTTCTATAATAAACTATATTATAGTTTTAAATTTATTTATTTCAATGTGTAGCACAGGTAGCATCTTGCTTCCATTACAGATACCACTTGTCATGGGCTGAAATCCCGCTTTAACCTCGACAGCATGAAATAGCTGATATCCACAATAGCATGAAAAGACTTCTTATAAGTTATAATTATTTAAACCTATATATAAAGTGATAAAGTCTGTTCTACGACGCATACGGTCTAAAAACTACGGAGATTCAACTGAGCTTGCACGAGGCAGCTGTAACAACGAAGTTCATTGTCACAAAGTGCATGGATAATATTATTTGCAATAGAATCCCAATCCCACATTGGGAATGTTCTCTGTGGTTATAAACTTTACAAATGGAACCTTGCTCGGTCTGAACTTTCTTATTATTAACCGAATGTAGTGTATTACCCAGGAATAGACATATATCTTAAATTTTGCGATGACGTTATAGTATATACATGTCTACACCTTTCTTAGATTTATATACCTTTCATCAAAATTGCAATGGGGTAGAAGTTGATTGCGTGGTAGGGGTAAATTAGTCGGGTTCTAAATACACTCTAAGATAAAAAAAAATCGACGCACCCCCCAAAATAATTCGATAGTAATTAAACTTTACATGTAAGCACCTTTCGGCTAAAATATGCAAATGATCAAAAATTCGCAGCCAGTGAATGAATAGTCGGAACTACAGAGCATTGAATCTGAGCACCATGGTGGTAGCACACCTCGCTTTTAGGAACAAAACGTGTAGTGGATTTCGATTGCGTTTACGTGCCTTCATTATAACAGTGCCTCTCCGGCCAATTCGCTGCTACTACAAACGTACGAATGAGTTTGAAAGAGGGCATACTCTCAGACTGCATGAAGCTGGATGCGCACACGGGCGAATCGCTTAGCATTGGGGTAGGAGCGATGCAGCAATTAGACGAGGTTGGCAGACGTCTGCAATGGCAGATTTCAGGGGAAAGCTCGAAGCAGATAGCCTAGAACGACGGCAGAGCGGGAAGATAGAGCGATTTTCAGAGCAGCTGTGACAGCAGGAGATTCGTAGTTATCGACCTCCAACTTATGACAAATACGGAAGTGACCACCCGGACCATCTATACCCGCGGAATCTATACCCGCAGCGTCCATTACGTCACTTACCACTGACCTTCCAGCCACTGCCAAAACTGCCGCCGTGTTCATGCGGAGTACGATCACGTTAAACATGTGGGTCCGAAAGTCCTTCCGAGAGGTTGGTGGTAGGGGAAGGAGGGTACGGTCCCTGTGAATGCCTCCCCCACTGGGTTCCGGTCTAAATTGGGTGGCACTTCCCGACCGTCCAAACAGTTACCTTACACCTTTCTGGTAGGTCGGACGGTCTGGGTTTCAACAATCAACAACAACTTACCACTGACCAATATGCACCGTCAACGGCGATTGCAATGGTGCCCGGCCTGATCAACGGGGAATTATTCGAATTGAGAACGAATTGCCTACAATGATGAGTCCCGTTTCGAACTGAGTCTCGACGATCAGCGCAGATGTGTCTGGAGACTGCCTGGGCATTGTTAGTATCCTTCTCCTACTGTCACACGCCACACAGCACGACAACAGGGTGTTATTGTCTAGGGTGCCATTTCGTTTGGTAGCCGGATCCCTTTGATAGTCCTCAGTGGCACCATCACAGCACATCAGTACATTGTCGACATTCTTCGACCCTCTGTATTGCCATTCCATTCCTGACACCCCGGAATAACTTTTCAGCAAGATAATGCCAGGCCACATGCGGCACGCCTCTCTATTGATTGTCTGCGTGTTTACGACACGCTTCCTTGGCTAGCTAGATCCCCAGATCTCTCGCCTAATGAGCACATTTGGGCTGAGAGGGGGCGTCGTTTATGGCCAGTCTAGAATATAAACGAATTAGCTCGTCATTTGGAGACCATTTGGAACAACATCCCTCAGAACACCATCCGGCAACTTTATGCATCAATGTCGCGTCTAGTAACAGCTTGTATCAAGGCCAGAGGAGGACCACCGCATATTGACAAGCTCACTTTGTGTAGATCTTTCAGTGCAATAAATCATCCAATTGTTCTGAAATTCTAACCATTTCTTTTTCTGTGCATCCACATTACAAGTACCAAAATTTGTCTCATTTCGATAAATCTTTCTTGATGCTTCAATTTTTTTTGTCTTAGAGTGTATATTCGCAAAAATATGACACCTAGAAAGTTTCCCTACTGCATGTATCGGTATTCCATGTACAGGCTATTTCCGGCTGGCAAAACACATACTTATCGCGAAGTCATATATGTAGTAATCTTTAATGAAAGCGAATGCAAAATCTAGGAACTCCTGGTATAAGCGGGCTCTAGGAGTATAGGCAGTACAATGTTGTAAATTCGTCTTCATTCATTTTAAAAACTAACCGAAAAGCTTTCAAGAGTCTGCGTTTTTTTTTCTTACAACGGATATCTTATATAGAGAAAAAATAATATAAGATGAAATAAAATGTAAAACGTATTCCCTTAACGCTTTTCTTTTAACATTACGTTTGTATAAAATATGACTCTGAGAAACACTTAAATAAAGTGCAATTACTGGGAATATCTTAAAGCTTGCGATGGCGTTATAGCATATTCATATTTGAAATACTGATCTGAAGTACTGAATGTGTATTGTGCATTTCAAAATGAGACATATGATAAAGTATTGTCTGGGTATTTTATCTTTATCAACATCTAAGATTCGGTTGAATGAAAATATAAATATCAAATAAAATTATCTCAAGAGATTTGACAATATTATGATTCTATTGAAATTATCTTAAAGATCCAACACAACCAACACGAATCATTTTCTGTCTGAATAAGTTTTTATTTTAATTAAAATCGAAATAAATGGATTTTGTTTATTAGATTATCCTACAAATCTGTAGGCATACTGTTTTTGTCTTGAATAATAAATTCAAAATATAATTTTTCAATAATTCAATGTTTTCGCAGTAAGTGTGTAATCACATAAATGTTTTTGTTACATAGAAAATTTAATTTAAGTAGAAGAGTATCTTCCACAGAGAATTAAAGCTTTTGGATTTGATTGGGTTAATTTTGTTCATTTTCTTTTTTCCCTACACATAAACACAACTTTGACTAGGACCTATAGTTTAAAAAAAATTCCAAAACAGTAGGATTAATTCATACACAAACCTTACCAACAGTATTGTGAATTTAAACTCAGCTTCTATGGATATGATGGTGGCTAAAGAGCGAACCATTTGATAAGAGGTAGACCTTGGAACTAGCAGAATGTCTGATATGAGTAAAACGTTTGTTTACGACTGTGAAAATTCTCGTGTTGATTGTTTTCTTGATTCGGGGCAGAAAGTTCCTAACGAGAACCATTTTTCGTAACATGTCCGTATAGTATATTTGTTTATTTCAAACCTCGTGTACTATATTTTCAAAGTTTTGCTATTTACATCTTATCAGCCAGAATTAATTTAGAATCAAAGATCCGGTCTACAGGAAGAGCTCCCCTTTCAAACAATAACATCATCCATTGATAGGTTTCATACTTCTCAATTAATATTATTTAATACTAGGACTAAATTGCGGACAGGGCTGAATTGGTTGGTTTTCATATAGGTTCGCAAATGTATTGCTCATAGCAGATTTTCTTTATGTTATTGCAATTGTTGACTATTCCCTGCTGGGGACGCTAATAAGCGTGAAACCGGTCTTCGAATTGTGTTATGTGAGCGCAATCCAAAGTTAATAATGTTAATAAGTTAATAAAGTGTGCATAAATAGAATTAATAGACTCATATAACAAAATGTAACAAGCTATTTCAAGAGGCTATAATGACACTTTAATGATTCTATCTGCTGGTGGCATATATGATCATATAGCATATATGATGATGACATATATGATCATGTGGCATATATGATGATGGCATATATAATCAATCTTGAAAAGAAAGATACTTGATTTTGAAACATAATGAAAAAGTACAATTACATTCAGTAATGACTCGATTTAATATAATAGCGTGATAACAAAATATAATTATTTTTGTGTATCAGCCATGCATATTTAAATGGAATAATTTTATGTAAATAAAGTTATCAAGGAAAAGGTGTGTATATGTTATCATAGATCTTTACCCGATTAAATTAAATTACTCTTCTGTGCCAGTTCAAATAATCACTGATTTAATAATAAAAATTATAAAAGTGTGTTGGATTGAATGCGGCCTGGTATGTGCGGCAAAGTGATACTTTAATAACTAGATTGAGAAATGATTGATCAATGATTGATCAGTGATAGAAGAATCATCAAGTATGAAGGATTTCATACTTGATGAATCAAGAACAACACATATTCTTGCTGAATCTCCATCATAAATATTTGGTACTGCGTGAATTTTTTGCTCAAAGACTCTAGAAGCTGAGCGGAATCCAATGTAAGCATGCGATTAATGCTTACGATGCACATATTTATGTTCAGAAAAGCATTTATGTATCATCGTATGGTGTCTGGTTCTTAATGTGTTTTTAGTTGCATCCATGCTGTCTAGCCATCAAGAGAGTAATATCGTTATTCCCTCTGCAACTTTGGACATGTCCACTATCATTTCCCCTTTATTTTTATTATAGATCATGAATCTTACACATCGTTTGTGGATTTGTCCTGCTTAGCCATAGAAATGTGCACGGATTAAAATTGTATGTCATCCAGAGGTTTACAGAAATGCATCCATCGCATTTACAGCACCTTATTACTTTCATAAACACGTGTAATGAGATCTATCAACATGTCGTGCGAGAGTTGAAAAATGGTTTGGATTAGAATTTACATTTCAGTAATAGTCTTCTATAGCTTTATCAAATTTGGCTCACTAGGTCTGTATCTCAAACTCTGTTTGGATGCAATACAGATAACAATGTTAGTATTTCGTTTTTTTACTATTAATAGACTTTAAAACATTTCTTAAAGCCAATTTAAATTCTATGAAAACAGAAGTCATTTTATTATACTGAAGTTTATTTTTAATGAAAGCATAATTCCCGTATGAAGATCTTTATTCGTAGTTCTTTTCCGTTTTTATATTGTCACGAGTTTGAAATTGGCTTTGTTTTCTTCAATATTAGGGCTATATTACTAAAACTTACAAAATAAAATCAGTATTTGAGTTTTTTATACTATGAAACTTAAAATGTTTAAACTTAAAATATTTTCTAATTTTTATTCAACTTCAATGTCAAATAATGTTCTTATATATTTATCAAAGAGCATGAATTAGAACATGAGGTCTAATTCAGGATTTTTAAAAGTTGCTATTTAAACAATTGTATTTAGCAATTTCGTATATTGTTTTGGAAGGTAAATTTAACTGCATGCTTAGTGTTTTCAATCAGGAATATCATCTGGTAAAAGATAAAATGCGAAATCTTTATTGCGATATATTAGAAATATTTGATAAAAATATTAGATTAAACAATTGTTTGATTTTCTTTTTGGTTTTTCGTATTTTTTTTTATCAGAATTGCCTGGTTGATTTTTTCGCTTTTAATTCATATTTTCAAAATTTAACCTATATGCCTCAACATAATATTATGGCTGTAAATATTTACAAATGTGTCCTATACATTATGTCATAGTAAGACTGAAAAAATAATATGTAATTAAATATAATATTATTTTGCAATGTAACTCTAAACTTTTAAACTATAAAAATGTTTCGGGCAATTTTTGATCTTACATATGAGAGTGAAATATTGCTTTAAATGATAATTTATATTTTGTTCTATCTTTTCTGATTTATTATACACCGAAAAACAAAATTATCTGGATAAATGAGTGTGAAGCATGTTTTAATAGATCAAAGACGGTATTCAATCCGCGTCTATTATTTATATATATTGGTAAAAGTAAAGTAAAGCTGGTGTTATTTATTCAATCGTAATCATTACAGAAATTACTGTTATACGGTCAGTAGAAAATAAAATATTAAAATGTTTTTGTCTATAGGAGAACTTTACTACCCATATTTTTTCTATTCCATCTGAACATAATTTTACATTATTCGTGAGCTACAGTTTGTATTTTCATGCAGGGCGTGAATAATGATCATTTGTATCATTTGAAAACTGCATATTTGGCATAAACTAAAAAAAAATTAAATTATTATTTTTTACTTAATGAATAGACTGCCGTCTGGCTAAGTGGAGATACGTAACCCACTGCGAGTTAGATTCAACTCTGTATGTCAGATGCTCTAGATCAGCCATGTGTGAAAATACTGACTTCTGTTGTTTAAGAACCCTACGAGTCATGGCAGATTCTGCAATGTTTCACCAAACATAATTATATTCTACTTAAATCGTAGGAGACGACTCAGGAAAGTATTGCACTTTAAATACAGTTTTAGCATTTTTTCCTGAAATACTTGTATTTTTCTTTCTTGACACTTCGCAACTCTTGCTAAGCCTAATGATGCTGTAACCAATTTCAGAGTTTTTCGTCACTAGATTAACAACCTGTCTGATATGAGCTAAGAAGGTTGTTAAATTTAAATTTTAAATTAAAGAGCCATTCGTTTATGATGAAAAAAGACACGTCTATGCGCGATGCCACGCTATCTGCGTCTAGTTGTCTGTGGTGCGCATAACAAAAATAATAGTTGAAGTTAATTGAAGTTAACCAATTACATTGCGTTGATACTTGAAATGCCGCTTAAACATACCATACTATTTTTAGTGCGAGTCCTGGAATAAAATATGTATTAACATATTGCTACAATTAACTGCACCATTTTTTCTTTAAAATCATTATTTATTACGAACATTCTCTTAATTATTAAATAAATTACAACAATATATCACATATTATTTTGCGGAGAAGATCGAACATGTGAGACAAGGTAAATTGTAATTATCAAAATGGTCTATGACCTGCTACAATAATGGATAGGCACATACCTACAATTTGTCTTGCACATTTAACACACAGCTCGTACGTTGGTTCTGTTTCTTCACGATCTCTATAGTACTACATTTGATACTTATCTCATCTGGAGTTGAACTGCTTATCTCAGGACATTTCGTTGAAGTCTCTTTGGAATCTGACGTTCAAGTATATATTAGGACATTTCGCTACCGTCACTCTACAATCTGACGTTTAAGTGTATATCGGTAAATTTCGTTGCAGTCACACCGGAATCTTACGTTCGAGTGTGTATTAGGACATCTCGTTACCGTCTCTCTGCAATCTGACGTTCAAGTGTATATCAGGACATTTCATTGCAGTCACACTGCAATCTGACGTTCAAATGTATATCAGAACATTTCATTGTAGTCACACTGGAATCTTACGTTCGAGTGTATATCAGGATATTTCGTCGTAGCCACACTGGAATCTTACGTTCGAGTATATATCAGGGCATTTCGTTACCGTCTCTCTGCAATACGACGTTCAAGTGTATCAGGACATACCGTTTCCGTCTCTCTGCCGTCGACGTGTATCTATGGAATCTCGGTAGTACCTTTTGGTTGCCACCTATATTTGCGTAAGTTCTGACATGCCTGTTCGACTACCATTGGTCGACCTCAGGGCAATGCAACCAGACACCTTCCATATTATTTAACATTCTTAATAATTCTCGTGGCTTCACTTTAGCCTCTTAGATTTATGGCCTACTTGACTTCTCGGGTCAGGATGTTATAAAACTGGCGTCATTCAGACTGATGCCACTGCCTGACATTATAGACCTAATCAAAATGAACATAAAACTGTCTTACATATTCCTGGTATCACCTCATAAATATTAAACATACATCTGTCTCACATATCCCCGGTCTCGCACTGTAAGTGCGAAAGTTACATCTAACGGTGCAGTTTATTAAGTAGCTGTTGATTTCGCACCTCCGTTACTTATTCAAGCCGCGGCTAATCTGCTAATCCACACATCTGCTATGTGCAAAAGTAGCAGCTAACATTACAGTTTTTAAAGTCGTTGTCAATTGCGAGCCTCTGCTACTGAAAATCGCAGCTAATAGCACAGTTCACGAAGTAGTTATTAATGGTTACGCGGGTGCTCTTTACTGTGAATTGCAATCTAAAGAAGGAGTAAGTAGGGTCAACTTTAATTGCAGGGAGATCATAAAATCCATTCCTTTACGGATCAAAGCCCTGAATTTCTTAAAAAATTGTGTTCATCTGCTAGAGGAAACAACGTTAGTACAAGCTGAATTACATTATTAAATGCTCAGTTACTTACTTAACTACCTATCTCGCGGTAACGCCTGAAACATTACTTGAAAAAAACAGTCTACTATTCAAAAACATCCATTTTACATTGTAATCAATCAAAATAGTGTTAAACAGTGTTGAAGATCCCATACGTGTGGATTGAGTTTTAACATGTTCAGTCTACATTTTCTTTCGTTAAGACAAATTGTTTAATATATTACGTATACAATATATTACATTTGATTAATCATATAATTAAACATACACTACTTTAATAACTCATAGAATAAATATTAAAACGCATTTGAATGAACATTAAATTATTTCTCTGTACAGTTTAACAAAAAATATTTTCGATTATTTATAAACATAACTTTTCGTTAACAAATACGTTATATCAGAGATAACTTGTTAAAAAACAATATCTGTCATGTCATACGTATTATTTAAATGTACATTAATAAAAATATAATAATATGTACCCGTTAATAAAATGTTTCATTACTATAATAATAAAACAAGAATAGCCCATCATGGTTTTAAATAAAAAAAAATTCCGAGGTTGAGGCTTAATGATGGGTAACACATGTGAAATGCCGTTAATTTTGACATATATAGAAGAAATAAAATTCATAGCATTTTTTATTATATAAGAGAAAACTTGAATTACAGTTTACAAATAAAAATCTGCTTTTATAACATCCTGTCTCAAACTCACTCACTTCAATATTACAGTGCAATACATATCGTCGAGTAAATGATAATTTTTCGAGATTATCTACTTAGTGTCTTATAGTAAACAGGTGTTCACCTAATTACATTTTGAGTTCAATTAAGGAATAAAGACATTATGCTTTGCATTCAGCAACAAACAGTTTTCGTAATATTTATTAAACTGCCTTTCATAATGATTTTCTTTTCAGTGTTTCAGAAGCTATGAAGAAAGTTTCCAATAAATGTCATTTTTAATTTCAATGATTCAAATATCGATAAATTTTGTAAATATCATACATATATAAAATATTACACCCACACTACTGACATAAATGAAAACCAAGTTAACTTCAATAATGTATTAATAAAAGGTTTCACTGTATTAAGTACAGGGATTATTTGATAAAATATTGCTTATTGGTTAAATGTATTATATGATAAGTCGAAAAAGTAAATAATTATTTTCAAGCTAATATTTACAAATTAATCTGGTGTATATTTTAAAATATTTATTTCTATCAGCGAAAATCACAGTTATTGAGTTTACTCCTACCACTATAAGAAAAACCAGGCTCAAAGAACTACCCTCAAAAACTCCTAAAGATTTTCGAGGTCAGTAATGTCATTGAAGTAATGTCATGAAGTAATGTCATGACGTAATGTCATTCACTGTTGATGGTAGGTAATTAATAAATCAAAATATCAGAATAATTCTACAACGCTTTCTTTAAAAGAGTTTGTCGAATTTGTTTTTCTCATCATATATCATTTCCTAACAATTTGTAAAAACTGCAAAACTATAGTCCACGCTTAGGGAATTCTAGACCAGGTGATAATGAGGTTTCTTGTGTTCTATGCACTTTTACCAGGCTCAAATGGTTTTAATATTTTGATATATTTTTGTTCCTTGTGCAAATGCAAAAGTTGCGTACGGGACTTGTGAATTAAACTTGCAAAAATCTGGGTTAATGGACTTGTACTTATAAAGTATGCGAGCTATGAAAGATTTCATAATTTAATTAACAAACAATTATCAAAAACATAATTTCAATATTTGAGAATCCTAATATTTAGTTTTAAAAGTTGAATTAATTTTTAAAACATGAATATTTAAAATTAAACAAATTAGAATACAGGAAAACAATGAAATCAAAGTGAAGCATTTAAATTGAGAAACGTATTTAATTTACAGGAGAATGTTTAAACTACAATACATGCAAGTGCACACGCTTTGATTAATTGTTGTTTACTTGTTATTTGTATAAAGTGTAGTGAACATGCGCAGTTTAAAAATGGGAGTTTTGCTCTATCACAGTTCATTTTAAAATTGAAATTGTGATACTGCAAATCTGTATGGAATTTCCAGTATATGTGCAATTCCATCTTCATACTTATTGTAGTTTTCCAGTAAAAGGGGTAAAAAAATTCAGGCAAATGTTGATTTCGCCTCGTTAAGAATGGAGAATGGACAATCAACATATTAACGTGTCAGCATGTGTTGAACACTCAGACCGTCCGACTCATCCTGAGGACTTCAGCAACTATTTGGAAGGCCGGGTGTCAACATGTGTGTACTAATGCTTTAGAAAATAGTTAGTACGAATGTTATCATAATTAGATGATTATTTTTAGTTCCTCCCAAAAGAATATCCATAAACGATCTCATTACATTGAATTAGGGAAAATTCTATCGAAATTGTACATCATTGACTAGTTCGGAATTAACAAGATCTTAATGTGTATTAATCCACGTATGCATATATATTTATATCAATGTGTTTATGTATGTAGTCATACTGATGAAGATATATATGACTGCTGTATTTTCGAACGCAGTTATAAGTGCGTGCTCTTATACATCTATTTTTTTTTATTTTATACTACATTGAAATTTCACCTATGGCTCTAAAAATTTTAAATATATATTCAACATATCATATAAAATATAAGCAGAGCATCAATAACTCTAACAAAAATTCCGGACGTTTCTTCATTTATCCGTTATATTTGGACGCATTGATCCATCACTTTTCAGCTGTAAAACTAAATTAAGTATAAAGATTTAAAATGTGTATCAGTTCTTTGAAAAATATAAAATATATTGATAGAGAAATATATTTTAGATGTTACATTGTTTAATTCTTTGAGATTGGAAGAAATATCGGATAATATCTCTGGAACAATATGAATAGTCCAAAAATATCTATATCAGTTAATGCAATTATAGCTTTTTCCCATACAAAAATGGAGATTCATTGAGATAAAACGGCTCTTGTTATCCTTCATGACAAAGATAAATTAGTTCTTTGAGCAAAAAAGGCTGTTCCACATCTCAATAAATATTCATCTATGCTTATATTCCCTCCTGTATTGTTTGCATAGTAACATTCGTCTTTACAGATATTCTAACGTACTTCTAATACAGGATTTTCTCGATTTTTAAAATAGTGCTTTTTCACTAAGGGTAACAACGAATTGTGGTAAAAAAAACATATGTGGAAAGAATTGCTTTTTAGATGAAATAATAGTTTGGGTGTGTTTACATAATAAAATATGCATGTATTTGCATGATAAAATAAGATTTGTTAGATTTTCAAATATATCTTGGAATCATTATACTTACAGATTTATTCAATTTATTTGTTGCAGTCACTTAAGGAATTTCCCTTGATAACATGAATTGAATAATGGGTAGGTTCGTCGTCTAATGAATCGCATTTCTGGAAATATATAAAGCTCTTAAGTAGTTTTTCCTTGTAAGCAAGGTTTTATACATACAAATACTGCGTCGAATTAGAATATTGCATTTAGTAATATTCTAAATTATTACATTACATGAATATTCTACAAAGCTATCGAATCACATAAATTAATGTTAAGGTTTATATTATTTAGATGTTGTAACCATCACCGCCTAAAACACGAAAGTAAACCTGAATATATGCACCTTGTACATATGTACAGAGTAGATGCATCTGATAAATTACAAGACGTGTTCCTGTAGTATTTTTGGAAATATCCTTTGGAACAAATTGTATGGGGGTGTGTTTTGTTTAAACGTAAAATAAATTCTAATTTTATGTTTGCACACAAAAACTGTATTCTTTTTTATTTCTCCAATCATCACGGTATTTTAGTACAACAATGCACATTCTGTATTTTGTTTCAATGATTTATTTTCTCTTACTGATTTTTAATTTACTGGTCATGTGAAAAAAATTATATAAGATCCAAAAAACATCAAAAACGGGAATCATGTATATTGCCATGGCTATATACTACTTGCTACACTTTTATGGCCATATATAGTATTTATTTTATTGTATCACATTCTCCCCCCCCCCCCTCCCTCTTTGGAATAGGTCAGGGGATGTGAAAAATCCTCCTTAGTCGCTCATTTCCACGCTATCGCTTAAGCTCAAGCACCCGTTCCAGAGTTTTCGTTTATGCTTTCTGTGTAAATAAGTTTAATATTTTGGGTGCATATTATAGAAAGTTAGACTAATTAAGTAGAATTAAGTGATAGTTATACAGGGTGTTTGAAATAATTAAACAGTGAACGATTTTTAACTCATTGGTTTTAGATACACAGATTCAATTGCAAAAACGCGTTAACTAAGGTAGAAAATTATGCAAATCATAATGTATAATAAATAATGTACAATATTTTTGTCAAATATTAAGTTATTATACAGCCCTTCTTTTCAAAACATTTCAAATTACAAAGATGTAGGTCTTACTTCATTTTGTTAACTCACCCCCACCCCACCACCCCCATAAAAAAATAAGTTGTATCATAAATGTACAAATTTAAAACAAAATTAATTATCAAACTTTCTGACTTATCCCACTTTATCGCGGCTCTTTGCTACGGTTGTAAGTACCACAATTCAAAAATCCAGAAACCATTCACGAATTGAATTCATTCACGTAAATCATTTAGTAGGGTTTGAAAACGATTATATCTCCGCAGTTTAACTTTGAAACTAATAATGTTAGACCGATTGGTGACGTTAGCAGATAGTTTTATGGAAATAAATGCATAAAATAAATTTGAATGTGTAGTAAAAGTTTTGGCAACTATATGTAATCAAATTGATTTGTGAATGATTCCTTATATCCCAATGAAAATTTTAATTAACGCTAACAATCAAATGTGAAAATATTATAGCCACATTTTTGTCAATTTCACTAAATATAGTATGGTAACATTTCAATAATTTGACATTTATCGCTGGACGGGCAGACTAAAAAGTAATTTATTTTTAATTTGCCCCCAAAATCGTTACACATCATTTTAGTTACAATGTCTTATTTCCTCGCTTTATCAAAATATTTCTGCAGTGGAACTATTTGTCTATAAACACCGGCTCAAAAATTCTCCCACTGTTCACTTATTTTAAACACCCTGTATACTTCTCCATTTTCTGTCGGATCGATGTAAACAATTGTTAGGTCTAAATAATCTGTCAATTATTATTTTCCCCTGATTCATTATAATTTGTTATTTATTCTAACTATCCTAATTGGTTCAGTTACTATTTAGACGAATCACCGGCCTAATCACCATTTTGTGCGTTCCTACTTTTAGAGTAGGATAAGTTTCGGAATGAAGGTGATTGGAGAGTTCTAGTTCGCATCATGTAGGTCGTATCGAGACTTCAAGAGATTTGGCTCAAATGGAGTGATTTCTGTCTGGCGTGAGTTCTTAAAATGATAGTGATTGAGTATGTTGTGAAGAAGGCCAATGGTAAATGTAATAGCTTTACTGGTTGAGCACCAGGCTAGTTAAGTGTAGTAAAATGTATAAGGTGTTATTTAGTATGAACTTGTACAATAAGAGTTATTCTCTAGATCATCCATTGATTGTAACAGCCAGATGCTGTTCTTATGTGAAGTTCATAATAAAGATCTGTGTAATTCTATCCACTGCATTCCTGTGTTATTGTCCTTGGACCGAAAGATCGAATTCTCAAAGTTTGAGTAAAGTCACTATTGACCTATAACATATCCAAATAAAATGTATGTGGCATATATATAGTGGATTAGAGTATTTAAGAAGAGTATGTTCAGTATGAACTTTACAATGGCGCCCGAAAACTTAAGAAAGGTCAATAACATAGGAAAATTGTATTTCACAAAAAGGCGGTTTAAAGCAAATTTAAATAATGGAAAATATTTTTGAACAGTTAGTCGCAGCATTAGTGATGACAACGGGAAAGGATTTAACGGGAAAGGATCAGCAAAAGTATATGTGCAAAACTTTAATTTTTTTTTTTTTTTTTGCGAAATATGTTAAGAAGTGACAAACAAAAGTTAGCCGTGGTAGGAGATACCACGGTTAGAGATACTACGGTAGGAGATACTACGGATACCACGTTACGTCATTATAATTTGTTATTTATTTTAACGATCCTAGTTTGCTCAGTTATTTAAACGACTCACCGGTCTAATCAGCATTTTGCGCGTTCCTACTTTTAGAGTGGGATAAGTTTCGGAAAGAAGGTGCTTGAAGAGTTTAAGTTCGTATCGTGTAGGTCATATCGAAGGTTCAATAGAGATGGCTTGGATGGAGTGCTTCCTCGATGACGTGAGTTCATGAGATGGTCGTGATTAAGTATGCTGTCGTGAAGGTGGCCAATGATAAGCATACTAGTTGTAGGATCATATCCTGTTCAGTGTGAGCACCGGCTAGTTAAGGGTAGTACAATGTATAATGCGCTATTTAGTCTGGACGTGAACAAAAATATTTATTGCCTAGATCACCCATTGATTTAAACAGCCAGATGCTGTCCTTATGTGAAATTGATAATAGAGATTAGTTTGATTCTATCCATTGCATTCCTGTGTTATTGCCCTTGAACCGAAAGGTCGAATTCTCAAAGTTCGAGTTAAGTTACTATTGACCTATATCATATCCAAATAAAAAATATTTGGCATATATATATAGGGGATTAGAGTATTTAAGAAGAGTATGTTTAGATATAAACTTTACACAGTCCTTATTTATATACACTGCAAGTCACTGGTTAGCAACCTACCCATGTAGTGAGCGGACTCCGGGGGATTACCCCGGATAATACAATGTATAGATATACATGTTCTCTATTTCCACTTCATTGGTCATTTTACAACTATATTGGTGTATATTTCTCACTGTGACGCGCCCACGCAGTGCACTGATACCGTTCGCAACGTTTATTTCTATATTGTTGCTTATAAAAAACCAATTTGATAAATCTTATGCCAATTGGTAGTCGTTATCAGCCCGCATAACACTTGGTTATGTACCACTATGCAGAAATCAAAATTTAAGATTTCCCGTAACTAGCTTAAAGGCACCGAGCCAGTATTTAAAACATAAAATGCTAAATTTGAATTATATGATTAAAAATATCATTAATGGTAAATTATAATTGCACATTATTTTCTCTTAAAACAACGCCTAAAACAGTAAATCAATTTGCCGTAGTTTCTGCCATTTTATTTAGCTGTGTTTAATATATCTAGTATAAACTTATTTCGAATACTTATTTAATAAATGCCCGACGACATTTAAGGAAGTTACCTGCTAAACCATCATCCGTGAAAGCTCTGTAATGACTTTACGTTCTGGCTTGTGTATAAAGGGAAAGAGCTTTTAATGACACTTTATGGCATTACGTCAAAAGTCGCCCCGTCAAATTTCAATAAAATGGAACTGCAGTTGCTAAATTATTTCCTTAGTGTCATAAGGTGGCAAGGATATTTAAATAACTTTCCTTATATGATTAAACGATATATCGTTTCGGAAAATTAGGCTTTTGGATCGAATATTAAATGGAAAGTACTATACCATGTTCAAATACATATATATGTGTATGATTATAAATGGGGAATACAAGTTAATAATGAAGTTTCCGAAGTACTTAGATGTCCTTTGTTTATAGTAACTTGACTTGTAGGATAATTCCAGTAATTCCTTACATAGCCCAAATGGCGTAGAAGATATTACGTTTGGGTGCGAGCACAGCTTGTGTTTTAACCTACCGGTGGATGGTTATATTTTTAGTGTCTGAAATTCAGTGTAATACTCCACAAGTGTAAGTGTCATAAAGCTACAGTTTAGAAGCACACGTAAATAATATTATATATTAAACTTTTGCAGTAATATATTTATAGCCTGGTGTAATATCTTTATTATTATCATATCAAAATTTGCACAACTTTGCTCGTTTAAAATTAAGATGTCGATACAGTTATGACTATATAGATATATGGATAATATTTCAGCATGTTGGCATGGATTTTTATTTAAATCCACTGAGGATTGGTATGATGATACCCAAAAGAGGTCTGGCTTTTATAATATTATATACGTCTGATGGATGTTTCAATAAAATAACGTTTAAAATCTAATGATATGTTATTCATTTATTATTTAAATTTCTTTGAGGATATGAGATTTGTCGCTGACATTAGTGTAATTATGACTATTTAATTATAATTGAAACGCTGCAGATATAAGTGTAGTTTTCTGAGAGGTATATCGACAGTAGAGACTATCAACATTAATTTATGGAACATCTCTCAGATATTTTAGTACTTGTAAGTATATATGCTCCTGGATATAGGTAAGGTTTAAAGTAAGCAGCAGAAATGTTATAGTACATGACATAAATTTTATATATGCTGCTTAAATTATAATGATTTTCTTTACGCGCATATAATTGTTGTTGACTCGTTGCAATCGTTGTAATCATTGTTGACATCCAACTTTCTGGATTATGTATTTAAGATAGTATATGTTGTTTAAAAGCGATTTTTATAACCATTGTCAATGCTGTAGTTAAATGTATGCGAAAACTTAGGACTGACATTGCCCTATCCTAAGCAACATTTTAAGCTTCATATCTCAATATTTTATGCAAATGATTTCGTTGAACCATTAATTACAATTCCTTTACCGTATTTTGTAGAATCTAAATTTCATATTTAATGCACTTCAGGAGGATATAACATTGATTCTATGTAAATTAATGCAGGACTGCATATTTATGACTTAGAGCAATACATAATTCCAAAGAAAATTCCTTAGTAAAGGCACAACACATGCCAAATTAAGAGATTTGTCCTGAGAAGAGTGGAGATCAAGGGAAAGATTTCATACTTACCGAGTCATGTAATTCTGGGGGTCTTGAAGAGCCAGCTAATGGGAATCCGTCCTTCCTTTTCCATGTTATATATGTGAAAACAGGAGTAACAAGAAGAAATGGTAAAGTTAAATGGGCTAAGCTCGAAATTGTAGCCCAAAATTTTCAATCCTGAGAGAGCTTTGGATATTTGAATAAAAATCTGAAGCATTGCTGCAGCTTTTTAGCATGATGTAACAACGTGATTTCCTCGCCCAACAAATACAATGGCGGCCGCCCGGAATGGTGCAATTTGATCTGCTTGTGAATTACCCTGCTACAATTTGAACCCGAAGCCGATTATACAGTGGATATATAGTTCAAATTTACTATTTGCCCCAGTAGCAATCAAATATTGGTCCAATATTGGCAGCTAATAATGAAAATATTGAACCAATATGAAAAAGTGGACATTTGGACGGAATTGACCCGATATTAGGACAATATTACGCTAATATTGGCGTTTTATTGAAAATATTTCCTAAATATCACCAATATTGGCTTAATATTGTAATAAAAATATTTAGCCAATATTGGAGTCCAGTGTAACCCCAATATTTTCTCAATATTGGGATTACTTTGAAAACATTTCAAATATAATGTCAAGATATACACTATTGGTCCAATATTAGAGCAATATTAAATGCTACTAGGGTAATGATCCTCTAAAAATCAATTACGTACCAAAATCACAATTAATTCCCTGGGGTAGTGACTATACAGTGAACAATAAAAACAATAACTAACATTTGTTACTTACATAAAACAAAGCATCTAATTTAAAATTAAGTAATTTCAAGAAACTTATGGAATGGCGTGCGATGTTGTAAAATGGTCACATAAAATTGATTTAATAAAAAAAAATATTTTCATTTTCCCGGTCCTCTCTGCTTTTTCCCTTACCAATGGGGTTGTGTAATTGTTTCTCTTCCAGTTCTTTTTCTTTCAAGACATCGAACGTTTAACAAGAATATCGGCAATATTAACTTTAGGGTAAGCATTACTTGTGAAGAAAATATATTTTTTTTTATATTTTTCTTCTATATTTTGTTTATATATTTTTCTCAGCGACACCATAAATATTATTTAAATTTAGCCTCATTTTAGGTTCGATATAACTGTTTTGAATTGTCTATTTTGTTCAATGTAATTGTTTTTCATTGTTTATGTTGTTTGATGTAATTGCTTTTCATTGTTTAGGTATTTCTATATTTTGTCAATATATAAATAGAAATACCTATTTTTTATTTGTACCCTCTCAAACACACTACAAATTAAGAATTTATGACTATTACTGATAGATATGCGAAAGGTTTCCATTTCCTGGAAATTCTAAGAAAGAATGTAAATCTATTTATTGCAATTCATTTCCATATAAAAGAAATAAATGCAGTAATTGAAAGTATATTAATCAAGTTTCAGAACCGTGGAGGACCACTCAATCAGCATCCATCAATAAACAAATAGTGTGTATCGATCTTCGTTCTTTCAGTAATAATCGAATCAGAAAATGTATCGATTTTCTCTCAAGGAATATCAATACCGTTAAAACTCCGAATATTTATCTTTGAATTACAGTGTAAATGTGAAAAGAAATTATGTTTGCATTTTTAGTTTCTTTTGCAGAATAGAAAATAGCTTCACAGTTGGTTTAATGAAACATATTTCGAGTTTAACGTCCAACGAGAATGAACAACACAAAAAACGGTATTTTTATTAAAACCAATATAAAATATTAATTTATCATGAGAAATAAAGGGGACAAGATACACCCCCAGTCTCTTTTAAAGAATTAATTTCAAATGTCTCAGTACGGATATGACTAAACATAAAAAGGCAATACAATGAACAGGCTCCAATTTTTCGGCCTAAAGTTCAGTTCTGTCATGGATTTAATTTTAAACCTACTTATTCTACTGTTATTTTCAAGTTTAGTCGTAACCGTGTTGAAAAATTAATGCTTTAAGTCAGACTGAGGTGCATGTTGCTGTATATACTTGGGGTGTATGTTTCTCATGATGACAATTGCAAATTTTATTTTAATAGCAATAAAAGGAATGTTGGTATTTGATTATCTGATCATTCTCGTGATATTAAAAGCAAAATGCGTTCTACTGCTTTATCTCAGACTGTTCTCAATAATCACTTTACAACCCATTTTGACAAAATGTTTCTTTAAATCCTTGGCAATCATTTCCGAACATTTTACTTTTTGAATCTGCCTTTTTTTACTTCTATTGAAAATATATCAGCAATTTCGACAAAGTTCAAAAACTTGTTTTTGCTAGGCATCTAATTATGACCTCCATAGATGTAAGACTTCTGACCATGTAACAAACCATTGTAATGTCCACCTGCTTTTTGCTGGTATTTCATTTATATAATTATATTTCGTATTCTAAGGTACTTTTTATGCATCTTCAATTCTTATTGAATCTGGTTCCTTCGTTGTAATATGCTTATACTGCTTACTCTAATATTGATTATTTTAATATGCAAATTTAGTTCATATTTTGGCTGTGCATATATCTCCAATGAGCTTGTGCTATATCATGTGCCTATGATGAAGAGTGTTTCACACCCAGAGAAGCTTAGACGAAATATATCTAATATTTTACGTTTGTAATTGAGAAGCAAAACTTTTAACAATTTATCATGTAACGATAAACTGAGTAAACTTACAATATATAAAAATATCTACTCTTGGGGTGTTTGTTCTCGCCTGGTGTCACCTTCGTGATTTTCAGCAAAATGAGTCCGCCACTGCTGTAAAATGATCGTTGTTCTTACAGTTTGCTATATTAAAGTGAATTTATATAACTGAGTTCATATGTGTAGGAGATTTTGAGATACTGGTGTTTATTTTCAATTCTGTCTTTACATTTTTTTTCTTAATTGGCGATGTTGGCAATAATTCCATCTGTAACCTCATTCTGTGTGTCGGTATTTATCCTTTTACGGAACCTTCATAGTTAAAATTGTCAGACAAAATTAAAGAAAATATCCGTTGAACTGAAAATATTTGTTCAACCATAAATTTATCTGTTTCCTTCATTGAGGACATTTTTTTAATTTATGGTTCCTTGTGTTCAGTTTTCCTTCACAACATAAATATGATGAAGCCTCAGCGACTCGGAAGACAACTTCTTTCAGAACACGATTAGAGTGAAGTGAAATTTGGATAATCAGTATTCAGATACTACAGACAACATTAATTAGAGATAATTTCGAACATTATTTGTTCAACAATAAAGCTTTTCTCATTTGGGTTTTCCAGAGACTCAATAAGTGTACATATCTCAATAGTAATTTCGACAGAACCAATTATTAGTTGAGACATTCTGCTTCCAGCATTTTTTGGTGTATTCTGAAGGTTTCTGAAAAAAAATCGCATATAGTTCTTTTGGTATTTATTATAATTTTTAATTTTGACAATATCGACGAATGTGAAGTACAAATGGAAGAATAGCAGGTTCTTGTTAGATGTGGAACTTATTGAGTGCGCATTGGGTGATAGTGAATTCTGTGTAATATCTGATCAAATAAGCTCCAGTGAATACAATACAAAACTTGAAGAAAGGAAGGGGCAGCCCAGTTATTAAGGCACAGAGATTGCACTCGGATGACCCCAGTTCGATTTCCAGCTCTGCACAAACTGTCCCAGTGTTCACAGAGTACGGGGACGTTAGATATGTGGACAGTAAGTCCTTCTGAGATGTTGCTGGTAGGAGCAGAACGATATTGTCCCTGTGGATGCTTCAAACCCTGAGTACCAGTCTAAATTGGGTGACACTGTCCAGACCGGCCAAACACATACCTAACACCTTCTGGTAGGTTAGATGGTATGGATCAAGCAAAAACTAAATGAGGATGAAGACTGAAACAATGGGGACTCATACATAGACAGAGCTTAGTTTAGAAATACTGTTTTTACTACGTGGAACAAACAAAAGTGTCAGCAGAATATTCTAGCACATATCCTCTATATTATTTTGAACCTTTTAGGACCTACAGGGAAAGCGACTAAGGGAAAATAACTTGGGGACATTGAAGCAAACTAAAATAATGGTTTTTGTATTATATGAAATATTTTGTTAAATGAAGTGAAATAACAATATAAAAATAGAAATATAAGAGGACATTATGAATTATAAGGTGGTTTTCGTAGTCGTCGGATACTCTTAGGATGGTAGCGTGATTTACGTGACATAATGATATTAATCCTTCAATTTCGGCTAGAGGATACACAGGCCGTAGCCCTCCGTTGATTTGCTGGCTGCCCGCCTCAGCATGTATTATTTTAACTGTAATAAGCCGCACGATAAGTAAATTTTAAAAAATGCACATGCGTACACCAAAATAGCTGTGGCGCCAAGCGTGACATGCGAGCCTGCCAGGGACATCCATTATAATTCAGCCATATATAATTCATCCGTTTCAATTGTTGGCGATAAAGATAAATAACTGTTATTTAATGTATTTCGGTCAACCTTGTAAGCATTTATTGCCTATCTACCTGTGATAATCGGTTAGTAATAATTTTAACAACTTTTATAATTCGTCTATTCGTCATATGAGTATGTATTTTGTTTTCATAGGTGTGGTTGCTACAAATTATTATCATCCCTTGGAGAAGGTAAAACTTAAATTCTATAATGATAAATCAGGGTCAAGTAGGAGAAGCAAAGTACAGAATAAAAAACGACAGTTTCAGGATAGCTGGATCAAAAATTATTATTTTGTTCAGTCGAAAATAATTGTTTTGTCATTTCGTGTGCTTGATTTGCAAAAATTCTGTGCCATCCCAAAAGAATACAATATAAAGGCACACTATGAAAGTCTGCACTCCATATTTTAAAAACTACCCGATCCGATCCGGTGGTCGAGCGGTCAGGGGCATGCGTTTCCGGATGATCGCTGGACTGCCGGGTTGCGGGTTCGAATCCCGCCAGCGGGTATGGATGTTGTCATGTCGAAGCCAAGTTAGACTTCCGCCCTTCGAGGTGCTTCAATAAAAGTGAAGCTGCAATTCTTCTCCCCTTCGCCATGGGATACCCTAAGGGGTCTCATAGACGTGGTGCGTAGGTGCTCCTTCACCACGGGGGAATTAGTAAAGAAAGAAAACTACCCGAAGAACTACGTAAACAAAACATTTTATTTTTGAAACAACGAGAATTGGCAGGTCAGCAAGTGTTGTTTACAAAACCTATTCTATATTCAGAAATTGCAACAGAAATAAGTTTTGAAACATCTCCGTTTATAGTAAAAAGGTGCCGACCATTTACAGACGGAGATTTCATTAAAAATTGCCTTGCGATAGCTGCTAAAAAAATTTGTCCGGGATCAGCCAAAAATTTTGAGAAAATTCAGTTAAACAGGATGAATGTGCAAAGAAGGATTGCTGCAATATCAGAAAATGTAAAGGACCAATTAACATCTTATTCAAAGAAATTTGACTACTTTTGATTGGCTATTGCTGAATCAAGTGATATTACTTCCACAGCCAAGTTGTTAATATTTGCATATGGAATACCGCACGAGTTTGAGGTGAGTGAGGAGATGAGTGGAATGGGGGGTAGTTCATTGTCAGGTCAAAAGAATGGTAGTGACATGTTCACTGGGCTTTTGAAACAGCGTTCCAAAATTGATTTAGATCTGTCAAAATTATTAGGTATCATGACTGATGGAGCTCTTTCCATGATAGGAGCTAAATCTGGATTGGTAGCATTATTAAAACAATATTTGACGATATACTACGATGAGTTGATACAGTTCCACTGTATAATCTAACAGGAACTTCCACTGTACAGCTACCCCCCGGGGTAGCCCACACTCTGAGTGGTGAACGGATCTTAGCTATGTAGCTCTGATCCTTCAACCTGGGGGGGCAAATAAATCCAGGGAACCGGCTGTCGAGCTTCGTCGAAGCAGTTAGACCTCGGACTCTTACAGGTGGCTGTGATCGCATGCACTGAGTCTATTCATGACCTTAGTCTAGATCTAGCCGGCGAGTGGGGTCAGGCTTGGGGGGTAATTCTTCGGACCTTGCCCGGTGAATGATTCTGCCGATTACGTTGTCCTGGCTGGGTCTTTGATGGATGAGAGATTGTTACTACTCAACAAGCTAGTATATCGACATAAACCAACAGGTTGTCGTGGCTAGTTGCTTAATCCTGTATAATCTAACAGGAGAACTTGTGCCCTAAGATGGTTGGATTTGAACGTATCATGAAAGTTGTGGTTTCAAAAATTAATTTTATAAAATCTCGTAGCATTAATCACTGACAGTGTAAAAAGTTTCTTGAAGACATTAAAAGCGATCATGGTAATTTTTAATACAAAAATGAGGTGGCTATGTCGAGGTCAATCATTGGGGTGGTGTCTAAATTTAATTGATGAAATTGAAATTTTCATGACTGGAAAAATCAAAAGCGCCTCTGACATAAAAAATCCGGATTGGTAATGTGACTTAGTTTTTCTGGTTAATTTAATAATCTGGTTAAATTAATATTTATATAAATACGTTAAATACGCGACTCCAGGCCAATGATCAATTAGTTACTCATCTTTACCGCCACATTTTGTTTTTTCAGTGCAAGGTTAATTGATTTCAAACCCCAACTGATGGAATTACATCCATTTTCCTAATTACAAGAAAATTTCTGAAAAGTTCAATGTGAACTTCAAAACTGTATATGTTGAAAAGATTGATAGCTTGATATCAGCCTTCAAAGATCGATTTCCTGGTTTTTAAAAAAGTAAAACAGTTGCTAGATTTATTTAGCAACTATTTTGCCATTTTGCCTGAAAATACAACCGTATCAGTACAACTTGAACTCTTCGATAACCATAACGATGAGAACCTCCGAAATAAATTTAATGAAGGCAATTTATTAAATTTCTACCGCTGTGTCGTTAAAAACAATTATAAATCGTTGCTAGATAATGTATTAAAATGCGCAAGCCTCTGTGGGTCAACATATATTTGTGAACAAAATTTTTCAGTCATGAATATTAACAATTCTGAAAATAGGAACAGCTTGACTGATAAAAATTTGGAATCAATTTTGTGGTTGGCTACTACAAAACTCGAACCAAATATCAAAACAATTGTCAAATCAATGCAATGCCATGCTTCAAATTAAATTCACTTACTTTTTATTATCTGTTTTAGGAACAATTATGATAGGTATAAATAAAACAAGCAATATATGGTAGATAACTTTTAAGTTTATTTTTGGGGCGCCCTCCCATAAGTCATGGTGGATCTATGTGAACCTTGGTACTAACTAGTCTGTGCATCCCTGGCGCTAGAAGCAGCTCATTTTGCCTCTCATATAATAGCGGGAAGACTGAGAATTGTACCCTTTCCTTGAAATAATTTTAACGTCTAACGCATTTTTGCCACCAGGTTTACGCCAAACAGATTTATAAAACTGTTGCAAAATGTGTAGCCGCAAACAAAAAGGGAGCTTTCTTATTTCTAGAAATTTAAAGGTGAAAAAATTATCCCGAAGTTGTAATCTAAGAATCGCTTTGAACTATTCCATATGCATACAGATGTATGCATATGGAAAATACTCTACTCTACCGCACACTTATAATGCATACAGTGTATTATAAGTGTGTGGTAGAGTAAAAAATGCATTTTAGAGATTTCCACACCTTTATTAATCTGCAGACATGTTTCCTGAATTTCTATCTAGGGTACACGAGCATACTTTATATATATATATATATATATATATATATATATATATATATTTCCCGTCTTGCTAATATTCAGCATGATATTTTTCACAATCCAGATAGAAACAAAACATTACTTTTTATCACAAACACAAGGACTAGTGTGGACAATCTTCAGGGACAGATAGGGAACATTCTATTTCCAATAGAATATTCTCTCTATAACAGAAATGCAGGTTGCAAATAGAGGAATCGTACATCCAAAATGGCAGTTTTAGTTCTCAAGAGATTCCGCAGTAACATGAGCCGGTACACATTCTTCCTGTTAGAAATGGAACTGAATATTTTGCATTAAATTCCAAATATAGATTTAAAGATTGGGCAAAAAGTAAATACATACGGATTAAACATGTTTAAATATTTGTAAATTTGAATTAATGTAAATTTGAGTATGTAGAAGTGAATAATTATATCTTTACATTTTATGTATAAACAGAAATGTTATGGAATTAAAAAAGATCTAAAATAAGTTTTATAAAAACTCACAAAAAATGTTTCTATCATAATATGCTTATAACAGTTGGAGGAATTTTGCATTGCCTTCTCGTTAGGATAAAGCAGTGATCTTTAACTCATAACCCTGTGCCTGATTTTTTGCAACCCGCTGATGATCTTTTAAACAAATAATATTTTGTTAAAAATATTTTTTTTATAGTACGAATATAGTAAGTTTTATGAAAAAATAATTTTTAATTTTTCTTTTAGAAGTAGATTTATAGGTAGTTTTTAGAAAATCCATAAAAATTAAAAAATGCTGATACAAAATGCGTAATTGAATTCCCAGAATCTTCTAACTACAGCTACATGGAATGTATAAAGTTAATGCAGTAAAGTACGCAAATCTGTCTTTATTTTGCTTGAAAACAAATCGCATATATATTTTTTTGAATGGAAGAATATGTATTAGGCAATCGCTTGACGGAGGTGTCTTCCACGGAGAAATTTCTAAGAGAAACTGTGTCATATTTACATTACATATTAGGAACCTATATTTTTACCTATAATGGCTCGTTTTGTGTGTTCTGGTGGAAGGTATGAACTTTTCTTTTAAACAAAGATCAATTTGATGCAGAATTTTAAAATTTGAAAAAATATGAATACATTGTGCCTGGCGGTAAAATACAATGTGTAATACCTTCTATATCATTGCGTAATCATGTTGAAAAATATTTTTACAAAAGTATCTCAAAAACACCACTACATGGAAAAATACTCCTCGCCAAGTTCAAAGAACAAATGCGTCTTTCCCAAAAATTTATAAAATCACAAAATGGTTTACGCCAAGATTCTTCAGAACCGGAGCTGTACTTTCATTTCAGGTACACCGCCGAAGGATAGTAACTCTCCTTCAATTCACGCGTAGCCATTTTTAGTCGTAGTCAATTAAAAATAGGCTCAAACCAATTTGAAATTTCATAAGTGTTTTGAAGGAGGCCTTTTTTCTTTGTACCTTGAAGTGTTGTTTTAATGAGATGCAAATTGCACTAGTGAAAATTAATTTGATAACTCAATACATGAAAATATACATGTTGAATGCACGTTCATTTTTGTACAGGTGTGCGCAATTGAAGCGAGCTTGTGTGCGTAATTTGTGCTTGCGTGTGTGTGCTTGAGTATAATATGAATGTGTATGTCCTCATTTATGTGCGGCCTGAATTTATGTGTGGCCTTTGACAAATTCAAATATGACCCGTAGAATAAAAATGGTTGAAGATCACTATGATAAATCATTTTGAGTATGAATGCTTATCTATAATTTCATCACATTTAATATTTTGGTTCTCTATTTGGTAAATTGATAGAATTTGAATGAGTGCAATTCGCTACAACCCTTTATACAATTGCAAATCGTATCTCAAGAATATTTTATCGTATCTAAGTAGCAATTAAGTATTTTATTTCCGAAGAAAATAATAACACAGGAATTGTTTTGCTCCCAACTATTTTGTATTTAATATTTTTAGCATTTCTACATCCTATATAGATAAAAATGTCAATTCTATAAAATATTACTGCCATAATTTTTGGTTTAATTAAATGGCACTTTAATCATCTAAGTATTTTATGACATACTGTTTATTGGTGTTTGACAATACAATGATCGCGACAAAGCACACTTGACTATAGAAATGTATAGGGTAAACTCAATATCTTTGCTAATATATGCAGTCCATATTTTGTACGCTATTTATAATGAAAAAATTAAAATTTGGTGGTTTTAGACCAGAAGTTTTGAGTTCAATTCAATTGATCATTATAATGGAAACTGAAAATTATACTCATGCATTTTTATAATTTAATAAAAATGACTTTAAATTCATATTCAAAGGTAATTTTGTTATTGCTGCAACCGTCTACTTAATATACTTCTAATAGACGTAAGACAAATCAGATGAAATAGCAGATCATACCGTGCGTAGGGTATTCAAGATTGCGTTGCCCGAAATATAAAATCAGTTATTTACTATGTTTTTTCCAAATGTCAGCCAAGATGAATTGATGCCGTAAATGTTCCATGTAACTATTTTCCTCAATAAAAATGCTATTGCGCATAACTGTAACTTTTGCTTTTATATCATATATATGATGCCAAAATATTTTCTTCAAAGGTGGACATGATATTTGAAATGCGTAGTGCGCATGGTTTGTGTATCATTTCCCTCACAGCAAAGATCGTCACATGTGTGACAGTAACGTTGTAGTCACGTGACACCTGGGTCACAATGTGACATCATATTTGTGACTTCTATGCGATGTTACGTATTAATAACTTTGTAACTTCATTGTGACTATAGTCTGCGACGTTTCCATAATTTAATTATCACGTAACAATGTGACGACATTACAATGTCAATTACAATGTGACGTCACAAACAAGTTAATATGCGACGTTACAAACGACCATGAAAATGACCAAAATGACTTCGCTGTAACCTCAATATGACGTTGTCGAGATATACTGCGACGTCGTGTGACGTCCCAAAGTCACAGTGTGACGTAAATCTTACGTCACTGTGAAAAAAAATGCTGTTGGTGATCAGTTAATAATTCCTCCCCCCGTCCCCCAAGAATATAACGTGCTTGCCACTCAGACGATAAATGTGACATTATTGAATGTTAATATTTACGACTTAATGCGAATGAGGTGGAACCACTGCCGAGATGGCAATACCCGCCAACAGATTGAATGTCATATTACTGAAAGTGCTAAAGTGTCGAACACAGTCGGAAGTTGTGTATTTCCTTTCCGTCACTTGTCTTCCGACGAGATGGAAGACTAAGGTTCCAATAAGTTGACAAAGCTCGAGAAATTTAAGTTGAAAACATTGCATTGTATTAACACCATCTCAGTACACATATTAACTATTAAATATTAATTCCATATACGAGTGCTATAATTATATATTTTCTGTCTGTCATCTCAGGTACTGAGATAATATTTTTTTACCTCTGGCTTGAGAACATATTTAATAATATATTATACTGCCGTTATTCTATTGCATATTCCCATTTAATAAAGTGCCAGAAAGCATTTAAAGAAGTTTGGCGTCGAGCCGTCATCTTTAATGACATTTTAATGACCTTTCATATTGACTTCATTACAGGCAAAGGAACATATTATAGCATTTTGAAGCAGCTATGCATCAAACGTTTATTGCTTGCTCCTCAAAAATTTAATCTCTTCTGTTAATATATATTAATTTATAAAACACATATAATGAACTACAACTTTTCTTCGCCTTGCCCGAAATTAAAAGTAGCAATTCGTTTTATCTAACGTTTTATTGTGTTCGAAATATAGATATTTTATTGTTAACACTTTAGAATATAATTGAAAAGTGTTTATGACTTTGTTCATTCTGTCTGTCTGTCTGTCTGTCGGTCCGTTAGCACGATAACTGCCGTAAAAATGACTTTATCAAAATGAAATTTTAGTATGTTGTTCAGACAGTCTGTGGGACCTATGCGAATATAAATGAATAATATCACCCAATTAGTTTTGGATTGAACCTGGGTTGAAAAAATGAAATACATTGAACCCTATGGGACCTAATTTTTCAAACATTTTTAAGCGAATTTAAAATTCACAAATTCCTTCGAAAGTTCTATGAAATATTCAAATTATTCCATAGAATATATAAAAAAAATTTCAGCACAGTATATTCAGTAGTTTCTTAAATAAAAATTAAAATAATAATTACACCCTTTATAAGGAGAGATCAGGTAACCATTATATGAAGATATCACGTGACCCACTTCAAAATAAAATATGACATCCATCTTGTATCAGTAACGCGATTTTTAAAATTCTTTTTAATTCATATTTAGTGCTGTATCCGTCCAAAAACCGCTTTAATTTTGCTTAAATTCTGTGCATCAATGTTCTGAAGCTAAGCAATTACAATATATTTCAGTTTAAATGATTATCTAACTTTGATAATTTCTACAACGAAGCCTACTTCTCTCTTATGGAAGATGTAAACACCAAAATACGTAGAATGAGTTGTATAAGAATTGCTGCATTTCTTTAACGCAAAATTATTTAGCCCATGGAATCTGTAATATAGCTGATATGAATGAAACAATCATTGATTTTACAGAGAAGCAAACGATTTTTTAATGAAGTTTTGAGCATAGAGTTAAATTACTTGTATCTCCATGGTTTTAAGTTTTAAATAAAATTAATTATTAAAGTATGGTGATGAATGAAATGAATGGAAAAATATTTATGAATGAAATGCTGCTTTTATTTAAAGAGCCAGCCGCTTTAAAATTCGATGACTTCCTTTGAATAAAGTTCATTTGTTTTCGTTGAAGTTTTCAAATATAATAAATTATTGTAGTATTGTGATAATTTAAAAAATATTACCGATGAATGCATCGCATTTTAGAGATATTTAAACCAGGCAATTTATATTTCAATGACGTCATTTGAATGGAGTCCATTTTTTCCATGAAGTTTTAAGTTTTCAAATATAATAAATGGATGTATTATTGTGATAATTTTAAAAATATTACCGAGGAATGTAATGCATTTTAGAGATGTTTAAATAAAATTGCATGAAGTTGGAAAGTGTTTCATAACCAATGCTTTATGCATGATTGATCTTTCTTGTTATATTTTGAAAGCAGATTATCATGTTTGGATATGAAAATATTTTGTATTCATTTCAAACGTTTAATTTTTGTAGAACATTATAAAAATTTTCAACATTTCTTTGTTTTGTTAGCTTTACGTATGCGTATACGTGCGGCATTTTAAAGTTCTTATCTCGGTTCAAAGAAGATTTTTTGCATCCATTAGATACTTTTCAAGGTGTTGTTCTTTGGTACTCCTAAAATAACGAATTTTTGATACCTACGCTCTGACATTTTTCTATAACTATCCTGCTCTTGACCAAATTTTTATATTTTTATTACTATGGCACTTTTTCAAATTCCTTTCGAAATTTTAACGATTTTATTAGAGTATTTATTTATTATAAGGATAAATTTTAAATATTCCATGGAAAAATTATTTTTTTAAACGATGGATTAGATTACAAATTCGTTAATATAACTCGTTTAGAAATTTCCGTTTTTACTTATAATCCAAGCATTAATTAATTGACTGTAGCTTAGAATTTTCAACCCTAATCTAATGCTTTACCTATACATATACTATACATTGGAAAGAAATCAAATATTATGATTCCGTTTTATCCCTGTGAATTATGTGAAACTAAACCACACAACTTCACATGTAATAACATATTAAATCACACAAAAATTGAATAAACAACACCATGGTAAAATATACTTTCATTTTATATAAATCACTATTCAAAATAAATATTCAAAAATGCAATACCAACAAGTACTCAATAAGATAACATAAATTATATTGGGATGGAATTGCAGTAACGCATTTCTCGTGGGAATTGGTGAAGTTCCCCAGAAACAGGACGCACTTATGGTCTGCTTTTATATTATTAAATATAAGTAGAAATCCATGTATCAAAGTGCCGACATTTTCGACCAAATACCCATTTGCAATTACTTTTACAGCACAGATAAGTGGAATAAGAATGTTTGCGCATGTTTGATATGTTTAAATAAGCACGGAAGTGAGAGTAATTTTGAGTTACAGAGATATGTTCAAAATTAGGCACTAAAACCACGCAATTTAAATTAAATTTTCGAAAAGTGTTGGTGGCAAAACATTTTTCTATAACTATCAAGCTCTTGACCAGATTTTTATACTTTTATTGCTATGACTCCTTTTCACTCCTTTCCGAATTTATTTCAGAATTTGAACGGTTTTTTTTCAAGTAGCACTATATTATAAGAATACGTTTAAAATATAATTATTATTAACATTTAATTTTTCAAACAACCCATCGCATTACAAATTCTTTAATATATCTGGATAAGAAATTTTCAATTTTCTTGATAATTCGAGCGTTAATTAATTGGCAGTTTAGAATTTGCAATCCTAATGGTTTATCTACGCATATATTACACATTGGAGGGAACGTAAAAATTACGATACCATATATTTTGTTATCTCTATGATCTGTGTGAAATTAAACCACTCAACTGCACATGTAAGAATATATTGAATCCCACAAAAATTGAAGAAACAACATAATCGAAAAATGTATTTACCTTTTATAAAAATTACTATTCAAATATGGAATACCAACAAGTACTCAATAAGGCAACATAAATTACATTGGGATGGAATTGCAGTAACGCATTTCTCGTGGGAACTGGTGAAGTTCCCCTGAAAGAATACGCACTTATAGTCTTATAGTTAGTTATATGAGCAGAGCATAAGTAGGGATTTGTGTATCGAAGTTTCCACGTTTTCTACCAAATACTCATTTGCAATTGGTAAGGGGAATAAATATGCTTACGCGTGTTTGAGAAAATTTAAATAATCACTGACATAAGCATAATTTTGAGTTACAGAGATATGTGCTAAGTCATTAAAGCCACAAAATTCAAATTAACTTTTCGAAAAAGTGTCGGTGGCAAAAATTAATATACTATTAATTTACAGAAAATATATTTATGAAACATATTTCTCAAGATAGTTGTGATAAGAGTTCATATAAGTAATTTCCATTCAACATTAATTTCCGGGAGAGATTGGCGATTCAAAGAATTTCCACTTCAGGATTTTTCAATTTAAGGTTCAAAAATACTTTTTACTGGAAATATATGCTTCTAAAGATTGTCTATACATAAGGATTAGTTGATAACTGATAGTTCAGCATCATATTATTATAGAAGTAGAGTAGACCATTAAGACTTTTCACTTCTGGCTCCAATTCAACTTCGAGTTCAAAACTTTTTCCTTGGAACATGTGTTGGAGGCAAAAATTACTATACTATTGTTTTTACAAAAAATATTTTCATGGAATATATATTTTTCAAAACAGCTATAACTAGAGTTTATATGATGAGTGATTCGGATTCAGCATCAATTTCCTGGGGAATGGAGTTCGCAAAGGATTTCCACTTTCGGATTTTTTTCTATTTACGGTTCAATAATGTTCTTTACTGGAAACATATTTTTCAAAATTTGTCTGTAAATAGGCATTAGATTATAACTAATAAAGATTTAGGATCAAATTATAAATGAGATAGATGGTTCATTAAGACTTTAGCTCATGGTTCTTATTTCACTTCGAGTTCACCACTTTTTCCTTGAAACCTCTGTCCCTGATGATTGGAACATCTATCCTGATAGTAGAGCTAGTGGGAGAGAGGAAGAACTGCCTAACTCCGAAGAGAGATGACAATTAAGTATATACCATACGACTGTATAAATCATCCTCAACATTTTCAAAGGGTTTGCTTTGCATTCAAATTTTATGAAACTCCGTATATCATTAAGTTTTCTGTAAAAAAGTATATAATTTAATGCGGGGTATTTTCCGTCTTCTGGGGTCAAGGCTCGCATGGTATGTGAGACCAGGGTACATTTATGCAGTGCTAATGTACGTAGATATATGATATCTAACAGGCCAGACAAAAGCACAGATTCATAGGCGCCTGTTTACGACAGCCCTGGTCAGGGAGATCATGAACGCCATAAATAAGGGTGCTTCAACTGTAGGTGTGGTCGAGCCAGAAAAGTTACTGGAGGTCAAAGCTGAATCCAGCAGGTTGGTTAAAGATTTAACCAATGAGGAGGCATAGCTCTGAAGTCAACCAATGAGATACGGTGTGTGTATCGGGCTCTCAGGCAAAAATACGTGGCAACAGGCAGAAAGTTCAACAGAGAAGATTCAATATTCATTATGTTACTCGTACACACAGTAATGATGCAGTCTGTATTCAGACAAAAATGAGAGTGTTCAGATGTTGAGAAATGAAAATATAAGTCTTCAAGATAGGCATTCAGTCATGAGTCACTGTATCAGTGGTGTATTTCACAGAAGTGAGACAATGATTGCCGAAGATACATTCCTGGATAAATAGAGTCCAGTATGGGCAGAGAAGGAGTGTGTTTGAGTGCAATGCCAAAAGGCAGCAATAAAAATCCAACATGCAGTTCAGGGTCTGAAGACAATAACAGAGGTATGTACAAATCTGCTGTTATAAAAGGTCATAATGAATTTAGGAAAATAATATGCCTGGTCTCGCACACCTGGTCTCCTCCTTAAATATATGTGTATAACTATTGTAATTTAATCATAATTATAATGTGTTTAATAAATAATGTTTATTTTAAAGTTAAAATGGGTGAAGTTAATTGTATAGCATAATTAATAATTTTATTCTAGGAACTCGCACAAGAAATAATGGTGGGTTATAATTCGACAACGATGCTGTCAATGTACGGCTTTTCGATTTACGATCATGTTTGTGTACTTCAATTTCAAATATGGACTTTGTATCTTGTTTTCTACCACCACTGTATGGATTAAATATACGCACATGACAAAAACAAACGTATTTTGCAAATCTTGTTTTTTTCTATTGCTACAATGTAAAAAGCAATGGGAGAAACATACACTATCATTTAGTACAACTATATTGAATTACAGATAACTTTTAACGTGGTGTTTTTGTACAAACGTTAAATTAAAAGTCAGTTATTTTTAGCAAGCAAAATTATGATTTAATGAAGCAAGTGATTTTACCCCAACCGATATTGAAAGATATAACCTATTCTCAACACAGATGACACAACTTAGCTACACTAAACCTCTACAAAATAATGAAGGATATAGCTAAGAAAAAGATACAATTTTAAGTAATGCACATAATACACAGATTCTGACATAACTAAAATTAACAGAATGCAATGGACAGGAAATTTGCTGATAATGGATAACAACAGTATGAGAAAGAAAATGTTTATGTCCACCGTGATCGGGAAAATACCCAGTTGACGACCGTAGTTAAGATGGATCAATTGGGTGGAGCAGGACGTTGAGGTGTTAAATATTAAAATTTGGAGAAGCATTGCTCTCAGGGGATCAGTTTGGAAGAATCTTCTGAGGAAGGCAAGAGCCTCAGAGGGGTGTCGACCCATTGATGATGAAGATGATGATAGCTGAGAATATAAATAAGATTAATAATGGTTAACATATATAATGGTATGTATAATAGTATTAATAGTAACGATGTATAATGGTAATAATAATAACTATGTATGTGTAATGGTATTAATAATAATGGGTAAAAACGCATATATAATCCTGCCTTGAAAATGTGCACCATCGTATTAAGAAAAGCAAGTAAATTAACACAAACTACGTTACCCACTACACAAAGAAAACCAGATGAGCTGGCGTTAATCTGGCTTTAGTTGTTGCTTCTAGGGTTACATTGTAGCACCATTTAGATAACTCATAATGCCGTTGTTAACCATAAAACTGAAATTTGTGGGAATTATCGCAACCTGCAATTCCCCTACTCTCCCTTAAATTCCGGAGGAGATGAAGGGACTTACTAAAGATTTTCTCTTCCATTTCTGGAGATGTTAT
Source organism: Amaurobius ferox (assembly GCA_951213105.1). Classification (NCBI taxonomy): domain Eukaryota; kingdom Metazoa; phylum Arthropoda; class Arachnida; order Araneae; family Amaurobiidae; genus Amaurobius; species Amaurobius ferox. Next base: position 139,259,252 of record OX578136.1, read on the forward strand.
TTCCGATTAAAAAAAAATTCATTTTATGTAAAATATCTAATTCTTCGGTTTTACTAGAGATATAACTTAGACTGATGTGGATTCAGCATCAAATTCCAAAGAAAAACGGGGGTTCTCTAAGATTTCTACTTCCGATTCTTTTACCACTTTCCCACTCAAAAAGTATTTTTTTAAAACATCGCTTACCTCTGTATTAATAAACAAGAAAGATCAATCATGCTTAAAGCATTAATTATGAAACACTTTCCAACTTCAATGGAATTTTATTTAAACATGTCTAAAATGCAATACATTCCTCGATAATATTTTAAAACTTATAACAATACTACAGTAATTTATTATATTTGAAAACTTAAACCTTAATCGAAAAAAATGAACTTCATTCAAATGACGGCATTGAAATATAAATTGCCTGGATTAAACATCTCTAAAATGTGATACATTCCTCGGTAATAATTTTAGAATTATCATAATAATACGATAATTTATTATATTTGAAAACTTCATCGAAAACAACTGAAATTAATTCAAATGACGTCATAGAAAAAAAAGATCAATCATGCTTAAAGCATTGATTATGAAACACTTTCCAACTTCAATGCAATTTTATTTAAACATGTCTAAAATGCAATACATTCCTCGGTAATATTTTAAAACTTATCACAATACTACATTAATTTATTATATTTGAAACCTTAAACATTCATCGAAAAAAATTAACTTCATTCAAATGACGGCATTAAAATATAAATTGCCTGGTTTAAACATCTCTAAAATGTGATACATTCCTCGGTAATAATTTTAGAATTATCATAATACTACGATAATTTATTATATTTGAAAACTTTATCGAAAACAACTGAAATTCATTCAAATGACGTCATAAAAAAATAACACGCCTGGCTCTCTCTATAAAAGCAACATTTCATTCATAAATAATTCCCCCATTCATGTCATTCATCACAATACTATAATAATTTATATTATTTAAAAATTAAGACCATGGAGCTACAAGTAAGTAAAACTCTATGCGTAAAACTTCATCGAAAAATATCGTCCTTCTCTTTCTAAAATCAATGAATATTTCATTCATATCAGCCATGCAGACTCCATGGACTAAATGATTTTGTGTTAAAGAATTACAGCGATTCTAATACAACTCATTCTACATATTTTGCTGTTTACATTTTACATATTTGAAAAATAGGCTTAATAGTAGAAATAATCAAATTTGTATGAGCATTTAAACTGAAATATATTGTCATTGCGTTGTTAAAGTATGTAGATGCACAGAATTTAGGCAAAAATAAAGTAGTTTTAGGATGGATACAACACTCAATATGAATTAAAAAGAACTTTAAAAATCACGATTTTGAGACAAGATGGATGCCATATATCATTTTGAAGTGGGTCATGTGATCGTTTTATATCATGGACACGTGATCGCTTCATATAAGAGGTGTTATTATTATTTTAATTTTTATTTAAAAAACTACTGAATATATTTCGCTGAATTTTTTTTTATATATTTTATGGAACAATTTGAATATTGCCTTAAATTTTCGAAGCAATTTGTGAATTTTAAATCCGATTAAAAAATGCTTGAAAAATTAGGTCCCATAGGGCTCAATGTATTCCATTTTTTCAACCCGGGTTCAATCCAAAACTAATTGGGTGATATTATTCATTTATATTCCCATAGGTCCTATAGACCGTCTGAACAACATACTAAAATTTCATTTTGATTAAGTCATTTTTACGGCAGTTATCGTGCTAACGGACAGACAGACAGACAGACAGACAGAATGAACAAAGTCATAAACACTTTTCAACTTTGTTGTAAAGTGTTAAAAATATCCACTTGTAGTTGGATAGTAATATGGATTTGATGACTTTAACACTCCGTTCCATGGGTGATCAGGTATGTTGATGGATGATGCATACCTCGTCTTGGGATGGCTGTAGCTGGTGTAGATGAAATGGGGCGGGGAAAGGGCAGAGGAGCCAGTGGCAAATATAAGAGCAGTTAATATTAGAATTAGGATCAGAATGTTAATAAATAGATAAGGATCTAAGTAAATAATTATTTACAATTATATAAACATGTTTTAGAAATTAAAACTGCATCATTAAAAAGAGATGCAAAGTTGAAGTTATGGAATCGTCTGGCATTAATTCGTGAGCTAAAGCAGCAGTTCTCAATGAATTCAAGGATTTCCAATTATGGAGTGCCTAGGAGCCGCAAGGCTGCCTTTAAACTCCAATCTAAAGGGCAGTTGGGAAATGGTGAAAAAATATAATTTACAGGAGAGAAATTTCAAGAAACGGTCGATGTTCTCAATGGATTGTGAATTCACGGGGATTGACGACCGGGTACTGCTGCGTTCACAGAAGTAAACTAACAACGTCATCTATAGTCGCCATCAGAGTGCATTCTAGGAAACTCCGATCTGAGGTGATAGTGTCGGGGAGTTTTTCCAGTTGGCTTCCGAAGGATCAATCAGAAGATGCTTTGGTCTTCTTGATTAAAATGTAAAAAATAGGGTTAGGTGGTTTAGTTAAATTTTGTGTGCTGTATTTGTTTCTCTAAGATTGTTCTTTACACAGAAGTTTTTATTGATCAGAGTCTAAGATTAAAAATATCATTAATGCAAATATAAATCTTAAACACTAAGAATCTACATAAATACTGAGTGTTGTCTCATCCAATTGGGAATTCACCTTTAGAACAATTGGACAGAAAAATGCAGATCCTTAATGTTCCTTAGTAACGATGGAGAAAAGGAGCGAGAACAATTTTCATATTTCAGGGTGATCAGGGGATAAGCTCTCCACCTTCCCTTCCTTACTTCCTCAGTGGAACATTATCTGGAAAATCTGCCTAATATAACACTGTACTTCTGAAATTTTTAAATTAATTTTAGACGAATACCTTTGAAAACCCATTCTAAATATCTTTTCAAAATAATTCACTTTCAGTAGTAGACCATATACAGGGAGAAAATAATTAAAGTTCCTTCTTCAAAGTATTAACCAGAGATAATTAGCAAAGTATCCCGTAAAATATTATTCGGAAGAAAATGCACTTAATTTGGCAGAAATGCTCTGCAGAAAAATCGCAGCAGTTATTAGTAGGTTAGTTTAAGACATTCTCGCCAGAGTCTATATGGCGCTAAAATAAATATAAAAATTGAAAATAAGTCAAATGCATATACCATAATTTCTAATAGAAAATCCACAAAAAGATAAGGAAATAAAAGACATATTTGCATTTTCTTGATTATGGAAAAATCATATATGCCTTCATGTTACTGAGAACGTTTAACTGGCAAAACTCTCCTATAAAAATGCTAATTCTGACGTGTTTGCCTATATATCTCAGAAAAGGGAAAAAAATTCGTAAATCACTCATCACATTTAAATTTCTTACTAACCCCAAAGTTACATTCTTTGTAATTGCAGGATTTTTGCCTCCTTCAGAAACAAATTCCCCTCTATGGTGATTCTTAAACTAAATATTTGTGGAATAGTTTTTATGTGTATTGAAGATTATTTCTACAACGTTTGTGTCAGCAACTACATACTTCTGAAGAAAGTTTTTAACAGTTAAAATGAGATAATTTATGTCGAAAGCCCAGACCGTCGGGCTCATCCGAGGACAAAGAGCAGCAGTAAGATGACAACTGTGAGGATTCTATTATTCATGATTATTATATGATAATTTTACTTTTCATTATGGTAATTTATGTACGAAACGCCTCAACTCTGTTTTCGAGAATTACTTACTCACGACTGGTCAGGACTATAAAAGAGGCAAACGCTAGACAGATATGTTCGGATATGCATATTGGAATCCGATAAGAATGTAATCGTGAGTCGTCGTGCAGCTTATGCTGGTATTCTGATACGAGAGTGCTCGAGGGTGTGTGGTGATCCTGTTCAATGAATGAAAGTACGCAGCGTAGTCTAGCCTCTACAATTTTGTGAGTGTAGATATCTATGATTTACTAGTTGATTAGTATTGCTAATTTAGTTCAGTAACGAAATGTTAAGGTTCGGTCTAGGCATAGATATCATAGTGATAGCTTGTAAATATTCTGTGTATGTAATTGTATTTTGAGTTGTCAGCGAAGTTAACTGGAATAAAATATGTGTTTGTTAATGTTGTAGATCATTAGTGGAACTCTAGGCAGTAGATTTAAGATTAAATCAAAGACATGATATTAGGAATATATACGTAAAGGTTACTTTACAATGGCACCCCCAGAGTAGAAAACTTTACGCACAACTGCACAGCTGTTCCACAAAATCGCTATAACATTTAAACTGATATCTGAGTTTTTCTTATTTTCGTAACGCACTAGGGATAAATAATAACCAATTAAGTATAGCTTATTTAATATTTTTCACTTAACAATCGAACTAACGGTCAGGAAATTGAGTTATAATATTATTATTTGGTATTCTTCTTAACGACTGGTTATATAAAAAAGATCAAATATTTGATTTATTTTATTACACCTTTTAACAAATCTTCTTCATGTACTAGAGCTTGACCACACACACACACACATACACACACATATATACAAATATATATATATATATATATATATAGTAGAATAGTAGAATTTTAAAATGACATCCAACATGCTAAAGTCCTTACATTTCGTTATCTTTCTTAATTTGCGCAATCATAAATATACTCAACTAAGAATACTAACCAACAGTATTCTGGAAAATAAAAAATGCATACTCCATCGTTCTCCAATATGTAGACAGATAGATATTGATTTTGCTTTGGGTAATATATTCGGAAAAAAACGATTTCTTATCCTCAAAGTATCGATGAAGACTTCTCAACTTGTTGCATAGAATCTAATAGTAGTGTATTGAAAATAATAAAGTATATTTTAAAAAGTTTCAAATTGTTGAGAAAAAGAAAGAAACATAGATTATTTGAGCTTAATACGAAGATGTGTTAAAAAGGGAAGCCTGTTCTTAGGCATGCTTTGCTTATTACATAAATAAGAAATTTAATTTAATTTAATATAAATTTAATTTAAATAAGTGGTCATTCCAAGAATATTGTTCTGTTGTGAATACATTGATCGACGACAAATATAGTACTGTTTTATTCGCCAAACGACGTTAATTTTTATTTTTTTTTATATTTTTCAGTAATTAAATTTTCGAAAATATTTTGTTTATTTTTATTTTATTAATTTAAATTTTAAAGATACTTTGATTACTTTCAATAATTTTAATTATAAACTGTGTTTGCTTATTATAAAATTAAAATATTTTTGAATACTAAAGTATTTTTGTTTATTTGTGTGATTTAAATTAAAAAAATATATTTTGTTCACCTTATAATAAAAGTAGTTTCTGAAACCCAAGGTGTTTTCAGCAGCACAGATTTCATGGAATGAACCAGAAATATTTACACAGTAAAAAATCTTTTTGCGTAAAATTCATTCTGTAAAAGTAAACATCAACCTATAAAACCAAACTTTGAAATAATTTTAATTTACAGATATTTAAAAGTAAAAACGCGTAATTGAAACGTTGATGCGGTATGTGTCAACGTATAGTATATGTGTTTATCTATATATGTATATCCTCCTTTTTCTGTTAGTGTTAATATGAAAATAATATTATCAGGATATGCACAATGTATTCAGAAAACTAAAAATTTTATAAAATATTAATTATTTACAAAAGTGGAAAAACACTGAGCCAAAAAGCTCTGATAGCAAGTTCTTGGCTAAAAATGAATACGTAGAGAAGTCGATATCTGTATTAAATTGAAACTTATGATCTATAGATATGCAACAGCAATACAAAAATTAAAATTGATATATATTATGTTGTAAAAGTTACATTAAGATAGGTCTCACTGTCAGAAGTATTTTTTTCTTATCAAAAAATCCATCTTTTCGCAAAATTTAAATATTTTAGAGTCTCCGACCGCCCACATTGCTGCTCTTTGTCTTAGGATGAGCCGGACGGTCTGGGTCTTTGGCATTTTAGGGTCTTTATCAAAGTATGTGCACTTTATAACCATTGAAGTACATTACATATACTGCGAACGAGGAGCAAGACACAGCTTAAAACTACTGAGTCGCGTGATTTCAGACTTCGGAAGCATAATAACATTTCTCATATAAGATTTTATTCGGGTCATAATTGATGAACATTCATTTTCTCGGAAATGTATTATCTTTCCGAGAAAAGATAAGATTTTTTCATTTCCGTTCCCATCCTCTATCTAGCACTACTCTTAAAGTGGTCTTACCTTACGAATTCAGTTGTACACAATAATCCCTCTTGAATACCAAATACTCATACTAGCCTGACTTTCAGATTTTCTTGCTTTACTCGGGTCATAATTGATGAACATTAATTTTCTCAGAAATGGATTATCATAGCTCTATAAAATGCTCTTACCTTACGAATTCAGTTTTACGCAATAACCCCCTTAAATACTGTCAGACCAGAAAAAGATCTCACATTTATTGAAACAGCTTTATATGTGTAATTTATTGTGACCAAGTGTGTGAACCTAGAGGTCACAAAATCATAAATTTAGGAGCGCTATGACAGAGGGGGCCGAGCTGGCTCTTACGAGGATGTGAACCACACTTATCTTATCTTTATCTTTAGGATGTGAACCACACTTATCTTATCTTTATCTTTAGGATGTGAACCACGCTCATCTTTATCTTTAGGAGGTGAACCACGATAATCTTTATCCAATGGAAAAGGATGCTTGTTACACCCCTGCTTGTTCACCCGTGGGAGTGACACCCCGAGGGAGGAATATGGCCCCAACCGGTGACTTGAGAACGACACTGAGAACTGATAATAAGATTTGAGATGTGACTAAAGAAGGAGTTCGACACTATTATGGTGAGCAGCAAAGTACTAGATGGTGATGTAACATTATGACTTACAGATACGGCTTGTATTATTAGCATGGTGACATGAAAGTATGACTTGTGCAGATAATAAGAAAAAGCAATAAGTGCGGGTGTGCGCGCCATGAGTAAAAGTTATCGTCGATATCACGAGTCGGTGAAAGAATACTGCGAGTTATTTCGGTGAGATGATCGGCAACTTACGTGGCGGTGACAAAACCTAAGACAGATTAAAGCTCTACGGCGAGACGACCTGGGGGTTTACGCCTTAAAGCCGCCGCAGAAAAACCCAAGACAGACTTGAAGGTATGTGCCCATCATTAATCAAAGGCCATAGATACATTTTAAGTAAATTTAATAGTACTGGTCTCATATACGCTTTCTGCCGCAATAATTAATGAGAATTGTTGTAAGGCATTCAATTAATAATATGATAAATTGTTCTAATTGAGTAGTTAAAGATTTATGTTTTTTAATAAATATTATTGTTAATATTAAATTGGTGTCATCCTTTGGTTAAAATATTAATTAATAATTCCTTTACAGGACTCACACAGAGGTTAAATAATTGGAGGATTATTGCAAAACACAACGCACAACGTAATGATAATAAATTTTAATCAAATTTTAAAATTGTGACTAGTGCGAAAACGATAATTGTCAGACAAGATGAAGTAAAATGCATATTTGAATTTAATGAAATATTAAAAATGGTTATTATGACATTCAAAAAATCGTACAGATCGATAAGGCCAATTTTCCTAAAAATGATTTTGCTGAAAAAGAATGTGTTAGTGAAGAGTCAAAACTTGACGTCCAGGTCTATGTCACGCTCAAACGCAGGATTGCTTTGCAGCCAGGTCAGTTGATGGCAGAGAAATTCATTTTCGACCATGACATTCAGGATATAGAGGTGGTCTTTATCCCCACAAAACACGCAAAAGTACTTTTTCCATTTGGTGCAATTCGAACTGTAATAAAACATAACAAAATTGATATTGTGATAAGTAATCAAAATAAAGTTAAAAATACGTTAAATAAAAATGTGAGAGTAGGAGTGATTAAAAATTTCAAAACAATTACTAATGAAGAAATGCAAATCGGAGATACCGTATTTTTGAAAGAGGAAACTAAACACTATATGCTACAAGATAGATTTCAGGGACCCTTTCGAGTAATAATACTTGGAGATAAAAATAAATTTACCAATAGAAATAAGTATATCATGAAAGATGAACCAATTGAAATTCACGCTACCCAATGTTATGTGCAAAGCAAAAGAGCAAAGTTAGCAAGCAAAGTAAAGAGCAAAATGTAAAAAGTGCTGAAGAATTGATAGAAAAATATGATAAAGACTGTGAAATAAATGAGATTCACACAAAAAAATGTCATATAGTACAAAAGGTACAAAATGAAAATAAATATAACGGTAACGATGAAATAGTTGAGACTCAATCAAAAAAATGTTATACTGTACATAGTGTACAAATTGAAAATTTTTAAAATACAAATGAAAATATGCAGCATAGAATCGAAAATACGGATGTCAAAAATATGCAAAATCAAAAAGTTGATAAAAATTTTGAAAATATTGATCATGAAAATATGCAAAATGTAAATGTTAAATGTCAAAGAGTACATAATGCAAATGAAAAGAAAGTGTTTGTAGAAATTCAAAATGAAAGAAAAAATCATGAGGTAGAAACAACTCAGAAATCACTTGAAAACAAAATAACGGATGTTTTGGTTAGTGCAAATGTTAATTTTGAAGGTGTACAAAATGCAAATAAAAGTCATAATAATGAAAATATTCAGAAATCAAATGAAAATAAAATAATGGATGTTAATAGAAATCCAAATGTAAATTTTCAAGAAATAAAAAATTCCAATGTTTGTAAAAATATTCAAAATGAAAGTGAAAATGTTAATTTTCAAAAACTGCAATAGTCAAGTAATGCTAATAAATGTATTCAAAAGGAAAATTATAAAATAATAAGGGATAATAATCAGACTGAAAATGAAGGTAATGATATTCTAAAAGTAGATTCAGATATAGTTGAAAATCAATATGTTATTCAAAAATTAAGTTGTTAAATGAGATACAAATTGAGATACAAATGTGATTCAACACAAATGAAATTGAAAACATTCATGAGCAAAATGAGAGAAAGCTAGAACAAAATTTTTTCATAAGATCAAAGATATTTACAAATTCAAAATTTTCTGATGATTGGTACTTAAAGAAATTGGTATTTAAAAAAATTGGTATTTAAAAAATTTCAAAATGAGAGAGAGATAAAAGCAACAAATCAAATGATTCTAAGGAAAATGATCTGGTATGGAATGAATTTAAAAATGAAAAATATGGATAATGATATGAAATGTTTAAAAGCAATAATGAAGGAATTGTTTTAAAAATGAAAATGGTATAAATTTCGAAGAAAATAAAAGTAGTTGTGCAAAAATTTGTTTTCAAGAATTAAGTAATAATGATGCATAGAAAATAAATGATTATGAAGTCAAAATTGTTTTACATGAGATAAGGAGTATTGAGCAAAAATAAATATATGCAAATAAATCTACAAAAATGAAAGGTAGAGTCAGATATGTTATCTAGTTGGGTAGATGAAAGATGTGTAGCCAAATCCTTGCAAATACTTTGTTGTACAAGAACAGTCCAGTAGCATTGAATTTGTTCACAAGGGCAGGCAGGAAATGTTCAATTTTCAGGGTCTTGATGCTTAAAAAATTGACATAATTAAGTAATGTGAAAAAATTAAAAATGAGCTCAAAATGAGAATATTAGAGATGAGTCATTAATGGTACAAATTTTATGTCAAAACATGAATAAGGTGCATAAAAAGTCGAAAATTTTAAATCAATTTGAATTTAAAATGTTAAATTATGAACAGTTAAAGTAGCTGTAAATCGCCCGTTGCAATGAGGCAATCGAGGACACGTGATATCGTGCAGGAATGTTGAAATGGATTGAAAATTGCGTAGGTAAATAAATGTTTGAGGAATAATATAGAATAACAGAAAATTGTAAAACAAATATATTCTGAATAAGCTTGAGAAATGTTATGAAATAAATAAAAGTAAATTTGGATGCAAAAATGTCATGTGTTGTAAGGTAATAGATAACATGCATTACGGCTATAAAGGTGTGTGAACAGCAGTTACCAAAATATCAAAATAAGTAATAATTAGATAAAACTGTGTGAGATAAATGATAAACAATCGCACGCTATAAATGCTTATAAATGTCAGGTATTGAAAGTTATAAGGATTAAAATAAATTGAAGTACATAAATATGATTAATATTGTAGGTACGGTGAGTAAATAAATCCGCGTTTAAAAGGGATATATAAACAAATAAATAAAAAGGGTTTAATTTCATAAGATGTTAAAGATATAAATAAATAAATTAATTAATTAATAAATATTCCAGTAAGTAAATAATACACAGAAATCATTTCAAATAAACGTTAAAAATAAACAAATAAATAAATAAATAAATATATAAATAAATAAACAAATAAATAAAAGTTTTGAGACAAAGGAAATTAAGTTTGTTTCTTTAAAATATATATATATATATATATATATATATATATATATATAGAAATATACAACAAAAAAGAATACTATTACAATACCAAATACCACTCAGCAAAAGGCGCAATGCAGCTCTATATACTGATGCAGGATATAACCATTAAAAACGAATCAGAAAGGGAGGGGGAAACCATATGAATTGCATATAAATGGCTGAGAGGGATAGCGACCTCTCATTCCCGTTTTAAGTACTTTGACGTCTAGACAACGCCCACGGATACCAATGCAATTCAATGATAGATCCCCGCAGCATGTGCAAAAATGAAGGCACCAAAATGCAGACAGAAATGGAACGACGAAAACAATAAAACTTTGGGCCAACCATGCTACCGACTAAAACGGAACACCCGCAACGCCACTTAAAGTATGTGCCCATACGCATGCGTACATTGATAAGTCCAATATGATGTCATACATTCAAGTCATCACTGAATGAAAATTCTCTTCTTTAAAGAAATAATTATAAATATCTTTAAGGAAATTCCTTGGGTAATGATTTTTAAGTGCTTCTTGTAAAATGTGTTTATTTCTAGTAAGACAATCCTTTCTGAAAGTATTATTATTGCGATTTCTTCAAAGGTGTCCTGTTATGATGTTACGGAAAATATTCCTAGTTAAATTCGACCTCCATCCAATAATTTGGTTTATCTTCATAACATAATTATTACGTTTATTGTACATTACTGTATGAATTCCATTTTTATGCTTGTATCTTATGGTTATGTCAAGGAAATTTACTTCGTCTTTGACGCTATTAGGGTTCTTAACAAGTTCCAATTCCGGAGGATAAAAGTCAAATTCAAGTTCAGGGGTACTTGAGTAATGTCCTAAAATCACATCGTCCACATATCTGTAATATGGCATCTCGTATAATACCTGATTATTTCTTTCAAAGTATGTTAAATATATGTCAGCAAGGACTGAAGAACAGCCCCCGCCCATGGGAATTCCTTTAATTTGCTGATAAAATACTTCTCCGTTACATAGTATGTTTTCAAACAATACCAGCTGAATTAGATCCATATACCTACGCAAAGTGATCATTTTTTTGAGGTTGTATTCTGTATGCACCAGTAAAAGTATCGCATGTAATTTATTAAGATCAATGTTGTTGAAAAGGTCTCGGAAGTCATAGCTTGTAAACTGTATTTCTTTATCGCAATATTTCAATCGCTTTATGACTTCATAGCTGTTTTTTATGATTATTGGATTTCGTACCAATAAAGCCTTATATGCAGGTTGAAGAATTTTCATTAGTTTTTTGTTAGCTAACGTAATATATGTATTACATCCAACAGTAACCGTACGGAATTTTACTGGTGTTTTATGCAATTAACAGTTTAATTGCCATCTTAGTAACTTACGAGATAAGCACCATAAACATATAATTACAGGTAATCTTCAAGTGATTGATGATTTGCCTTTAAGAAAACTTTTTAAAAAGGGTACGAAATTCCGCAGACAGGAATTTGACCACGTGAAAGAAGAGTTTAATCTAGATCTGGAAGCTTTCATATACAAATTAGATATCAAATATGGTTTACCCATCATAGCATTTGAAGAATGGAAATACAATCTCCTGAACAGTTTTGCCAACCAATATCATAGCAAACTCAAAAACCAGCAAAAATCATTCATTCCCACTTCTTTCAGGGAAATACAAGAACGTTTTGTGATCACATATACAGACAAAGTGGTATCTAATTACGCATTTACTTGCAAACCTTTTTACATAGAAGTCTTACAGAAATCTTACATGGAATCCACTATGTACAAAGCTTTACCTTATAATTTAACTATTATGTCAAATAAGATCAGGGCTTTGTACAAGCGAATCGGTATCACTTTAAAAAATGTATCCTTTCCTTATTTAGTACTCATTCCGAAGTTGCATAAAACACTAAAATTCCGTACGGTTACTGTTGGATGTAATACATATATTACGTTAGCTAACAAAAAACTAATGAAAATTCTTCAACCTGCATATAAGGCTTTATTGGTACAAAATCCAATAATCATAAAAAACAGCTATGAAGTCATAAAGCGATTGAAATATTGCAATAAAGAAATACAGTTTACAAACTATGACTTCCGAGACCTTTTCAACAACATTGATCTTAATAAATTACATGCGATACTTTTACTGGTGCATACAGAATACAACCTCAAAAAAGTGATCACTTTGCGTAGGTATATGGATCTAATTCAGCTGGTATTGTCTGAAAACATACTATGTAACGGAGAAGTATTTTATCAGCAAATTAAAGGAATTCCCATGGGCGGGGGCTGTTCTTCAGTCCTTGCTGACATATATTTAACATACTTTGAAAGAAATAATCAGGTATTATACGAGATGCCATATTACAGATATGTGGACGATGTGATTTTAGGACATTACTCAAGTACTCCTGAACTTGAATTTGACTTTTATCCTCCGGAATTGGAACTTGTTAAGAACCCTAATAGCGTCAAAGACGAAGTAAATTTCCTTGACATAACCATAAGACACAAGCATAAAAATGGAATTCATACAGTAATGTACAATAAACGTAATAATTATGGTATGAAGATAAACCAAATTATTGGATGGAGGTCGAATTTAACTAGGAATATTTTCCGTAACATCATAACAGGACACCTTAGAAGAAATCGCAATAATAATACTTTCAGAAAGGATTGTCTTACTAGTAATAAACACATTTTACAAGAAGCACTTAAAAATCATTATCCAAGGAATTTCCTTAAAGATATTTATAATTATTTCTTTAAAGAAGAGAATTTTCATTCAGTGATGACTTGAATGTATGACATCATATTGGACTTATCAATGTACGTATGCGTATGGGCACATATATTAAGTGGCGTTGCGGGTGTTCCGTTTTAGTCGGTAGTATGGTTGGCTCAATGTTTTATTGTTTTCGTCGTTCCATTTCTGTCTGCATTTTGGTGCCTTCATTTTTGCACATGCTGCGGCGATCTATCATTGAATTGCATTGGTATCCGTGGGCGTTGTCTAGACGTAAAAGTACTTAAAACGGGAATGAGAGGTAGCTATCCCTCTCAGCCATTTATATGCAATTCATATGGTTTCCCCCTCCCTTTCTGATTCGTTTTTAATGGTTATATATATATATATATATATATATATATATATATATATATATATATATATATATAATTTAAAAAGTTATGAAAGTGTTAAGCAAGGAGTTAAAAAAAATTAAACAAATTAAATATCAATAATTTTAAAATTAAAAAAAAAATATTTTTTTTTTAATTTCATAAAGTTATAAGGAAAGTATTAAAAGAAAACATATTATAATAAGAGAAAATCTCAATAAGGAATGGAAAGATGAAATAAAATGTAAGTAATACAATACAGTAAAATCGGTTCCGGACATAATCCCGACAGCCGAAATCCCGACAAGCCAGAATCCCGACAGCCGAAATCCCGACAAGCCATAATCCCGACAGGGTCGAAATCCCGACAAGTCAAAATCCCGACAAGGTCGAAATCCCGACAAGATCGAAATCCCGACAAGCCAAAATCCCGACAAGGTCGAAATCCCGACAAGCCAAAATCCCGACAGCCGAAACCCACTCTTGCACAAACTAATACAATACTAAGGCGGTCATCGCAGTGACGTCACTAGGGTTGGAATTTACTAATCAGGACCCCCCCCCCACGCACATGCGCTGGACTCACGCTGGGCCCACGCACATGGCTCTCTACGCCTATATGTATAGCTTGATCAAAATTATCGGCGTTTTTACATCTCTACATTTTACAAATTAATAGTTTTAATCACTAAATCATAACAATTATGCCATTACTGAAATAAATTTTGGCAAATTGAAATGACAAAGATTAAAATGATATAACAGGTCGGTATAAGATTTAGGAAATTCATTTTATTAAAAAAGAAAAAAGACACTTACACATTCTGCATACGTTCAAATAGCATATTCAAATAGCATATGGCCATTGTCGTAGCAAGCGGATGGAGACAAGAGGGAGCGTGAGTCCAGCGCATGTGCGTGGGGGGGTGCTGATTAGTAAATTCTAACCCTTGTGACGTCACTGCAATGACCGTCTTAGTGTTGTATTAGTCTGTGCAAGAATGGGTTTCGGCTGTCGAGATTTTGGCTTGTCGGGATTTCGACCATGTCGGGATTTTGGCTTGTCGGGATTTCGACCTTGTCGGGATTTTGACTTGTCGGGATTTCGACCCTGTCGGGATTTTGGCATGTCGGGATTTCGGCTGTCGGGATTCTGGCTTGTCGGGATTTCGGCTGTCGGGATTACGACCCAGACCCCAGTAAAATGGTTTTCAAAATATTGAATGAAGTCAATATAAAAGGTATAAATGAAATCAGGTCATAAGAAGGCACCATAGAGATGGCTTTGATATTTAATACAAGTCACCCCAAAGGAACCAACTAAATAACATTTAAATAGAGGAGTATTAAATTTGAGTTTAAAAAGAAAAAAAGCTATACAATGCAAATTTTGTTACAAATCCATGTGCAGCATTCTATTATAGAAAAGTGAATAGCAAGTATGAATAACATTAATAATAAAATAGTGGGTAGATATATATATTTAAAAGACTGAGTCGACGTTTATATATATACGTCGAATGGGATACATTAAGAGATTACAATACTTGCAGTTGAATCTTTTGTGTAGAAAGCGCCGTCCGCATGCTTTCTTGCGGAGAGCAAGCGTTGTTCAAAATACACGCTTATTCAAATGTAAAGTTGAGTGGTACGCAGCTTGTAATCGATCATTTACAATAACGAGTAAAATAATCATTTTCGAGAGTCTTTTATTTGACTGGTCACCTTCCGATGTTCGAAAAGGATAGTTGAATGCTTCCGGTTTCGAACTTCCGATATCAAAAAAAGCAAAGGGGTTCTCTAATGATCTTTTTTCAACTCGATCAATCAGTTGCTGTCATCGAGTCAGGAGATCCGTTGCTGTGTTTACATAAGGTGTTTTAAATGGAATTTAAAGAAAAAATGTCAAATGTGTTGCCATTTCCATTTGCAAAGTTAAAGTTACTTACAGAATCTGATGATAAACCTTATTGTAAATGGCTGCATGTAAATGAAAGATTTCTTTGTTGTATTAATAATTATGCACCAATGTTTAAAGTTTAAGCAAAAATATTGTATTATATTTATGAAGCTATGAATAATGATGAAAAATGTTAGATTAAGCAGGAAAATAATTGTGTTAAAAAATATACTGTATAATTTGTAAAGAAATGTGTAATTGTGTTAAAAGTATCAAGAGTTAGATAACTAGGTATGTAACGTTTCAGGTGATTGTGCATATATTTTAAAACCTTTTTAAGGGGGCATAGGACCTTTAAACCGTCGAAATTCATTGAAAATAGAGCTATCTTTACAATTTTTTAATTTTAACCAGGTGTATCCCAGATGTTCAAATTTTTTTCTCTAAACATATAGAAAACCTTTCTTACTACACAAATTTTACTGAAGTCATATAATTATATGTACATTTTATATTGTTTTTTAAAATGTATACAATTTTGACAGACATAATGGTGTATGTAGCAGCCGCGCGCAGGATATTTCAAATAATATTATACTTATGGACTTCAATTTGATAATAATATATTTATAACTATTACATCTTTAATTTGTACACACTTTTTAAAATTTTGAAATAAATTTAATATTTTTAAAATCTAAACAAAATGAAATTTTCATTTTCAGTGTTAAAAAACATGAAATAAACCTCTTCACAATTCTTTTTTTACTATTTATGGTGAATTTTTGAAGTACAAATTATATATATGGATGAAACAAGTAAGCTCAAAAAATTTGAAAGTGATTGGTTAAATATATTTTAAGATATGTTGCGCGCAAGGGCTAAAATCACATATCTGAGAAAAACAGCTTTAAAGTTTAAAAATACATTCAGTGTTACTTATTATCTTATTTTACACCTTAAAATGCCTTTAGTTCATAAATAGCACCTTCCTATGTCTGTTATGTAAGAAGAATCAAAAATTTTCTGCCTTTTAGGGGCTACTTGAGCTCTATATGTTGCTTCGGAAACTCGAACAGACGTTTCGCGCAGTCGTTTCTTGTTAGTCAGATGAAGAACGTTTACTAAATTTTTACTTATTTATGAGGAATTTTTATCTATAAATTATGTATATAGATGAAACAAGTAAGAGCAAAAAATTTGAAAGTGATTGGTTACATATATTTTAAAATATATTGCGCGCAAGTGTTAAAATCACATATCTGAGAAAAACAGCTTTATAATTTAAAAATGCTTCAATGTTACTTATTATCTTATTTTGTACCTTAAAATGCCTTTAGTTCATAATTAGCACCTTCCTATGTCTGTTATGTAAGAAAAATCAAAACTTTTCTTCCTTTTAGGAGCTATTTGAGCTCTATATGTTGCTTCGGAAACTCGAACAGGCGTTTCGCGCAGTCGTTTCTTGTTAGTCAGATGAAGAACGTTTGCTAAATTTTTACTTATTTATGAGGAATTTTTATCTATAGATTATGTATATAAATGAAACAAGTAAGAGCAAAAAATTTGAAAGTGATTGGCTACATATATTTTAAAATATATTGCGCACAAGGGCTAAAATCACATATCTGAGATACCCGCTATTAAGTTTAAAAATATATTCAGTGTTACTTATTATAGTATTTTGACCTTAAAATGCTTCCAGTGCATAAATAGCACCTTCCTAATTCTGTTATGTTTGAAAAATCAAAATTTTTCTGCCTTTTAAGAAGTATTTGAGCTCTATATGTTGCTTCGGAAGCTCGAACATCAGCTTCGTGAAGAAGTTTCTTGTCAGTCAGATGAAAAACATTTACTAAATTTTTACTTATTTAGGAGGAATCTCTTTTGTATAAATTGTATATATAGATGAAACAAGTAAGAGCAAAAACTTGAAAGTGATTGGTACAATATATTTTAAAATATGCTGTGCGCAAATTGTAAAATCACCTACCTGAGAAAAACAGCTGCAGTGGTACTTTGATAAACTGAAACTCTAGTGACAAGAAAAGAATGAGTTACAGAAAATTTGACGTATTGAAATTGCTTAAAATTACAAAAATATATAACAAATATGACTTTCGCACATGGAAAATTTTGAGTTATCGCAGTTCGGCTAATTAATGTTTGGCTGTAGTTTATTATACATCCTGTGTTATTTTATATCTAATTTAGCATCAAAATGCACCTGATGCATAAGTAATTCCTTCCTCTTCCTCTTGTCTTTGAAAATCAAATGTTTTCTGCCTTTTACGAGCTTTTCAAACTTCATATGTAGTGCTAGAGACTCGAAATTCCATCACATTCCATTTTTCCCGCACTACCCGAATGGTTTTTCGAACACACTATTTTATGATTATTTTTCCACTTTTCATACCGAGGGCCACTTTTCTTACTTCTGTAGCTGTTGCTGCCTTTACAAGAAGAAGACATTACTTCGGTTTCAATAACCTTCCCGCTTTCTGCTCAGATTAGTGTACACACACCTACACGTGGCGAATACCCCCTATTTTTCCAACTACCATCTCCACTTACAGTAATATCTTTCGATCCATTTGATAATTCTCTTTCGTCCTGGACAGCAGTTTTCATTAAAGATTTAGCTACAACAGATGTGGCATTTAAAGTCCTGCGATTAATTTTATTATATGATTTCTGAGAAACAGGCGCTGGAAGACCCATCGTACAACAAAAAGGAGATAAAGCCGATAAGCCCTGCCTTATACATCGCACAGAAAATATAGTTCTTCTGTTTATTTCTGGAATATTTTTCTTAACACCAAGCAGTTTTGAATTTTTCACAGACTTTAGTTCATCACAGCTATCACAATATACAAGAAATGTTGATGCTAAACCCATTGAAGATTTTTCACGTATATTTATTGTTCCATGACATATTTTGCAGCACAAAACATCTGCAAGCTCCTTGAAAAGTACTGATATATGAACTATATTAATGTTCTTCAGATGAAATATGTGACTTATCAAGTGAAAGTTCATCTTTTGAGCTGAACAGTTTTTTTACTTGAAGCACTTAGCTTAGGCGTAGAATCAACATTTTTCATTCGAACACTTTCGGATTGTTTTTGTTTTTAATTACATACATATTTCATTGAAAACGTCTTCTTTTCCCAGAACGAGATTTAGTTGCCGGTGTATCCATTATTAGAAAGCAAAAAGCAAAAAGTTTATATTAAAAAATTGCACCAAACAGTCTTGTACGTTGAAGTTTACACAAATAAATATGCAAACGTGAAGAAGTTTGTAATGCATAATTATAAAATAGATTAACTGTATTTTAGTTCAAAGTTTTTATGCTTAAACAACATAAATGCCGCAAATCAATCGTAAAAAGTAAGAAAATATAATGAAAAGAAATTGCAAAACTCAGAAGAAATTCTCCACGTTATAAACAAGTTAACGGCTCTAGAATATAAACAAACTGGGCTGAGCAGTTTTGTAGAGGTGAGTAGTTGCCTTCCTGCTGCTGCAGAAATAATTAAATAAATAATTAAGACATGGTGGTGGAAAAAGTATTAGATTGACATGACAAAACAGCAAACTGCAAACGTAAACAAATAGTGACGTCCCTTTAAAAATGGCGGCGATGGCTGACATGAGAAAATTTTCAAAAGTGTATGTTGCATAAAAGCTCATAACTTTAGAAATAATGCGAATTTTAGAATGCGGTTTTTTGCACAGTGTTCAGAAATGTTCAAACATTCAGAATAAAATAAAATTGAAAAATTGATTTTTTGAAGGTTTAAAGGTCCTATGCCCCCTTAAATAATCAAAATTTAAATGTGCTTCACTTGAAAGCTTGACCTGATACATTTGATGAGAACATAACTTTGACATTTAGTGTATGAGGTGTGCTAAAAACTTTTGTGTTTACAGCAAGACTATGTTAAACTGCAATTCTTGACGAACTTTATTCCAGTGAAAAATGCCAATTAAAGAGTTGCAAGTGACTCGAACTTCGTTTCGAAATCTATTGTTTTTTGGGTTTTTTTGTCCGAGGGGAGATATGTGAGACCAGAAAAAGATCTCACATTTAATGAGACAGGTTTATATGTGTAATTAATTGTGGCCAAGACGACAAACAATAACGTAAGTCTGGATGACGCCGGGTTTTACAACCTATGAACCTAGAGGTCACAAAATCATAAATTTAGGAGCGCTATGACTGAGGGGGCCGAGCTGGCCCTTACGAGGATGTGAACCACGCCATTGAATAAAAATTATCCAATAGAAATGGATGCTTGTTACGTCAAACTCAATGCTGCAAATGTAAGAAAAGTGGGAGTGACACCCCGAGGGAGGAATATGGTCCACACCGGTAGCTTGAGAACGGCACTGAGAACTGATAATAAGATTTGAGATGTGACTAAAGAAGGAGTTCGACACTATTATGATGAGCAACAAGTTATTAGATGGTAATGTAACATTATGACTTAACAGAGACGACTTGTATTATTAGCATGGTGACATTAGATGGTGACATGAAAGTATGACTTCATGTCACCATATGACAGATAATAAGAGAAAGCAATAAGTGCGGGTGTGCGCGCCATGAGTAAAAGTTTTCGTCGATATCACGAATCGGTGAAAGAATACTGCGAGTTATTTTGGTGAGATGATCGGCAACTTACGTGGTAGTAACAAAACCCAAGACAGACTTCAAGGTATGTGCCCATCATTTATCAAAGGTCAAAAATACATTTTAAGTAAATTTAATAGTACTGGTCTCATGTAGCCCCTCTGCCGCAATAATTAATGAGAAGAATTGTTGTAAAGCATTTAATTAATAATATGATAAATTGTTCTAATTGAGTAGTTAAAGATTTATGTTTTTTTAATAAATATTATTGGTAATGTTAAATTGGTGTCATGCTTTGGGTAAAATATTAATTTATAATTCCTTTACAGGACTCACACAGAGGTTAAATAATTGGAGGGTTATTGCAAAACGCAACGCACAACGTAATGATAATAAATATTAATCATTAATTTAAGTTCTAATAATAATTTCTCTATCGTTCTCACAAATACCATATAATCATATTATCCTGACTTTCAGATTTTCTTGCTTTATTCAGACCATAATTGATGAACATTAATTTCCTCAGAAATGAACGATCGTAGACGACTTTTGGCATTTCTATTCTCCCTCTCCCCGTATCAAACATTACTTTTAAACTTTTACATTGCTCTTGCCGTGCGAATTCAGTTTTATCCAACCCCCTTGAATATCATTCAATATTACTACCCGATTTTCAGCTTTTCCTGATTTATCTCTTACTCTATTATTCCTATATTCTTAGCTTCATTTTTATTAATAGTTTTTCATTATTTGTTTCATTTTTCACTTTTCTTATATATGTCATTTCCAAAAAAGAAGAAAAAAAAAACCTTTTCGGTTTTTCTCGCTCAAAATTCAGTCATATTTATGTTTATTTTTACGTTGGGATAACGCTTGTATGTTTTCTGTTCTGTCGTTTCAATTATTCGATGCTTACCGCTGCAATCACCCGTCTAGTCGTATAGCTCAGGTTATGATGCGTCGTGCGTGTAGCTAACGTCGTGTAGCGTCGTATAGCTAACGTCGTTAGTATAGCTCAGGCTATGCCTTCCTCTATTTTTATTTCCTTCTACATGATTTGAACAATCTTGCTGTAATACCATTAGACTGGCACCCGCGTAGCAAGCATCGAATATTTTTATCAACTATTTGTTAAAAATAATTACTTCAAATTTCAAATGCAATCTGATGACACTATAGGCAGTAATACGATTAAAACACGAGCTTTTGCAATACATAATTTTTTTAGATGTCCTTGAGCAAAACTAACATTAATTCTTCGACTTTTAAATATTACCGAACATCGTCAACACTAGAACGCTTAACACGGATTACTTTTAACGATCATTTCTTTAAAAATACTCTTCAATCTTTCTTTAAATTACTTTGGATAGTGGCTCCTTTTGGTAGATTTTGTTCTTATTGAAATTCGAAAACGAGTTATGTTACAGTGATCTGTTCACATTAACCAAGGTGCCATATTCCATAAACAAGATAAGATTTTCGACCACAGTTTGTACATCCATTTTTGATCACCCGGATTGCTCTAATAAAATCTGTTCCGTTAACATAATAATTTTATTAATGCACTGTAAGATGACATTTGAGATTTTTAATAGCCTTATATATAGGATAGTTTTTAAACTGAATTTCATATAACGAATTTTCCTGAATTTGTGTTTTATATGTTTGAAAAATGAGAAAGATAATAATCGATGCATTCATGCAAGTTTTCCTTTGTAAAGGTAATTTTAACTAACGTTATTCAAGTTAATCTTCTTGTAGGTTCAACCATAGAGTTAAACTCCATAAACAAAACAAAATTTTTAACATCAATCTGCACATCCATCTTCAATCACCTGGATTGCTTCAATAAAAGCTGACCCTTTAACGAAGTAATTTTATTGATGCGCAGTATTATGGTATTTTAGAAATTTTAATATTTTTATAAATAGGATATTTTAGTTGAACTATGGAACAGAATATCCTGAATTTGTATTCCGTATGTTTGAAAAATGAAAACGATAATAATCAATGCATTTATGAAGTTTTGCTTTGTAAAGGTAATTTTAATTAAAATTATTCAAGTTAATTTAGGTTTAACCGTAGCGTCATCCTCCATAAACAAAACAAAATTTTTGACATCATTTTGTACATCCATTCTCAATCACCTGGATTGCTTTAATAAAATCTGAACCGTTAAAGGAATAATTTTATTCATGCACTGTATTATGATAATTGAGACATTTTAATACTTTTATAAATAGGATATTTTAATTGAGGTTCTATAGAACGAATTTTTCCTGAATTGGTGTTTTGTATGACTGAAAAATGAGAATAATAATATTCAATGCATTCATGCAAAGTTCTTCACGGGGAATGTAATTTTAACTATGCTAATTTTTAAAATAAATATGATTCAATCTTTAAAACAGTTATAATTCTTCTGCAATCTTCATAAAAATACATTATTATACAGAATTGTCTTTCGTATATTTAACGAGTAGAATTTGCTGATATAAACTTATCTCTCATATAAATTAATTTTTTGTTTGTCATAAAGTTTCATACCGAATAAAATCCACAAGGAAATCCGGAACAGTGTATGTTATTCTAATGTCATTTATAAAGCGGAATTTAACGTTTCTTAACAAAAGGTTGTTATTACAAGGTTCTTGTTCACATAATTTTCTTTAATTATATAGCTTGTTATTTTAAAACTATACTTAAAAATAATGATTTGATTAAAATCGATCCTATTTTTAGCATGCACTTGATTTTAACTGATGGAATCAAACTAAATTCTTTTCTCGGCTGGCATTTTCATGATATGCAAATTTTACTTAACAGTATTGAATTGTATTTAAGCACGTTGGCATTTATTTCTAATTCTATTGCCACTGAGGATGAACATGGAAGATTTTCGAAAGCGCTTTGGCTGCATTTACTTCTGTAGGATGAATGTATAATAAAATGACTTTAGAATCTGTTTGAAATTGTGACGTGTCGCCACTCCTGGTATAGTAAATTCTTTTTATCTCATTAAGAAATCGACTTGTGTAGTTATAGCCCAATGACGTTGTACATCGGGCTAACGCATAAAATAACTAAAAACTAATTCGAATAAAGAATTAAGAAAGCCGAGGTGCACTAGCAGACACTGATACCAAATTTAATTTCCATACGACGGTTAAATTTCCTGCAACAGACACATAAGCACACGGAAACACAGAAATCTATTATGGTGTAAGATTAATTTTAACTAAATGACTTTTCAAACAGACATAATTAAATTTATCATTTTTCTATTTTCTCCCTTTAATTTTTAAAAGTAGATTACTAGTCTAATAAAAATCCTCTTACGTAATGAAAAAAAATCCGAGTATATATGAAATTTTTGTTGAGAGCATATATTTTTGTCTCAGAAGTTCAAAATCAGATTAAATTTCAAAATAAAAAGGTGCGCTACTTAATGAGATTCAGAACTTCATATAACTAAAAGTTATAGTTCATTAATGATTAGGACTTGCATTTCTTAATAAGGCACCCTCATAAGAAAATTGTTCCTTTGTTGTTTACTATTTATTTTACTTTATTATCATAAGTAATTATTTATGTGGTATATAAATAATTTTAACAAAGAACATCGGATAAAAAAATAATCGTTATGTTGCAATAACCCACGGATTTTTCCAAGTACGAGTCCATTTACCATAACTAAAATAAATACATTAATCATGAAATAACCAATCTTAATTTTACAAATTAATATTTATGAAACACACAATTATAATCAGGAATCAAACTATAGAATTATCTTCCTTATTAATTACTATTAAACAAAGTTCCCATATAGAAGGGGGGATCAGTATTAAACATTTTTCAATCGAAAATACGCAAACAAGGACTCGGTTTTTGTTAAATAAAATCAACACGTACCTTCGGTGTGGCATATTTCGTCACCACTGTATTGTCTCCGGCCATCCAAATGGTTTCTCTAAGTCCTTGGACGAGACGGATGGTCTGGGCTTTCGACCACTGTATTGTCACTACGTTTTATAATCACTGCACTTTATCAAAATTGCTTAACTTTTCCTTTACGGTTCTAGATCTCATGTTACTTTAGTCTCTGCAGGAATGCGTTGTAGTTCCATCTCATTACTGTACTACACTTCACATTGGTACTTAGGAAACTCTTTCCGTCTTATTTCTGCAGCACTGAATCACACGTCTGCTCCATCTGATCACGGATCTCCTTCCCAGAGTACTTATTATTTTGCTAAACAAAAGTATTTACTTATTCCAGGTCCTCAGTTCCATCTGATTGCGGATCTCCTTCCCAGCGTACTTATTCTTTTGCTAAACAAAAGCATATTTACTTGCTCCCGGTCCTCAGTTCCATCTGATCACGGATCTCCTTCCCAGCGTACTTATTCTTTTGCTAGACAGAAACATATTTACTTGCTCCCGGTCCTCAGTTCCATCTGATCACGGACCTCCTTCCCATCGTACTTATTCTTTTGCTAAACAAAATCATATTTACTTGCTGCCGGTCCTCAGTTCCATCTGATCACGGATCTCCTTCCCAGCGTACTTATTCTTTTGCAAGACAAAAGCATATTTACTTGCTCCCGGTCGTCAGTTCCATCTGATCACGGATCTCCTTCCCAGCGTACTTATTCTTTTGCTAAGCAAAAGAATATTTACTTGCTCCCGGTCCACACGCCCTCGCCAACTTTTATTGGCTCATTCATTTTGCGGGAAGTTGGCGTGCCTCTTGACTGGTTCCTCGGAAACTAATGAAAATTGCGGAAGTCTTGGCTGGAAGCATTGTTTACGCCCAAGTCGCCCTCATAATTATGATGCTTGGATTTATGGGTCTTAAACTGATCCGGGCCAAGACTGTCAAACGTGGCGTCACTGGTCTAAGTCCTTTGTTCGATCAAAAATGTACAGAATTATGCAAAATGATATCTAATGGTCTCACAATTTAAAGACTCACTTAAGAGTTTACGTTTCTGATCTAATATAAATCGAATTGCAAACACTTATTTTTATCACATTTTCTGTAGTAAATGGTCATTTTTTTGGAGTCAAAAATAAAGTCCTATATTTTGAAGAATCTACATTATTTGGTCCCTAAGAAATGCTTAAATGGGAATATATGGACCTTGAAGCTTATATAAAAAATTCCCTCCGATATGAATATTTATAGTTTGACATTCACTTGTTCATGGTTCAAAAAGCTTGGTATTTTCTTGAAATAAATATAAATTATTACTTTGTATAAAAGAAATTCCGATTTTTTTTACAATATAGATGTTCATAGATCTGTAACATCGAACCATTTAAATGTGGATAAAGTTGAAAAAAATATGCAAACTTCTTTCATCGACATCTGATGCTTTTTCTTTAAAATCCTCGTGTATATCCAAAATATAGATAAAATGTCAAATTTGTTTCGTTCAAAGTTTACTAAAAGAAATTAATGGAGCAAAATAAAGCAGTAAAGAAAAAACCATAGCATTTATGGAAAAATTATAACTGTAAAACTAGAAGGAAAAATTATCATCATCGTATTGGTAAAAGGAAATCCAAAATAATCGGAACCGAATTATCAATATTTTACTTATCACAATTATTAAGAAATATCTATCGCATATTAATTCTTCATATCCATCCTTAAATAGTTTGTAATTGATGAAAATTAGGAATAATAATATTTTTAAATTTATCCAATTATAAGAAATCATCTAATTGCTGAAACCGTTGACAACAAAATGAAAATGGAAATATTCTTGTAAATAAGAATGAAGGCTGCCAAAGTTTAATTTTATTTTTTGTCTCCTAAAAAAATTTTATACATCCAGGTTTATATGCTAATATATTTGTGTGTACTAAAATTTGCGAACATATTTATCGAAGAAAAACCCATGTACTTCTCTGTGCGAAACCCGGCTTTCTGGGTACTCTTTCTGGTATACGTGAATTCTTATGAATCGTTTGCCATATAAGTTAACCATCCGTTTGTGTCCACCAAAGCATGTCACCCGCAGATGAACAATACTTACTTGATTACCGGAAAAATAAAGAAAATATGGTTCATTTCTAAGGAAGAAAATAATCAGCCAAATGCATCTCTTCTGTGCTGCATATGTGAAATTACTCTGCTGGAAAATTACCATTATAAAATAGCCGCTGATCATAAAAAGGCAACTCAGTGTCGTGGGAGAGAGTTGGATTTTCCTGTCATCAATTCACTCTTAAGAATCCTCTCTGGAAGCATTTTGAACATTCCAAATGCTTCGATTTTGATAGGAAAAGCTGTAGACCGTGAGAACTCGCAAATAACTCTGTGTTTTTTATAATAAAAATGGACAGCTGGGCGACATATTCTCCCCCCCCCCCCTAATTTTCGACAAATCTTTAGAAAGAGTTCATCCAACGACCCGGAGAAACCCTGGCACATTAAGAGATTTATTGAAATTTTCTACATATCACAACCAAATTACAGCCATGGGACAACGCTAGGGGGGTAGTCCGACTCTCGGGTTGGACGCAGAAAAGTCAGAATTTAGGGAGTTAAACTTTTAAGTGAAAAGAAATAAGATCTCCAGAAAGGGATGTCCACCCTGACGATTACCGCCCCTGCTGTTTCCAGGGGTGAGTCCTCTATCGACTTCTCCACTACAGAATGCGTACCAGAGGTTAGACTTAAAATCAATTTATTGTATGAAAGGAACTAATTACTCAAATTATGAGACAATCGAATCTTAATAGGGAGAGGGGTTTAATTATTGTAATATTCGCGATAGCGAATTTTCTTATGCAGGGCAACTATTATTGTGTTGAAATTAACTAATCAAGTCAATATGTGTTTTTAAAATGAGATCTGTATTTAATTTAACTTATATTTGCATTTATTGTGTATTCCCTCACATGATGTATTTCCAACTACTTAACCTGAAATTATACTCGATAATCGAGTAAGTGGCGTTTTTACGATCAGTGGTTATTGTATAATGGTAATTTTCCAACGGAGCAACGCCAAAGCATAGACACCAAAATGTTCGTTTCTGATAGATGTTTAGCTTCCTAGTGTTTTCACTATTACTTACAAAGACCAAAAAATCATTACAGTAATGCCACAGACAAATGCATAATAATGTAGTAACAGTTAATGTAATATTTTTTTAATTTAAACCAGTTAAATGTGTCTTTGAATTTTCTTTACTGAGAAGCGGAATTTAGAAGCAACTAGTTGCTTTCTTTTAGGAAACAAAAGATTTTAGAACATTTGAAGTAAAGAAACAGTTTACTAGAGAGATTTTATAGAGTCGCAAGGACTTACATTCTGCCTATAGATGACATCCCACAATTTGCATAACTTATCTATGACCAAAAAGTTTAATCCGAGGTTTTGAGATCTATAGAAACTGACTGTATTCCGGCTTACGGCAGGAGGACTCCGTATATCCATACGTGTTTGCAGAGGATTGAACATACTTTAAACTGAACTTTCTGTGCAAAATTTCTATTGGGTCAATTTTTATTGGGCATCAATTTCTATTGGGACGCATAAGAAATGAGCGTCACTTCGCAGCCCAGTAATTTGGTCGGAAATAGAACCGCCCTTTCCTCGCACAGAAGTGAAATATCGAATGAGAGGACAAGGTGACTTCCACCCTATGTTTGCTCGACCCTCTTCAAAAATCTGAAGGGACTCAACTTTAAAATGTAAAATCAGACTCAATACTGAATACGTGAGGAAAGGTCTCCAATGTAGGTGTGCACTAGTTTTTGGAGTCGATCCAACATGCATTTTGATGCATTTTTAGGCGCGGTGCCCGCGGCCCCTTTCTAGGGGCGGACTATGCATACAGCATGGAACCAACGCCTTTTGTACTCTTCTGCGAGCACGCACATTCAGGCGTAGCTCGTAGTCAGGCGCAACCATTTAACATTTTACGTTATGGCGGCTCGTAGCCAAATCGAGCCAGACCCGAACTAGACAGAGAATTGCATGCTTCGGGTGGTGGCGATCATAGAAGCAGCGAGGAAGTCGCCATTTTTGCTACGCAGTACCACATAGCTCTGAATATAGACGGCGTAGTGTGGGCTACCCTTTGAACCATTAACTACATTTAAGCAGTGGCAACTGTGAGGACTGCAAGAACGAAATAGACCTCTCAGTGTATATCTCACATCACAGACGAGTATACATGGACAGGGTGTTTGCGGTGCGTCAATCCTGGATCCCTATGCCGGTTACAACATGCGTCAGCTTAGTGCGTCAACCGTCATCGGTGCGGTCTGTGCGAGACAACGACCACTAGTTTAGGCGCGATACGACCCAACCGGCATCGACCTGCACGTAATTCCCGGATCTCCAGGAACCGCTGGGTCAACCGACAGTTGGGTGAAGGAGAGTGGAGCTGGTTGACTGGGATCACCAAATCTGTGTTAATCCGCGAGGGAATCCAGAATTCAGCGATATCTCAAACAAAGCGTATTTACCGATGAATTGTGCTTTCTTGAATACCCGAGACCTCGTCACTATAAACTGTGAATTATTCCATGCCGGATTACAAGGCATCTCATCTGGGAGGAGACATCATAATATTTATGTTCAATTGTAACGTAATGTGCTATTTGTGTATTAATATAATCAAGGTGTCAGTGTAAAATTAAGTTTGGGGGGAATTCGTCTTTGCTGCACAACTTGTGTTTTAAATTAATGAGAATTACTATAGGAATTATATGAATTATCCCGCACACACCACGAGATCAAGTTGTGTAGATTTAAGTGTATTGCAATTGTGTTCATTGTAGTATTATTATTATCAGTGTTAATAATTTATGTATATAGTTTTTAACGTATTTTATGGTTTAAAACGTATTTTACAGTTTACGTGTTTTATAGTTTAAAACGTATGTTTATAGTTTTCATATAATTCAGTATGTTTAGTACAATTTTCGCTCAATATTTGAGTGATGGTGATAAGGTAGAAAATATATTTCCGTATACAGGAAAAGCAGGTACATGGTCGCATACATTTTTATACTGTGGAGTCCACACCATTATTATAGTGTAGTGTATATTATAGTGCATTATATATAGTGTATTTTATGGTATAGTGTGTTTTTATAGTGTATTTTTATAGTGTAGAGTTCACATTATATGTCCATGTATATCGTTTTACAATGACATTATAAATTTATAATCTTACTTTTAAAATATTTTAAATCTAAAACAGAATGTTTAATTTTGAGAAAGGTATACGTACTATTAGGTAATTCAAAGGAATTTCTTGCATGACTGGAGATTGGGTTCAATCCTGATTTTAGTCAAGGTTTTATTAGGTTTAATGATACAGTAGACGTTGAAATTTAATTAAGGAGACGTTGAAATTCAACTTTTAAATCTTTTATCACATTAACATAATTGTTTGTATATATATAAAATGTACCATACATTTACCAAATATAATAAAAATAATGTCGATGTAATTTGAATTTACATTAAAAAGACAAAATGATTATTTAAAATTTTAAAATTCCTCCCGCTCAGAAATTTTTTATTTTTTCTCACAATTATTACCTTCCTTATATACATAATGTATAAGGAAATTATTGTGACGGGGACGAAAATTCGAAATCGAGTTTTCGACGGGAGAGCACGTTTCAAGCATCCCTGATCACGAATCAAACATTTTTGAAGTGATGGCTGTGTGTGTGTGTGTGTGTGTCAGAGAATCTGTGGAGACGATAGCTGACAAGCGAATGGACCGATTCGAACGAAATTTGGTACAAAAATCACAATCCGTAAACACTGGAAGCCTATAGTTTTTATACGCAATCGACTGTTCAGAACCCCCCCCCCCCCTAAATTTTCGAGCAAAATTTTGAAAAAGACGTCAAAACAACAAAACCGCTAATAAAGTTACGCAAATTAACATTTCTTATGTAATTTTTCATTAGAAAACGATTAGCATACATTTTAGAACGCTAACATGAACCGTTCTCGAGATATTGCACATTTTTAAAAAAAAATTATCAAAAAGTCATATAAAATAAAAAAAATTTCCTATTGAGAAACTTGTTCACTTTTTATATGTAATACCATGCGATAAATTGGGTGACATTATTCTCGTGGAACTAGCTCGTTCCATTCATGAGAAAAAATACTTTGAGTACTACTTTTGTATTTGAACGCCAATAGTCATTTATCTGCTGTAAGAATCACTTATTTCTCCTTCCATAACACTTGGCGATATTTTGGCGACGAATTTGGCGGAATGTCGCCAACTTGGCGGCTTTTTAAAATGTTGCCAAATTAGCGACAATCTCGCCAAATGGATGAAATTGGTGCAAAATCAATGAAAATTACGACTAATTGGCGACAATTCAATATCTCAGAAAGAATATAAGTATCTACTATAAGAAAAACCTGTTTTTTACTGTAAAAGTAGTAAATTCACTGCATTATTTAAGAAAATTCATGTGTTGCCTACATCAGATTTTTTTACATGACATTGATCTATTAAAGTAATATGAACAAATTTGTGAATTAATTTTCGATTGTATCTCCAAATTGGTTAAAGATATGTATCCTTGATTAGAAGACGATTTTGTAAAAATTTTACTTTAAGCGAAGCTTGATTGTACATATTTGTCACTTAAGGTCGGTTCTAAAAAAATACACGCATACTTTTTTAACATATACATCGAACGTGTTCTACAAATTTTATATAATCACAGCAAAATTAGACAGCATAGAACATTTTAAAACTAAAACAAATTTAAAAAGCTTTATTTTGATAAAAAAACAAATTCTTGATGTATAACAAACATGACTTGCTTTTAATTTTAGAAATAAATAATCGACGTGAGTGTGGTTTTTGTAATCTATTAAAAAAATGTGCATGATGAATTTCCGTCAAAAATGTTGCATAATTTTTTCGATTTTTTATGCTTAGATTGTCTAATTCCAAATTAAATTGAATCTAACATCCTGCAGTATGTTAAAGTGTTATAAGAACAATAATATTTTGTGTGTGAAAGCAATGTTGCGACTCCTCTTCACAGTTTTCTTCAACTGTAAAATATATTCGTATAAATCAATATTTCAAAATAAATTTCTATAAAACAACACATCCTTTCAATTCCCTAATAAGCAACGTTATATTTCTCCAAGATACACAAAGAAACAAAATATTTTCTTTTGTCTTAAATACAATGACTATTATTACTTTCTTCACGTACTTTATAGTACGCTTTCTTCTTGTCCTGTATTCTAGAACGTAGTCACAGTTTCCAAACGCAGGAATCATATATCAAAATGACAAATTGGTATTTTTAGATCTCAAGAGACAATACTTTGATTTTATATATGATGCTTCGCTGCGACAGAGGCAAAACTAAAAAATATATACTGAGATTTAAGTGTGTATTGAAAAAAGTTTAGAATTGAGAAGAATACTATGTATATATATATATTGATGTATGGATATATAGATTATTTTATAGGGCACATTTTACTTTTTGGAAATGTTTTTGTACGGGGGCTGTATAAAAATTTAAATTTTGTATTTCTTCAAATTTAAACCCCTGAAAATTTTAATCGCTTTCATAACATTCTGTACCCTTTTTTACGCAACTTTGTAATTTATTATATATGTCCAAGCTCAATATTTAAGGAATAAAAGCCGATATCAATGTTTTTGGCACACCCTGTATATGTATATATATATATATATATATATATATATATATATATATATATATTTTGCCCTGGTGTTCTTGACTGTTTTCCTTTATGAGTAACTGACAAGGCTTTTAATGACAATTTTTATCGTTTTCTTTGTATTGGGCTGCTCGTTGACGTATGACCAAGAGGTCGGAGACTGGCATAGAATATATATATATATATATATATATATATATATATATATATATATATATATATATATATATATATATATATATATATATAAGGATATAAACAAGAAGAAAAAATAAGCGAGAACAGGAGTGACCATATGATTTGCATAGAATGGCAGGGGTGGATTGCGACACCCCTTTCCCGCTTAAAGCAACTTTTACGACCCGGGCAACGCTCACGGCACCAATGTAACTCAATGGTCAATCTCCCACATGTGCAAAGACAGAAGCACCCGAACGGACAAAAGAGCAAAGATGGAACCAAGCATGGAAGAGATACACCTTACCATCCAGCATGAAAACACAACATTTTATAAGGGAAAGTCGCACATGCGCGGAAAGACTTCATGATGATAGGATCGCAGATATGAAAATATATATGATTAAGAATTCTCATTTAGAATCAAACAATGCACAATTTCTTTCTTTGAAAAAGGAATAGTAATAATGTTGTAAAAAATATCTAGGGTAATTTCTTTTTAATGCATCATTTATTATTATTTTATTACATTCATAAATGCAGTCTTTTTTAAAAGTACTGTAGTTTCTGTTTCTTCTGAAGTACCCGATAATAATATTTCTGAATATATTTTTAGTGAGATTTGAATTCCAATCAATAATATTATTAATTTTGATATTGTATGAATTTCTCTTGTCGTGTATGGTTGTATAAATTCCATACTCTTGGTGTTTTCTTATTGACAAATCCAGGAAGTCCGTCGATCCATCCTCATTGATCGGGTTTTCAATTAAGTCCAATTCCCTTGGGTAGAATGCAAAATCTATGTCAGGGGTGTTTGCATAACCCCCTAATATCACATCGTCAACATAACGGAAATAAGGTATTTCCGATAATATATGGGTTCCTCTTTCATATTTGGATAGATAAATATCCGCCAATATTGATGAGCATGCACCACCCATGGGTATGCCTTTAACCTGTTTGTAGAAATGCGTACCGTCATATAGTATGTTTTCGTTCAAAACCAACTCAATCAAATCCAAATATCTTCTGAGAGTTATATATGGTTTTAAATTATATTCTTCATGTAATTCTTTCAAGATCATTTGTAGGTTTGTTAAATCAATGTTATTAAACAGATCTCTGAAATCGTAGCTTCTGAAGTTCAAATCTTTATGGCAAAATTTCAGTCGGTCTATCAATTCCTGTCCGTTTTTTAACATTATGGAGTTTTGCTTCTTAATATCAGTCATAACGTATTGGAGTAATTTCAGAAGTTTTTTATTTGCTTGTTCCAGGTATGATCCGCATCCCACTGTTACAGTTCGGAACTTGACTGGTTTTTTGTGTAACTTGGGAATGAGGATCAAGTATGGAAATTTTACTGATTTAATATCCATACCAATTCTTTTATACAGTGCTTTTATTCTATTAGTGATGATTGATTCGTTGCTAGGAATTAAGGTATACATGGCACAATCCTTATAGCATTGTGTTAAAGTATCGACATAGAATTTTTTACACGTGAATGCAAAATTCGAGCTTATTTTTTCTTCTTGTTTATATCCTTATATTCCACTCTGGATGCAGAGCTGCTAAGCGCCACATCCTCTGTAAGGTTTCTGATTTCTCCTTTACTTAAATAGGAGTTCCGTTCGTAATACTTATTTTTATATGTATATATATATATATATATATATAATATATATATATATATATATAATATATATATATATATATATATATATATATATATATATATATATATATATATATATATATATATATATATATATATATATATATATATATATATATATATATATATTACTAATAGAAAGAGAGGAAGACCAAAGCTGAGATGGCTTGACTCAGTTGATTCGGACTTTATAATGATTGGAGCAAGAGACTGGCAGACCAGGTCTAGAAATAGACAGTCCTGGAGGAATCTTCAGTGTAAGGCCATGGCTCATCCTGGGCTGTCGTGCCAAATATGATGATATATATATATATATATATATATATATATATACATATATATATATATATATATATATATATATATATATATATATATATATATATATATATATATACAGGGTGTCTTATAGGAAGTGAAAAGTGGAAGATGTTTTAGACTGTTTGTGACAGACCCATAGTTCACATTGCATAAAAGCTTTAAATAAGATAGGAAGTTATGGAATAGTGATTAAAATGCTGTACTATATTTTTGTAAAAATTTAAAATTAACATTAACAGATATTTTACTGTCAATATCTATGGGAAAATAAGCATGCTTTTCATGCTTTGAAATCAAATGGGATCATTTGAAACCACTGTTTACAGTGGGAATAATAAGTTTCTAACACAGTTTTGTAACTGCTATTTTCCCACCAGAATGAGAATCCTTATAGACGAATCAGTAAGAACTCTTGCATACGGCATAGTAGGTGATGTGTTCGAGAAAACTTACACTGAAAAGTGGAAGATGTTTTAGACTGTTTGTGACAGACCCATAGTTCACATTGCATAAAAGCTTTAAATAAGATAGGAAGTTATGGAATAGTGATTAAAATGCTGTACTATATTTTTGTAAAAAGTTAAAATTAACATTAACAGATATTTTACTGTCAATATCTATGGGAAAATAAGCATGCTTTTCATGCTTTGAAATCAAATAGGATCATTTGAAACCACTGTTTACAGTGGGAATATTAAGTTTCTAACACAGTTTTGTAACTGCTATTTTCCCACCAGAATGAGAATCCTTATAGACGAATCAGTAAGAACTCTTGCATACGGCATAGTAGGTGATGTGTTCGAGAAAACTTACACTGAAAAGTGGAAGATGTTTTAGACTGTTTGTGACAGACCCATAGTTCACATTGCATAAAAGCTTTAAATAAGATAGGAAGTTATGGAATAGTGATTAAAATGCTGTACTATATTTTTGTAAAAAGTTAAAATTAACATTAACAGATATTTTACTGTCAATATCTATGGGAAAATAAGCATGCTTTTCATGCTTTGAAATCAAATGGGATCATTTGAAACCACTGTTTACAGTGGGAATAATAAGTTTCTAACACAGTTTTGTAACTGCTATTTTCCCACCAGAATGAGAATCCTTATAGACGAATCAGTAAGAACTCTTGCATACGGCATAGTAGGTGATGTGTTCGAGAAAACGGGGGGCTGTTTCAGGCAGACCAACGAATATGTTGTTCATTACTTACGGCCCGGATATGCGCACGCGAAAAGGACGAGAAGTAGGCTAAAATATGTATTACATTATTTTCCGTTCGTACTTGCTGTCTTCCTGAGCCGTATTGTAAATGAAACGAACTTATCGATGTCAATCGACCTTCCAGCCACAGAATAAAAACTCCGCATTGATGCCGATTCTAACGAAACGACGATAGTGTGAGACCAGAAATAGATCTCACACGTTAGTGAGACAGATTTATGCCAAATATTTATTGATCTGAAACTTCGGACAATACCTCCAGTCTTAATGACGCCAATGTTTACGACATGTGAACCTAGAGGTCAGAGAACCATAAATTTAGGTGTCCAAGACAGAACAGGGACGAAGTCTTAAGAAAATGTGAAATAACACGACATTGGATGGGAAGGCTATCCAATGGAGAAAGGTGCTTATTGCGTCACCTGAATGCTGCAAATCAGAGAAAAGGGGGAGTAACACCTCCGAGGAAAAGGAGCCACAGCCTGTGACTTAAGAACGACAGTTGTTCTCATAGGTATACGTGTGCAACATTATGATATAAAGACGATACTAGAATACGAGTTCGAGATCCTGACAATAAGAATGATGATGGAACGACAATACTGGAAGTGCAGAGTGCTCCGTTGATGTTCCAAAATAATGGCTAGATCTGTTGATTTGTGCAATGCAAATCAGACGTACGACACGGAGCCAAACACCCTGAGTTATGGCCGGTACAAATTACTGATATAAGCATTATGATATATGGTAAAGGCCGGAAGTGAAGGTATGTGACCATTAAAACTACAGGTCTAAACATTTTAGGCAATTTAAGTGGTCTCACATGGTCCCTCCGCCAAAATAATATGATTAATTGTTGTAATTGAATAATTAAGTATTTATGTTTTCAATAAATGTTTTACTGTTAAAGTTAAAATGGTGTGCTCCATTTAGTACTATATTAATTAATATTCCTTTACAGAAGTCACGCGAAAGATAAATAATTGGAGGGTTTTATATAGCGCACAACAAACCAATGTACTGTATTTTGTAACTTCCTATCTTATTCGATATATGGTTGCAATTAGAATTATGGGTTTACAATCAACAGTTTAAAAAATCTTCCACTCTTTACTTTCTATGGGACATCGGATATATATATATATATATATATATATATATATATATGATGGCCCACTTGTAGCCATCTGAATTCAGTACAAACAGCAATGGTTTAATAATTAACCAAAACCTTACAAAAATTGGTCGCCGGCAGTTGGATGGGCCAATATTTTATGGTCATCATTCAGTACACTAGTTAACTGCCGCAAGTTTCTGGTTAATATAATGATGCAGCTTTAGCGACATCCATCAGCTGATGGTAGACTATCGGTTAGCGACTATTAGAAATTACAAAATGATGCATGCCATTATTCAATCATGACACAAACCAGTAGTGGCACATATTATGTTTACCTTAAGTGTGTTAGATATCTGCTGGCATCATGCAACAAATATTTATTATCTGTATAAAATTATGATGGCTAACCACAAACTAAAATCTGCATGCACTTTTCTATAAAATGTCCAATAATGGCAGACTACGAAATTCTGGCTACATATACTGAAACAAGAGAAATCCTGTAATGGCATAACATCGAATGCAGATTGCTACTACCTATACATTAAAAAGTCTTTTAAGGCACGCCACGAAATGCTGGCTCCCCGTAGTTGCCCTTCAAGTACACAGCAGTGGGGTATTTGGGGGTTATTCCTCCCATCATAGGCACAGTGTTTCAGAAAAGAGGATGGGGTATAACCGAATTGATAATTAGTGCTGTATTTTGTTTCCCAATATTGATTCTTTGAAGAACTAGTATAATTTTTGCATATGATGGATAAGGGTTATTAGCCCAATACTACTGGTGTATTGGTTTGCAATACTCCAGTGTCTAAATAAATAATTTGGTATCACGCGCCTAATTTCAACTAAATAAGATTAAGGACACAACGTTTAGACAGTAGGTTTTTTATTAAAACTTCTTAAAGACGTACAAAGTATTAAAAATACCAGAGAGCTTTCGAGGGTTAATACGCTCTTCATCAGTGGCTACATGGAAAGTGAATATGGATAGTTCATATATAGATCAGTAACATATCAAATTTGCATAAATAAATATAAAATAAGTAAATGGACAGACACATACACATCCTATGTTTAAAACATAGTTATTATTTCCATCAAAATACCTTGTTCTATTGGATAACCCAAGACTACCTGCCTGTTTTGTGATCTTGTACCTACATTTGTAAACCATTTATTTTGTTAATAAACGCTATCGGACCGTCGGTCGGGGACCGTGGGAGTCGGCTCCGGCTAACTTCTGCTCCCTACCACACATCTAGCTACAGTAAGCCTTCGGGTCTGTCGTGTGGTCTGGGCTTTTAACATCCACAACAAATATACACAGAAACTATAAAATATATTTTAAACGGACTCAAAATATAAGGGTGTCACGAGAAAAGTACAATTGTAAAATATTATTTAATTACAGGAAAAATGCAAATTCGAAAGGACGGTCAAGCACGATCTTTGTGAGAATGATGTCAAATATAACTATGAAGAGACTTGAATTGCATGGAGTCGAGAATGAGTCGTCAAGCATAACTTAAAATAAGAACGGGATCAAAATTACAAATCCACGCTCAGTAGATATGAATAAAAAGGAATTCATAAAGTAGAATATTACGCGGGTTATTACAACGCATTAAAAGGAAAGTTTTATCAAAAACGGGTAGGAAATTATCATTAACTACATATTGAGCAAGAGCCGTAGATCGTTTACTACATTTGACATTACGAGCGTGCTCTGCTAAACGGATGCAACATTGCGTTTGGTACTGCCGATATAAAATGTATAGTCACCATCGGCAGACAACAGGGGAACTGCATACACCCCAGCATAGCTTTTGAAGTTATCAATATCCCCAAGTTTATCAGAACGAATACGGTTAAATAAAGTGGTAATATTAGAATGAGGAGACTTTACTTTACTTTGCTTCCTTTTACTTCCCTGTTATTTTCTTTTTAATGCGTTGTAATAGCTAGCGCAATATTCTCCTATATGAATTCCTTTATATTTATATCAACCGTACGTCGATTTGTATTTTTGACCCCGTTCAAATCATAAGTTATGCTTGGCGACTCATTCTCGATTCTATGAAATTCAAGTCTCTTCATAGTTATGTCTGACGTCAATCTCATAAAGATTGGACTTGACTGTCATTCCGAATTTGCATTTTTTTCTGTAATAAAATAATATTTTACAATTGTACATTTCTCGTGATATCCTTACATTTTGAATCTGTTTAAAATATATTTTATATTTTTTGTGTATATTTCTTGGATAAAAGTATGTTCATGTATTAATTTTATATTTATTTATGCAAATTTGCCATGTTACTGGTCTATATATGAACGATCCGTACTTACTTTCTATGTAGCCACTGATGAAGAGATTATTAACGCTAGAAAGCGATCTGTCATTTTAAATACTTTGTACGTCTTTAAGAAGTTTTAATAAAAAGCCTACTGCCTAAACGTCGTGTCCTTAATTTCCAGTGCCTAAATTACATTAGTTCTTCATAATGGCTACATTGGTAAATAAAGTTCTGCACTTTAGCCCCACCCCGTTTCAGGATCAATGACCAGGGGTAGTACAAATCAATAGTAGCTATGGAAATCAGGATATAATCAAATTTGTTTTCTGAGAAACTTTGAAACATCGATTTCGTATTAAATGTTACATAGAACAGAACATGGAAAAATTATGTATTGTGAAATGGATGTGAAGCCTTCAAAATGCTTAAAAAAGCAATTTTTTTTTAAAGAAATTTTTATAACTTATTTTGTTTTGATTACTTTGTCTACGTCCGGTCAGAAGAAAATATTTAATCATCTATTTATACCAGGCATTCTATAAAACCTACATTTTAAAGACAAGAAAGTGGGTAATAATGTGAATTTCTATTTTTGTGAATTTTTTAATTTTTGAAAATTATACACCTAAACTTATTAAATTACAATATGGAATTGATGTTAAATTCAAGGGTTGTCTAAAATTTTTTTGAATACATAAGTTTTTCAAATTTTGCATGAGTTTGTGAGCGATGTTTTAGCAAGAAATCGTAGATCCTGGAATCTATCGTTAGCTGGGACTTCTCTATATAACGAGAGAACAATCCTGGCTATATACTTTTCTACTTTAGCTTAATACGATTTCAGCAATTTAAATGTCTATCATTAGCTGTAATATTTCCAAATAGCAAGCTATAACGGGAAATGCTCAGGGTAATTTTAAACAACTATCACCTTCCTTATATACATAATGTATAAGGAAAGTACTCTGACGGGGTCGAAACTTCGAATTCGAGTTTTCGGCGGGAGAGCACGTTTCAAGCATCCCTGATCACGAATCAAACATTTTTGAGATGATGTCTGTGTGGGTGTGTGTGTCAAAGTATGTGTCAATGAGTCTGTGGGGACGTTATCTCACGAACAAATAAAGCGATTCGAATGAAATTTGGTACAAAAATCACAATCCGTGAGTACTGGAAGCCTATTGTCTTTGAACGTAATCGAATGTACAGAACCCCCTAAATTTTCGACTGAAATTTTGAACAAATCGTCAAACCTTTAATAAAGCTACACAAGTAGACATTTCTTATGTAATTTTTCCTTAGAAAACGATTGACATAAACTTTAGAACGCTAGCATGAACCGTTCTCGAGGTATTGCACATTTAAAATAAATTTATACCAAAAATCACATATATTAAAAAAATATTAACTGTTGAGAAACATGTTTTTTTTT
The DNA here is from genome assembly GCA_951213105.1 of Amaurobius ferox. Lineage (NCBI taxonomy): Eukaryota > Metazoa > Arthropoda > Arachnida > Araneae > Amaurobiidae > Amaurobius > Amaurobius ferox. Next base: position 139,299,436 of record OX578136.1, read on the forward strand.
CAAATTTAATATCATGCGACAAATTTGGTAACATCATTCTCGTGGATCTATCTCGTTCCATTCATGAGAAAAGATACTTTGAGAAATACTTTTGTATTTGAACGCCAATAGTTATTTATCTGCTATAAGGGTAACTTATTTCTCCGTCCATAACGTCCTCCATTCCTCCGTCCAACCTCCGCCATATTCGGCGAGATTTTGGCGCCGAATATGGCGGGATGTCGCCAACTTCGATTTTTTTAAATGTTGCCAAATAAACGAAAATCTCGCCAAATGAATAGAAATGATACTAAATCAATGAAAATAACGACTAATTGACGAAAATTCACTATCTTGGAGGGAATATAAATATCTACTATAAGAAAAACCTATTTTTTTATTGTAAATATAGTAAATTCATTGCATTATATAAAGAAAGCCATGTGTTGCCCACACCAGATTTTTTTTGTCTTACTGCTGGAACAACTGATAATTTTACTTCAAGTTTCAATTTTCAGCCGGATAATCCAATCTTATTTAGCTTTGGTAAAATTAATTTTAGAGAAACTAAAAAAATCATATTTTATTTAATCATTATGTAAAATTATAAAATTTTTCGATACATTGATGGTGTTTTTCTTTGTTTTCACACTGCACATGGTTCTTTACCCACCCTTAATATATATCCATCCAATCTTGAATTAATTCCGAATGAATCTCACCTTTCTAAATCTGTAAATTATCTTGACATCACCATTGATATACATTGTAACTCTTTGATAAGAGTTATACTTTGATAAGAGATACTATTTATGATAAGAGACATCAATTTAAATTTAATGTCTTCCCTCATTTTTCTCTTGTTACTTTTCTTGAGTGGAAGTATGTACTGCTACTTCCACTTCCACTGGTCTGGTTTATTCCCACGTGGTATTATGCGAGGCGAGCGTTCAGGCTGTAGCATGTGGTGGACTCATTTGAAGATTATTCACTCTGGCGACTTTCCGACTTGTGAGTTGATCTTTTTTGCATGTTTGTATGCGCTATATATTTCATGTTTATGTGGTATTTTATATATTTCATGTTTATCTGGTATTTTATGTTTCATAGTTGAATTTTATCCTATTGGTTTTTTTCTGTTATTCTCGTTATTCCGTTGTTGGGCACAGATTGTATAAAATTTTAACCACGTGTTTTTATGCAATCATAGAAACAACGGATTTTAGTATATCTGTCTAGAATGTGGCCCTGAAGATGTTTCTGGCAGATATACTATTCTTTAATATATTTTCCTGTCCTGGCTTCTCCGTGCTTTGCTTTTCCGACCCTTCCTCGTTGATTTTTGCCATTCAATACACGCTTTTATATTGCCCGCGGTTTGATACTGTGATTACTGATTCACACTCCTGCACTTTTGTATTTGTTATTTTAATATATATATATAATTTTTGTGCTTTTATATAAAGTGATATATTGAACTAAGTTTGAAATAAATTTAATTTTATAACTATCTCGTACTTCTCAAAAATATTTTAAAAAATTTTATATGAAAGTTGGAAAATCAGCTTATATAAATTCCTTTCCGGTAACTATTTTCATTTTATTCGCCGTATTTGTTTTTTCCGTAATCCGAGTGTACTACAAGAAATTGAATACGCAGCATTGTACTTATTTTGAGTTTGATGATTATTTGGAATTTGAAATACCGCATTTCGACATTTTTCAGACATTCCCATTAAATATTTCTTTCCGTTGTATACCATTTCCTAAATGTTTAACTAAATATTTCAACATCAAACTTCAAAATTTCTTTTTCGACTCACATTTGATCGAAAAGTCATTTTTTGCTAACATTTCTAATATAATAAATATAACTTACTGGTGAAATATGAAAAATGACATAAATATAAAATGTTATAGATACTTTCAATGGGATTTCTATTTTAAAATCTTATAAATTTTAAACATTCTAAGTTTTATTTTTTATGTACTTTTATGTTAATTTTATGCATGTAATTATATTATACATTGCTTTTCTATACGATGCATATCTATCTATCAAGATTACTCTTTTTCGTGGTGATGGTTTTGTTCGGTGTGCCTTTAGTAACTTCATATCTGTGCGGAAGTATTCATGGTGAAACGTGACAGATTTTTTTTTTCGTTTTATTTTACAGTTAAATAAACCTATGTAAGATGACAGCATCAAATGCCTCAAATAGCGGGTTGGTACAACAAAATTTTGGTTAATAGAGGACATTTTATATATAAAATGTAATTTCTGTATCTGACTAATTTCATTTTATTCGACCTGTTCCGAATTTGAATATACACTTTTATACATTTAGAGAAGCATCTGTTAGCACAAAAATAAAAAAAAAATGTGGTTAGTGCACATTTAAATAACACCTTTAAATAAATCAAATTTGAATGGCTTGATATTTGAAAAAAAATGTTATAAAATCAACGACTTTTTAACATGTATGGCGCAAATCATTTACTATCAAATTTACCCTTCTGAAATACAGGATAATTGAAAGACCTATTCCGAATTTGAATATACACTTTTATACATTTAGAGAAGCAACTGTTGGCACAAAAATAAAAAAAAACACTATGTGGTTAGTTCACATTTAAATAACACCTTTAAATGCATCAAATTTGAATCGCTTGATATTTGAAAAAAAATGTTACAAAATCAACGACTTTTTAAAATGTATGACGCAAATCATTTACTATCAAATTTACCCTTAAAATGAGAACTTTATAATTTGTCATTATATGTCTGTAACGTGTAGTGCAAATTATTTTAATGACATCAAACGTTATACGTGGTTGCTTGGATAATCCGTAACCACTCCGATAACTTTGTAGAGAAAGGTCCATGAGTGTATACGCTAGGTCGATCCATGGTAAAGGGACCATGTCCCATCGAATAAAAGTGATTGCAGTATTTCTTTAGAGAGAATTAAAACATGTTATGATTACTCACTCGGCAACATATCGAGGTTGACGAAAACGTCATTTGCAAATTTATAGAACTTAACCTAATGACTATAAAGAAGCATTAATAGAAGGTATTTATTTGACATAATACAGTTATTGGCAAATAGCCGTCCTATGCAAGAATGTTAACATAAACAATACTTACATATACAGTAATCTAATTTAGAGCCTTCCTTTTATCTCACAGATGAGTACTACAGGGTGGGGAATTCCAGAAGTTAGCGCGAGGGAATTCCACTCGGACGACCAGAGTTCGATCCCTGGCTTTGCCCAAGCTGTTTCACACGGAGTGCAGACACGTTAAATATATAGGTCCGTAAGTTCTTCCGAGAGGTGGGTGTTAGAGGAAGGAGGTTACGATCCCTGTGGATCCCGTCCCCACTGCGCTCAGGTCTAAATTGCTGGCACTGTCCAGGCCCTCCAAACATATACCTTCCACCTTCGGGTTTGTCGAACGATCGGGTTCGAAGAAGAAGACGAGTACTACGTCACTGGTATTATTTGCATACGTTAGTGAATCGCTCGGCTACATGCATTTGTATTCTAGCGTGACTGTACTTCTAGCAACAGATTAAATATAACTGGTATTTATCGTCTTTCGGATGCCCTTTTCATTCGTTCCTGGTGTCGATTCCTAATAATTCTACACTACTCTGTAATTGGTTTTTTATCAGTATCGCTGTGTTGTCAAACACGCAATTCTAATGTTTTAAATACTTTAATAGGGGTGCTGCAGTGACTGAATATTTGATCGGAAAATACCGCTATATATTAGACATGATATGTTCACTCAAGAAACTTTCCTTACAATGTTATTGGGATGCCTAATGACTTTCATAGGAAACAGGCATATTATAATTACCGTTCTCTTTAACTTGAAATGCATGCCCTTGTTTATTAATTATTTTCTTTCAAAATTTAACTTTCGGCGAATTCTAATTTATTTTCGATTAAGACGAAAATACAGTAGTATAAGAAGAAACGCCATAATGTTTTCATTAAAATCGTTTTCATAAAGATTAAATTCATTTTACTAAAGTTTTCATTTCTTTATGCATTTTTTTCCACAACAGTTTCCTTACACCACGTGTTTATTTGACATGTTAGTTATAAGCATAAAATATACAATTATTTATTTATATGTTAAGATTTTATAATTCATGAGCTATATAAATGCAGTTTTAGAAAAATATTCTATTCACAAGTTTACTTGTTTTAGCATAAAATTAAATTGCAATATATTTTGAAGCACTTTTTATATGAAAGTTGAAAATAACATATACATCCTTTAACATTTAAACTTTTAATTAAAATTTCAAGTGTTAAGTATAATTTTTTTCTTCTCTAAAATAGAAATTGCAACTAAATATGTACAATTTCATCTGTCCTCTCTTCAACATTTTTTTATCCCAATACCAAGTTCTGTAATTTAAAATTTTTATGTTTGTACTATTACTGAAAAAGAAGTAGATACTTCATTTTAAAATTCATGACGTATTTAATTAAAATATCAATTTTGGTTTTAATTTTTTGTGTTTGTCTGAAAGAAATTTTAACATCGAAATTCTAATTACGATGCGTTAGGAATGAGTTTTATTTAGTTATTTGCAACGCTTTAAATATAACGGAAATTAAAACACTAAAATTGTATGCATATTAGAATTTAATTAGTTTCGAAATGAAGACAAATTTATGTATGTGAGATGCTGCATAATGAAAGTAATTATAGAGAATCTGAATTTTTCTTTATATTCTACCTTTAAACCAATGAGATCCCGGATGTATAATTACCTTTCAAATCTATTCTCCGATATTTGATCAAAATGTTTTCTCATTCTAATATTTTTCTCTATTATAGTTAAAATGTTACATTTATTTTTTCTATTTTCGAAATGTGTTACAAAATTACAGTAAAATATATTAATTAATCATTGAAATGTACTTTAAAGAATCAGAGGTTCCTGTAGTTTAAATTTCAAGAGCTTACTGTGGAAGCCGCTGAATGAAATAACCATTCTGCTTACAATATTTTATTAATTAAGGTATTCGAGTATTCCACTAAATGGGAACTAATTTAGAATTTGTACAACACAACCTGTGGACTTAATAGTGTTTCTGGATTTAGAAATAAGTGGAAACGACATTAGAAATAAATAAAAATGTAAATTTATACATAAAATGAAATAATAAAGAATTTTTTTCAAATTGTTAAATTTTACATCAAAATTAATTAATATATTTATTCGAATAATAGTATATATGGATTTCAGAATATTTAGAGTCATATTAATGGTAACGCTAGATTTAATTCAGTTAGAATTTCGATGATCAGTTTAATAAATTTTACTTAGCGTTTTAACATAAGAATAAAATATAAGATTCCATTGCACATAAAAAATGTGTAACTTATAAGTCAGATGAAACTTGACTAAATCTTGACCTTAAAATATCAGAAACCTAATTTGGAACACATCTCACATTATCCTTTCCCTACTTCAATGACTACACTTCCTAGTTGGGTTCAACGAGTCCAAGAACCATCACTGCACTTGGTGTCAACGAGTTCAAGGACAATATTTGTACTTGGCGTCACGAGTTCATGGGACACTTTTGTATTGGGCGTCAGGAGTTCAAGAGACACCTTTGTATTTGGCATTGAAGAATTCAAGAACAACTTTTGTACTTGGCGTCCACTAGCTTAAACAATGTATACTGGATGTCAACAAGGTCAATGACCACATTTAAAGCTGGCTGATATCTACTAAACTACCTTTTATAAAATGTTCCTTATATGCAGCTTTATTAATAAAGTACTTGAGATCACTAAACTCTCCTTTGTTTTTTCTCTTAGTACCATCTTTATTTAATATTCATCCCTTTATACTTATATTCCCAACCTTTATCTGGTATACTTAAATTGACAACATCATCTGGGTGATGAAGACACATTTAAGAAGTAACTAAATGTAACACTTCTTATAGACCGAGGAGGACTCTAGAAATCTGAGAAACACCTTCTGCAACACATGTAAAGAACACTGCTGCCCCAACCAGTAGTCGAACCACGGATCTTCATACAGGTTACCCGATACTTTAACGTTGAATTTATGGAACAGAATTGAAGGCTCTTACCGTTGAAGTGGATTCAGCATTATCCGCCCTCTAGTTTCAGATTGACGTGCAGCTGACAGTTTGATTGACCACATCCTGCTATTTTTATTTCGGTTTAGTTTCCTTCTGCTATTTTTATTTTCCAAGTTAGCTTTCAGCATGCCGATCTCCCAATTTTAAATCAGCGCTCCTAATATCAAATTCCACTAAATCAGTGCTGGTCGTACTTGGGTCACTTTTAGGCGTCCGACATCTTTGCACTAACCTACAAGGTAGATTTCTTTGGTCACCATTGTTGTTGAGACCCAGACCGTCCGACCTACCAGAATGGTGTAAGGTAACTGTATGGACGGCCGGGAAGTGCCACCCAATTTAGACCGGAACCCAGTGGGGGAGGCATCCACAGGGACCGTACCCTCCTTCCCCTACCACCAACCTCTCGGAAGGACTTACGGACCCACATGTTTAACGTGATCGTACTCCGCATGAACACGGCGGCATTTGTGGTAGCGTGAAAATCTAGCGCGCAAACCACGGGGATACCGCACCCGAGATGGCCAACAGCACGCGGTGTTCCGAGGTGGTCACCCACCAAGTACTAACCGCGCCCGATGCTGCTTGACTTCGGTGATCTAACGAGAACCGGTGTTATCAGCACGGTACGGCCGTTGGCCCTTTGGTCACCAATGTGAAGAACCTTACTGGCCCAACCGGGAATAGAACCAGGGATCTTCGTACTGGCCAACCGACTCTCTACCGATGGGCTAATGGGACGGAATTGCAAACTATTTTCGTCGAAGTGGATTCTGCACACCTGCTGTTAGAACTCTGAGCAACACCACCGAAAACCATTTTCAGTAGGACTCTAAGAGGTTTTATTCAAACCCCCAAATTTTAAAGGTCGAGACCAGCTTTATAAAGGCTGGGCGATCCAGACTCTTCACAAAACCTCTCATTTTATAAAAAAAATTATATTATTATGTGGAAGACTTCAACATTTCTTTTCTTCATCTGTAATTCGGTAAATTTCATAATAGCTTTAATATTCCATACAACTACTATGTATTATAGAGGATTGTCTATATATAAATAGTCAAAATTGTCTATAAATATGTCATACAAATTTATAATGTGGTGGTTTAGAAACATTCAGAATGAAACATAAGAAATTGCTGAGTACACAAAAGGAGCTCAGTTTAGCAAACTTTAAGGCATCACATCAAACTTTAAAACAAATTAAGGGAGTTCCTTACATGGGGATAGTTGCATAATGGACAAAATGACGGCGCGTAAAACATGAGACCAAAGTTCGAAGCCCAGTTCTGGCCGATTGGTATTTAAAGGTCAAATTACGTTCAATATTTTAAAAATTGATAAATAACCAATAAATATGCAATATTTTTACTTACTAAATCACAGTATATCGGAACGTTGGAATGATGACATTTATCGTAATGCCATATGTACATCACAATGCTAGGATGACAGTCTAATATTAACTTTCTTAAAAACCGTTAAATATAGCTTTTATTTCAGTAGTTAAATATAACCGTTAAAATAAATCGAACAAATTATTATTAGTTTAAATCGAACAAATTATTTTTTTTCAGAGAATTAAATAGTTGCAGTTACGTACGTGCATAACTATTAAGTCACTTGTTAACTGATGGATTTACCATTTAATTACTTTAAACCGCAATAAAAATCTTTTTAAAACGAAACTGTTTCGCTACTGTCTAGTTTAAGTTTCCCCATTTTCCAGGCATTAGCAGTAGATTTTGACTTTTCCCGATGGGATTTTATTCAAACTAAATACTTAAAGTAAATTTACGTGTTTATCGATAGTTGTTTAAACCTCCCCAGATGATCATAAAAGAAACATGTAAATTTCCCATTTAGGGGAAGAGAGGGACTTTTAATGTACGAGTGCGTTTTAAGTGTGCACTCTGAACCCTAAAAGCAGCTATTAAGATCAGCTGTTAGGGACTACTTACGGAAAAACTTTTATTTGGAAAGTTTAAAGGAATTACTTTCACCTAGCTTTAAAAAGTGACCCATAATTTTAAAACTTTCTCCTTTGTTTCTTTTTTAAAGATGAAAACATAACTACCTTTATTTCAGCATTCGTTTTCATTTTCCTTACAATGGCAAAATATACATATATCATGTATATATGTAGTAAAAAATATAGATCTCGAATTTTTATGAATCCAAACGTTTTAAATATCGGTGAGTACGGATTAACAATATTTCATGGACTCTTTTTTACTTGACTGTCTTCTATGAATATGTGGACCTGATACCCCTAAAAAAATTGAAGAGATCGAATGAAATTCAGTACGATGATAATTTCAAAATTAGTATACTCTCGATTTTTAGTATAACAGTAAATTCTCAATTTTTCTGAAATGTATTAGCCAAAATAAATATAAGATAAAATTTTAGACTACTCATTTTGAAAGAAAAACTTAACTTGTTACATAAATTCCATTTTACATGATACTGTTTAATTTTATTAGAAGTTTGTTTTTGTTTTATTGAAATCACATTCTATTATCAGATTAATGCTAACTACTACATTTTTTTAATATTGTACGTTCTGGAAAAAAAATCATAATAAATATACGCATTATGGTCTATAATAATAAAGGTACAGGTTGTCAGTTTGTTCCTCTGTGTCATCTGTAGGGAAAGAATTACCCGATTTTCGCAATGGAATTTGGCACATAATTTCTTAAGATCATTGAAAGGTGCACCTTGGTGATTTTTTTTTAAATTCGAAATAGTTTTTGAGTTATTTCATGTTTTAACATAATTTAACATCATGTTGATAGATTTTCAGATTGGTTTTTTAGAGACGAAAACTATTATCTCAGCGTTTCAGTCTTGACACCACCAAAAAGGCCGAAAAATTATCTTTCAAATTCATTTTAACAAAGTTCATACAATTAACAGACGTAATTTTGTGAATTTTTAAAAAATGTATACTTTTCGTGCATAATCTTCCTCTATATAGGGTATCCTCCCACCCCGCGACATATTATTGTAACGTTTCCATATTACACCATCGGCGCAGAGTTTTATTTTCGTTTGGATTTTGTTGTTTTTGTTATTAGCGGAGGAGGTGTATAAAGCATTCTTTGGATCTCAAGAATTCGCTGTGAATTTCGGTGTGATCGTAATCAAAGGTTTGCATTTCAAAACCCTGGCAACGATGTTTACATATTCCAGAACGTACTGATGTTGCCCGAGATTTTAGATGCAAATATCTGAAAAAAACTCACAGCGAATTTCCGATCACTGAAGAATGTTGCAATAATACTCATGCTTATAAGAAAGCTAAATAATAATATATTTGCGTGGGTGTAGACAATGCTATGCCATACGACCGCTCATATTAAATTCCGGCCAATGTTCGATACATTTTTAGTCAATTAATAAATTTAGCGTATGTTTTCACAAGGAATGAGTAGATACTATTTTAGGAAAATTTTCAGCCATTATTGAGATATTAGAAATATGTTTCATAGTGGGGAGCTTAATGTCTCTGATCAATCAATCAATTTCTTTCAGAATTTTTCAGGCGTACTCTATGCAGTAACAACAATAACAATTATTATTGATATCTATTGATTTTGTTGTGTCTGACTGTCTATTTATGATTCCTTCCAATTTTGTTTTTGTTTTTCTCAATATCGAAACTTGTTAAACTGGAAAATATCGTGCTTTGGGCAAATCATACTGTTTACTTTTTACTTTCCCTGGTATGTACTATAGGGAATACATGGTGTATAGGGAACCATGTATAGGGAATACATGTATAGGGAATACATGGTAATGTATAGGGAAAGTATTGGAACCATGTCGAAAATCGAAACTCGAGTTTTCGACGGATCTACACGTTTCGAGACCTCTAGAATACAAAAAGAACTATTTTTAGAGTGACGTCTGTGTAAATCTGTCTGTCTGTCTGTCTGAGTGTCTGTGCAATGTATGTATCCACTCTAACTCAACTAATAGACAGAATTTCATAAAATTTAGTAGGTAGGTCACTTGGATGTGAACCTGGTGCTGATTAGTTTTTGGTACGATTCGTAAAAAAAAACCAGTCTTTTTTTGCGAAATGGCCCGTAAAGATTTCAGTTATCCGCTCTAGCTAATATGCTAATTTACCGAATTTCACAAAATTTGGTAGATAAGTTACTTGTTGGATACTCTGGTGCTGAGTAGAACTTGGTATGATTTGGAAAAGAATAACCCGCCTTTTTTACGAAATGGCCCGCAAAAATTTCATGTATCCACCCTAGCTAAAATACTAATTGACCAAATTTCACAATATTTGGACGATAAATTACTTGTGGGACACTCTGGTGCTGACTTGATTTTGGTACGATTCGGAAAATAACAACCTGCTTTTTTTTACGAAATGGCCCGTAAAAATCGCCAAAATCTAAAAAAAAGACTACGTATGCTGAAACGTATCAATTAAATTATTGTATTCTACACAACTTTTGACGAAGAAAAGAATATAATACACTCAATTGTACTTTAGGACTAACCGTTCTCAAGATATTTAAGATTTCTTGCATTTTTGCTGCGTCGATATAGGAAAAATGTTCAATTACTAAATAAAAACGAAAATTGAATTAAAAATGCAAATTTAGTATTATTTGGTGGAATTGATCTCAATCTAATGAATTGTTAAAGAAATAAAGAAAATATAAATTTAAGTCTGCAGGGAGAGTCATGTGCTGCCCACATCAGAATTTTAACGATTGTTAAATAATTTTATAATTACTAACTAATTAGCTAGGAATTGACATCTAATTAGTTTCTTGAAAATATAATTACGCTTTATGTACTGTGAAATTATACCATGTTTGTTTATAAGTAATTTCATAGACTTTTGGCTATTTAAATTTTCCGATCAAAACTCATTATTTATAAAGCCATAAATACTATATTTATAAAACCATACCCGTTTCAATTTAAGAAAATTTTGAGTGAAAGTGTTTGTTGTTTTAAAACGTATCAATATTTTATAACAAATACCGCAAATATGGATAGTCTTTTGAAACGTACAAAACAAACGAAATCAAATGTTGCTTGGTCAAGTTTATATCAATGATGAGTATAAATTTCATAATCAAAGGTTCCTATGTGTATTGAGTTACACATTGTCATACATTAGTCCTAACATTGTGATTGATGGTATTTTATAAAGGTTCTATCTTTTTTTCTCCATAGTTTGGCACATAACTTTTAGTATTTAGTTAATCTTGTTAAATTGGTAATGCTAATCATCATATTTAATTATTTACCCATTATATTGAAAATTATATTGTAGAATTTTCCTACGAACTATAAAACACTTCTTCTTTAGTCTTTCATAACACCCTACCACTCACCAAGTATTTTCAAGTAAATACACGCATGTTGCAGTTTTTGAAACACATACAGGATCCTTCATTAAAAACTTTATTTTCATATTTTATTTACATTTCTACTTAAGACAAATTTTACTTTGTCTATATTTATATGATCAGTTGATTTAAATTATGTTATCTATTTTCTATTTATATAAAGTATGAAACACATTACGGAACACATTGAATATGAACACGTTACTAAACACATCACTAATGAAGGTCATTCATATGCCTAAAAGCGCTAAGGATATATATGTGTGCATGGAATTAACGTTCTATATTTGATAAATTAATCCTTATTCGTGTAAAAGTTCTAATATTTGCATATAAAAAGCGAGCTTCATAACGACAAAACAAAAAACTACTTCCGAGGTGAGCATTATATAAAAATAAATATAATAAAAAATAGATTACGTATGTATATTGATGGTGATGTAAGATTGATACTGAACAACTGCTTTAAATAATTAAATGTTGAAATAAATATTTATTAACATTCAAATCCGTAGATGTTCAAAGCTCAATGTAAAATTTGCAACAGACAGAGCAGATCGAGATAGTGGTGACTGCCAGAAATTGCAGGCGAGTTGTAGGCAGGAATTATACTTTTGTGGGCAGTAACTAACTTCAAAATAACCAGAACAGATTTTTAGGAATCAAATTGAGCAAAAGGTTTCGAAATAACATCCATATTAATTACATCATGTTACTTCTTGCTTTCATATATATTTTGTTTCATTAACAATTATTGCAAAATTCATATATCTCGGACTTTAAAAATCACATTTTATATCACATTTTTTTCATTAGTACCGAGCAAAAATGTGTATACATTTTAAAACTAATACCGTTATGTTTGCCGCTATGATCGCGTGTTAGCACAGTAGTATAGCTATAGTGACTGTAATTAAAAACCGCAATACAAAGTTGTGTATATTTACCCGCTATGTTTGGTCAGGACCTAGGTGACGAACGGACCACTGGAGGTGGATATTTGTGTTTCTTTGTTTGTGTAAATGTATATTTCCACTATAACGAAATACGGGTCATCAGGTGATGTTCATATCATTCGACTATCCCTCTTTTTATAATATGCCCCGGTACCATTTTGATAAAACTCGAAATAATAAAAGTAGGCTTGCTTTAAACTAATATAAGTTAAAAATGAAATAAAAATTAATGTTAATAGCTGAACTTAATTTTTTGCAATAGGGCTCCCACTACATCAACCAAAATCAATGGACTGGTTTCGTATTTTTCAGAGTTCGTCACCACTTACTAAGTATAATAAAACACGGTATATAATAAATAATCACCTCAGGAGTGACTAATTAAAAGGAAGTTTTACCCCAAAACTGACGTCTATTCACATAATATTGAGCTGAAACTGAAACAAAGCCATTGGTCTAGATTTATATAATCCCAATTCCCTGATCACCATAAAACTCATTTATTCCGATGAAGGAGTTTATTTTGCCTCCCAAACCAGTTGACAATTTTACTTCATTATTTACCGTTACTATACTATTGAAGTAGTGTTTTCATGTGAAATTATTTCCACAACAATTTGAGCTATTTTATTTAAATAGTGGTAGTTATTTTGTAGGAGAACCGTGCATTGTTACATTGGAATTTTAATTTACAGAATCCTCACCTACTCTTCAGCAAAGAACTAGAACTCCGTAATTAATGATAGCTACAATATTAATCAACTTTTTCGGAAGTAAATATTATGAATTCCGTGTTCATTACGAAACATGACATCTAATATTTTTCCTTTTCTAAACAAAATTAATGAGGATGAAACAGTTATTTTCCCATTTGTCACTGTTATCACAATGTCACTGTTATCACAATGTCTACATAACATCCATTTCCTCGTGTTCTAATAGTTTAAAAATTGAACTTTGAAAGATTGTTCATTAAATAATCATATTTTCACGCTGAATATTTAACACAGTTATCTCGGTCATATATATTTACCTTAGTTACATTTTATGGTCGAAAGGAAAAGTGTTCTAACTGTAACCCATAGTATTAATGATACTAATTATTTAATAAACTAGATAAGCAAAGTTTGCATCCAATATCCGTTATGAATGTGCAGGAATGTACCCATAAAAAACTTCAAATTATTTTGTTAAGAAATTTCAGGTGTTCACTATTGCGTTAGGTGGGCGAAAATCTAATAGCGTTTTTGGCATTGTCAGATTGTTTTCATATATCCATAAAATACATTATTTTTCAAAATTAAAGGAGATTCCATGCAATACTACACAATTAGCAGTCCCTCTGAGGAAATAAATGCAGGAATTTTGCTTTACATTAAGATATTTAGCATGGTTTTCATGCTACATAATACTACTATCAGTATTGGCTCTGGACTTCAGAAAGGGGTGAAGAAAATTCCTCCTCGGGATTCCTCCTCTTATTCGACAACGAACATCATCAAAACACATCACACTACTGGCGCAAGTGTTGTCAAATAGTATCTAAACATATCAAATGAGTATGAAAAAATCGCCAAATACTAATAAGAATAATACTCCATTCAGCCTATAACTGTAAGTGACGCAGCGATTATACTGCATCACCTCCCGAGACGCCACTGACTAATATCAAAATATACATACACTGTACTATATTTTACATTACTTTTTCAATTGTGAATATGAGGAGCGAGTTTTTCAATTTCCCACATAGAGGAGAAAATGGAATGTTCATTGTAGAGAACAGGAACTATCAGTCTACTCCTCCACAAACTATGCTCATATCTACTTATGAGTTCTGGTAACAAACTGTTCTTCCTATTCTTCTCCCACGAGCATCCCAGACATGATATATGATACACAATAGCGGGCAATTCTGTGTCTACTAAATGTAGCAAGACCGTCCTATTTGACGATATAGCCAGCAGATTAAACTCGAAGATGTCTGACATTATAGCCCAGATGGAAAAAGTGCTTATCGACAGCCCACCCAAAAGCCTAGAAGTCCCTCTCCTAATATACCATTCTGTCACTGTATCCTTGTTTAAACACAAATCCTCTATGGAAGATCAATAAGTAAAAAAAGTTTGTGAAAAGTTTGAGCAAAACATGAGCAACGTATTTAAGCATGAAATAAATCATAATGCAGCATACAGTTGCCTCGAGATTACGCTGAATCCTTTTCATCAGTACAAGAAACAAATAATACAGAAGTGAAATTGACTTGTTTTGTCTCTTTGACTTTGTTGGTTATCTTACACTGACGTAGGGGACCCAGCGTGTTAGCGAAACAGCTGCTTGCTGCATTATGATTTTATTCGTGCTTAAATAATTTGCTTAAGTTTTCTTTATTCTATGAAAGATATTAAGATGTTTTCTTCAGCTCGTAATGATGCCTGTTTAAACTATCATGATACTTTCACCAAAATTTTCTTTTTCCTGATGTTAGCGAAAATTTTCCGGATCCTGAGATCATTTTAGAAGATAGTCAGCCGAGTATGTAAATGAGAACACTTCTAAAATTGGGAAGAGAATCTTTATTATTAAATATATATAACCTACTACACGAAGAAGGCTCCACCGGCATGGATTGTATGAAGAACTCCATACAGTAAGTTTATATCTATTTGAATTGAATACAGAACTCATTTTAAGATAAACTGGCGAGCATACCTGCTGCATCTTTGAGCAGGGAGGAGCATTTATGTATATTGTTTACACGTGATTCAATAGATTTGCTAACCACTTTAATATCCAAAGTAGAAACTCCTATAGATGTGTCGGTGTGATGGCGTAGGAGTTCCTATGTGATTCAACTAAACTATGTCCACTCATTTATGGCACTCTAAACGTTCAGGTGCATAGTGAGGAAATCCTTAATATATATATTGAGCCATATGTAATATGAGGAAAGTGATGATTTTTTTCAATGGACAACATTTCGCTTTACGGTGGATCATTGATTCTCAATATGGTAAAAATGACAATGTGAAGCATATGGAATACCCAGCTTTCCCATACGACCTAAAATCAATTGAATACCAGGTTATGCGTATTGCAATGATGAATTCTCCTGAAGTCGTTACATGATATATAAGTAGAGCTGGTATGCACACATTACAACATCTAAAAAATCTGATGTGGGCAACACATGACTTTCCTTATATAATGTAATGAATTTACTACTTTTACAGTAAAAAAGATAGGTTTTTCTTATAGTAGATAATAATATCAAGATATTGAGTTTTCGACAACTAGTCGTCATTTTCATTGATTTAGCGTCATTTTTATCCATTTGGCGAGATTTCCGTTAATTTGGCAACATTTAAAAAAGTCGCCAAGTTGGCAACATTCCGCCAAATTCGTCTCCAAAATCTCGCCAAGCGTTATGGACAAAGATATATGTTATTCTTACAGCAGACAAATGATTATTGGCGTTCAAATACAAACGTATTACTCAAAGTATCTTTTTTCATGAATGGAATGAGCTAGATCCACGAGAATGATGTCACTAAATTTATCGCATGGTAATACATATGAAAAGTGAACATATTTCTCAATAGGAAATTTTTTTTTTCATTTTATATGACTTTTTGATAATTTTTTTGAAAAATATGCAATATCTCGGGAACGGTTCATGTTAGCGTTCTAAAATTTATGCCAATCGTTTTCTAATGAAAAATTACATAATAATTACATGTCTATTTGCGTAACTTTATTATGGGTTTTGATTTTTTGACGATTTTTTCAAAATTTCATTCGAAAATTTAGGGGGCTTATGAACATTCGATTGAGTATAAAAACAATAGGCTGCCAGTATTTCTGGATTGTGATTTTTGTACCAAATTTTGTTCGAATCGCTCCATTCGTTTGTCAGTTATCGTCTCCACAGACTCACTGACACACACACACACACATACTTTCACACACAGACATCACTTCAGAAATGTTTGATTCGTGATCAGAGATGCTTGAAACGTGCTCTCCCATCGAAAACTCAAATTCGAATTTTCGTCCCCGTCACAATACTTTCCTTATACATTATGTATATAAGGAAGGTAATAAAGTTATTTACTTATGAAGGCATGGAACAATCGTATTATTATATCTGTACAAATATCTAGTTAATCGTATCTGTGTACATATATAAATAAATATACATCTTTGTAATTCTGCATGTCTTATATTATTATTACTCGAATTCGAATTTTCGACCCCATCACAATACTTTCCTTATACATTATGTATATAAGGAAAGTAATATTGCCAGAATAAAAACACTTTACCAAACTTGGGTGCTTGCAAGATTATGTTATACATTATTATCTGTTACACATAAACGTCTAAGTTGTTTTTTTTATTCCTATATTTTGTCTAGACTTTTTAGATGTTAGAATCGTTTTCAAAATAGATCATCTAACAATTACGTTACATGCAACTAATAAGGCCAACGACCGTACCGTGCTGAAAACACCGGTTCTCGTTAGATCACCGAAGTCAGGCAGCATCGGGCGCGGTTAGTACTTGGGTGGGTGACCACCTGGGAACACCGCGTGTTGTTGGCTCTTTTCGGGTGCGGCAGCCCAGTGGTTAGCGCGCGATTCTCGCCGCTGCCAGAACTGCCGCCGTGTTCATGCGGAGTACGATCACGTTAAACATGTGGGTCCGTAAGTCCTTCCGAGAGGTTGGTGGTAGGGGAAGGAGGGTACGGTCCCTGTGGATGCCTCCCCCACTGGGTTCCGGTCTAAATTGGGTGGCACTTCCCGGCCGTCCAAACAGTTACCTTACACCTTTCTGGTAGGTCGGACGGTCTGGGTCTCAACAACAACAACAACATGCAACTAATACTTCCTAAATCAACTTTGAATTTCACTTAATTATCTAATTTTTGAAAACTTGTGCATGAAAAACTTATTGTATCTTAGCCGAGCAGCTTAGATAATATGAAACTCATGCTTGAAAAAATTTCAACACCGTGAAGGAATCACGCGATTGAGGTAAAACTTACAGCAAATGCAAATTAGGGTGTGCTATGCGAATGGTTATGATTTCAGAGTCACCGCGCATGCGTGAGTTGAGCAGCGCCCTCTGAACTGCTGTTTAAGTCTTATACATAGAGAACTGTAGCGGGACATTGAAAATAGTCTATGGTTGTATGCCAGCGATAAACATTAGATGAGAATTCACTGTGCTTCTACGACGACAGAGGGCACCATATAAGCAAGTTACGGAGTTTGAACGGGGAAGAATGATCGGCCTCCGTGAAGAAAATTTTTCTTATCGCGGAATAGCAGCTCGTATGAAGGATATTGCCACGTCAGTGATGCGAGTGTAGAAGCAGTGGATTGAAGAGAACCGGATGAATCTCAAATCCGGGAGTGGACGAAGAGATGTTACGTCAGCACGAGATGATAGACAGCCCAACCGCATGGCATTGATGGACCATACATATTTATCTCGACAGTTGTCAGAACGTTGGAGTACCGCTACAGGTGTGTCACTATTCGCTTCAACAATTCATCAGCGTCGGCTGCACCTTGGACTTCGTGCAAGAATTACTTTGTACAGGATTCCCCTGACGCAAAACCATCGACGCCTGTAGATTCAATTGACTCATCAACATATACACTAACGTGCCGATTGGCAACCAGTCGTATTTTCCAATGAATCCCACGTTAATTTGGGGTACAATGGTGAGCGCATCCACATTAAATGCTATATCGGGGAACTTCATCTTCCGGAGTGCGTTATCCAAAGTTATAGTGGACGAACGCCAAGCATGAAGGTTCGGAGCTTCATTGGATAACTTGGACAATCTCAACTGCTAAGATTTATGGGTAATCTCAGCAGCAGCCGCTACATGAGAGAAGTTCTGTAGCCCGAAGTCGTAATCTTCCTTCAACACATTTCTGGAGCTGTATTTCAACAGGACAATACCGGTCCACACACTAAGAATGTTCAAAACTACTTTTCAGCACAACAGATACAGCTTCTTCCTTGGCCTTCCCATTTCTCGGATACGTCGCCTATTGAACATGACTGAGATTTCGGCGCGCGGCGTCTCGCTCGTAACTCTCGTCCCTTAGCTAATACAGCTGAACTTTGGGTTTGGATAGAAGCAATCTGGATTGCTCTTCTTCAGGTACAAATTCAAAATATGTTTGATTCGATGCCACTTCGTATAGAAGCACTTATTGAAGTGAGTGGTGGCTTCACCAAATACTCTATTTTCGATATTTGTTTTTTGCTTTAAAAATGTAATCGCTTATTTGTATCAATACAGGCTGTTTGTATATTAACTTTCATTGAATTCCGATGATTCCTTCAGGATGTTATATTTTTTATATACAGGAGTATACATGAAGTATATTGCTACAAATTAAATACAGGGTATATAAATTTGCTCGATTATATTATATAGCCAGAACCTCAATATTCTATGTATCTGATCTGCGCTCATTGTCGTATCCAAAAAGTCTCTTGTTAACTGAAACTAAATTAATTATTTAATTTATGTTATTTTGGTACATTCCACAGAGGTTTAAAATGCATTATATAATTAACATTCATTTTTTTCTAATATGGCTTTCCTTTGATAATAACTTTTGAAGTAAATTATAATCTGTCTTATAATCTGTCAACCGTTAATACACATCTCCAACAATTCGAATTTAGACATACTTGTAAACAAGTTTTAACATTTGCACTATTGCAGAATTTTATATGTGTATAAAAGGACAATAATATTTTCGCTTGACTTAATATTTAAATTGTATGTTATCTGTTTTCAAAGCACAAATAATAATTATAAATGTTTCAGGGAAAATATATACAAGGAAGGAATAAATATAAAAATCTTTCACAACAAACTCTAAAATTTGTTAAAATAATTTCCCTTTCCTAAATTTACTTTGCATTGATTTTCATAAATTTGATTTAATAAAATATGAAACTTTAGCTAAAGACAACTTCCTTCTGTTCATTACCATGTCCACCATAAAAAGCACAAATTTACTGCCAGAGAAAAGATTCATTGTTTATTAGCGAATAACTCCTGAAGAGATCCCAGCTTATCAAACAAAGAAATCAGTCCCTTTGGAATTCCAAACAACCTATCTGAATACTAATCAGTGTTCTGCAAAGAATACAAAAAGGTAGTAAGATAACTTTTCGCTTTTCTTGGGGGATTCTTTTTTCTTTTAAGCCCTCACTGACATTTTGCATTTATAAATCAGGGAGAAGTTTCAGACAATGGAAATCAATAGATTCACACAGTACAGCTTGTGGTGGAAAAGGGAATTTTAAGAAAAAGTTGTTAATAACTCTTGTACCAAAGGGAAATCAGATCATTTATCCCCAGCTGGATAGATGACACTATCCATTAATCTACTGAGATTTTATTTCTTTAAATATTTGAAATATGATCTGTTGAAGGTAAAGGGTTCTTTTTCCGTTATGACTAGTTTTCTGTGTTGTATCGAATGATATATATTGTGCTATTTTCTATACTGTATTCATATCATTGTATTATTGTTAAGTGACTGAGATAAATAATTCTATTCGAAAGTGTTTTATTTCATAATACTTTTTGATTAGGAAAATGTTATTATAAACCCATTGATATCTCGCAATGATCGTATCCTGATATGGGTTCATTTAATGTGTTAAAATGCGCAATTGCCTATGTTGCTACAATTATAACATAAGTAGATTCAAACAGTTCACTTTGGTAGGACTAGAGTTATAGTTATGGTCAAAATATTTATACAGACAGTGTGCAATACGCTGCAATGTGTAACATAAATGAGAAGCAGTCTCCCAAAAAATGTATTTCACGTTCTCCGCGATTACACGCCACAGATTATTGTACAACTTAGGTGAAGTGGGTGTGAGGCTATAGAAGCCAGTGACCTTCCGACATACGGTCTCACTCCCAGTGGGGGAATACAATGATATGGTGAAGCCAGTTTTGCGTGAAGCAAGTTTTGCGTGATTTCTTCCAACCTGTACCGAGAGGGCGTTTGCACAGGAATTATTTTCATGGCCGCAGTGGTATATCAGGCAGCATTGATGGAAGTAATAAGAAACACCAATGTTGATTTCTGGCTGAAAGAGTTTTTGAGAAGAAAATGAGTCTGGTTATCTGCAAGGTTTAAACATTTTAATAATATCATTTAACATTTTAAAGAAAACATAAAGAAAAACATGCTAGATTTTAAATATAATTTAAGATAGGTGTCATAAGGTAAAATTGTTCTTATCACAAATTACCTGTATAGGACTTACCTATGATGCCGCCACTAAGGGTGGAGCATGTAAGCTCCCGGTTCTCAAGCCCGGACTACGAACACACAAAACATAAAGAAATACACATGCTTAATTGCTCAATTTATTTTAATATTTTACTTAATAGATATCTATTGTATCTGGAGTAACTATGCTATAATTAAATCAATTATTAAAAGACACATAATACTAACAATATTACATTAATATATATATTTATTTACACACATAATAACTTTGACTTAAATTTCTTAAAAACAGTTTCCTTTAAACAATCGATAAAGAATAGTTCTTATAGTTCAATATTACGAACTCGTTCATATGGTCTACTCATTCGAACTGGTAGTCAATTAATTTAATAATTGTTAAAGGTGTGCCTTCCGTGCTAATAGTGACAATTGAAAGTTGGTTACCTTTTCTCTTTGTGTTACGTGCATATTCGTGCTATTTCAATGATGTAGGAAAACCGTTACACATCTAACTGCACTCGCTACCATTTTATTGCTCACATTCTATAGACACTTTTCACAAACCCAAGAAAACATGATGCTGACTCGTTCGAAAATTTTAAATCGACTAAAAAACCTCAGGTGCGTCTAGGACGCTGTCGAAAAATTGCATCTCCTGGAAAGTTCTAGAACATTCTCTCAAACCTTTTTCTTTTCACATTGTAGTGTCGTTGTTGATTCGTTGAAGTGAAGAAGGGGATGCGCTGCTTATTTATGTTTGTATTGCCATTGGCTCCCTCTGCAGCATTTAAATAGCTCATTAGCTAGGTTGGCATCCGCAATTGGAATTGCAAAATGGCTAGGTTGGCATCCGTAATTGGGTGGAAACATGTAATACAAATATTGTGTTACATGATATCCCCCCTTGCAGAGAGAAAATTTCAGCACATGGTAAACATTGCACTGAATACATATGTGTACACATTGCGGCCACTGTGGAAATGTTGCTTTGATCCACTGCACATATATCTGTCACAGAAATGCAGATCACCGCATGTAAGACACACTATATTGTAACATTGACATACATATATCGGTGCATTACAACCGACATGTCACTAAAATGAAGGAACTCACTGTTCGGAAGATACACCATCGTACTTGGTAACACATATAATGGTGTACATGAAGAAATTATGACTGTTCGGAAGGCACACAATATTGTCACATGGAATTATCACGAGCACGGAAGACACCTTATTGTCACATGGAATTATCATGAGCACGGAAGACACCTTATTGTCACATGGAATTATCATGAGCACGGAAGACACCTTATTGTCACATGGAATTATCATGAGCACGGAGGAATGAGTCACCATCCTGTGACTTAACTTTCAAAGTTCCGGTACTTCAATATTTATATTTTCATTATGTTGCTTAGTATAGTCTATTGTACACTTCAAATGAAGACTATCATAATTGTTATTTGCATTCCTATTTATATACAAGTTCACAACATTACATTAAACACTACGCAATTTATTACCTTGATTTCTCATTTTCACAGACGTAAATAATTTTTAGACAATTTTTTTTTTTAACTGTATATATTTCTTATTTGTTACAATGAATAACATATTATATATTTTTGTGTGTATAAATCATGACTCTTTTGAACACCATATTTATATCATATTACATCTCGGCCTTTAAAATATCAAATATATCTACTCATTTCGCTACTCCAAACTACTGTGTATCTCATAATACGCACTTTCAATTCTCTCTTCGACTGCCCTTTCGTGTGACACAACTGCGCGGGAGGAAGGGAGAAAAGAAAAAAAAGAAAAAATTTTGCTTGACCCGTAGCTTTCCTCTGCTCCCCTCAACGCGTTTCTATGACAACTGCGAATTTGTTGACCCCCACGGCGAGCCTTGAATGAGTGTCTTCATTGTTTGCAGAGCGCAAACTTACGTAAAAGGGATTTTAACTGCCTTTTGCATGTATCGCTAAAGATTTAATCGTTATCGTGCAACTTTGGCGGTAACCTCTTCTCAAGCGCGGGCTTTTAGACTGCGTGTTTTCGTAAAAGGTCTGTATACACTATTTATGCAATATATATTTATTAATTTACTAATTATTATTTACATCAGCTGTGAGTGTTTATTTTGACTTCACACATTTATTTATTTATTTATTTATGATTATTATTTATTCTGTCAGCTTTTATTCTGTCAGCTTTTTATAAACTATCAATTAATAATTTTATGATTTTGAATATCCTGTACTTGCTTTTACCATGTTCCATGACTTTATTTTGCATTTTATTAATTATGTTATACTATTTTTTCAAGACCCGCACAAGAAAAGGAAAAAAAAAAGATATCGTAAGGAATTCCATTCCATGCCTGCCATTCTAGAAAGACTTGATAAAATTTTGATGTTCATTCTGACTGTTACCACCTTTCGTTTTCAAGCAAGACAAATTGCAAGTAAGTGAAATTTAATTATCTCTCTCCTTTTTTCTTCTAACACCTTAGTTTATTTTATTTTAGAACATTGAGGGGTATTGTATGTATTATTTATCACTTCTACATATTTTTTCTGATATTTATTGCTCTATTCATAAAATGTATCCATACATAAATGTTTATTTATTACCTATATTTTTATTTTATCCTCATATTTACAAAATCCTCATATTTACAAAAAAATTATCCTCATATTAATTTTACAAATATGTTATTCTCATATTTATTTTACAAAATATATTATCCTCATATTTGTTTTATAAAAAATATTATCCTCATATTTATTTTACAAAACTACCTTTATTTCATTATTAATTTTTTTTTAAAATTATACATTTAATGCCTTCATTACCGTTACACTAATATAACATATTTTGCGTTTTCGAACATAAAATTTTCATATTAAATTTTTATCATTATATATTATTTTGCTTTCGAATACTATTTTTTGCGTGTCCTTAGATTATAACGTCTAGTACTCCCATCATTTGGATTATTGGCGTTATATTCTTTGTTTACATGCGATTGACTTCTGTCAACAGTTCGCCGTGTTTGTTTACTTTGTAAATACTTTTTACGCGACTCTGCTTTATATAATTTATTCGCGTGAACAACTATCCATTTTTTATTTGGATCGTTCATAGGTGTGATAGCGTAATTATTGTTACGGATCACCTTTACGATGCGATATGGCCCTTGAAATTTTTTTTGTAATTCTGTGGTGGGTCTCAGGTTTTTTAAGTACACAATTTGTCCTTTTAATAATTTCTGCTGTCTAACTCTTTTAAAAATTCTTTCTTGGCGACTTTGGGCTTGAATTTGTTTTCGTTTTGTATATCTATTAATTTTTTCCGCTAAAGTAAGTGCTTCACTGACGTCATTATCATATTCAGTTTTAGTTAAATTCGGACTGTCATCAGGGTCCGCTATTTCCAGATTATTTTCTCCGGGTAATTTCAAATCTCTGGTAAGAAACAAAATAGCGGGACTGTGGTCTATATTTGCGCTGGGTGTTGCATTATGAAATAATTTTACATATGGCAAGGCTTTGTGCCAATTAAAGTTTGGTCAGCCATTGCTGCCAAAGAATTTTTTATTCCTAAGTGGCTTCTTTCTAAAATTGTATTTGAGCTAGGTTTGTAAATAGACGTAGATTTTATTTTTATACCATGTTGCTCTGCGAATTTTTTAAATTCTTCGCTTTTTAGTTGTCTCTCGTTATCACATAAAATCCAATTTGGTACTCCGTTTGAAGCTATCCAATTTGTTACTACCTGTAATACACTCGCAGTTGTAATATTTCTCACGGGTACTGCCTCCAGGAATCTCGAGTAATGGTCTATCATCGTTATAATGTACTCGTGCTGTCCGTTACTTCTCGGTAGCTTCCCTACAATATCTAATGCCACCGTGTGATTTTGTTTACATGGACGTGGGACACGTTGTAATGCCATTGGTCTTATAGCCTTATTTTTGTAACATAAGCATGCATCACATGATGCGCAAAAATTTTTTACATCACTGTATGCCCCTTTCCAGTAATACTTTCTATTCAGAATTTGATATGTTTTTTCTACTCCAAAATGCGGTGTATGAGCTAACTCAATAACTGCGAATTTTAGACTGTGAGGTATTAGAATTCTGTCCTTTTGCATAGGATTTCTGATATTTCTAGCAGTCTTTATCATAATTAATCCTGTATTTACATCTCTATAGTATTTATTTACATATTTTGGCTGCTTAGATTTTGCATTCAGTCCGTTAATAATTTTCTTTATCTCTCTATCTTTTGCTTGCTCTTCTAAAATTTTGGCTATCGTTATCGCGCTGTCATTAGCAATAATGTTATTTATTAATTTAGTCTTAGTTTGTTCAGAAAAAATTTGTCGCGACATAAAATCACTGGGATTATCTTGTCCTTTAATGTATTTTATATCGAAAGAATATTGTTGTAAATTTAATAACCATCTTGCGATTAAATCAGAATTTTGATTTTCTAAGTGTATGTAGTGAGTTAAAGCTTTAGAATCAGTAAATACCGTAAAATGCGTACCATATAAAAAATCTTTGAAATGTATTATAGCGTCGTGAATTGCTAACAATTCTAGCTTCATGCTCGGATATTTCTTTTCACTGTCTGAAAGTTTCCTGCTATAATACTCGATAGGATGAAAATTTCCATTCACTGATTGAAGTAAAATTCCTGACGCGGCTACTTTTGAACAATCAGTCGACAAAAAGAACGGCTTTGACATATCAGCTGCCTTGACTACCGGTTTCGATAAAATCGCGTTTTGCAATGTTACAAACGCTTCTTCGCATTTCTCCGTCCATATAAATTTCTTATCCTTCTTTGTTAACTCAATTAATGGATTGCATAGTTCAGAAAAATTTGGTATGATCTGCCTAAAATAATTACATAAACCTAAAAATGATTTTACTTTTTTTACTGTCGTTGGCACAGGGAAATTCGTTATTTTTTGTACATTATCATCTGAAGGTGTTATGCCTTCCTTACTTATCTTAAATCCTAGAAATTTAATGTTCTCTTTACACATTTGTAATTTTGAAGGGTCAATGGTTAAACCAAATTTACCTAATCTCGAAAATACCGTTTTTAATTTCTCCAACATTTTCTCGAATGAATTTGCGGCAATTACAATATCATCTAAATAAAATTCAATTTTCTGATCTTTTAAATCTCCTAAGCATTTCATCATTAGTAATGAGAAATATGCTGATGAGTTTTTTGCCCCAAAAGGTAATCTATTAGGTCTATACGAGCCATCATTTGTTATGATATTTAATCGGAAACTATCCTCCGGTTTGATTTTTATTTGGAAAAACGCGGACTTTAAGTCTATCACCGTGTACAAATTGTGGCCTGCGATGTTGTGCAGAATGTCGCTGATTTTACCAATATTTACGGGCAGTAATTCAGTAATTTGATTAAGTAGCCTATAATCTACGGCTAAACGATATTTTTGTTCTTTATTGGCATCATTACTATTAATACTGGCTTTCTTCTTTATCAATAAGCATGGGAACGCATAATTACTTGTAGATTTTTCTATAATTCCAGCTTCACACAATTGTTTGATTTCACCTTCTAGTACAGGTTTTAACATTTTTGGCAAGGGATAAGGTTTACACTGAATTGGGTATTGGTGTAGTAAATTAAATTCCGGTACTATTTCTTCTGTCATTCCCAGCGTTTTGTATGATTTCGCAAATACATCATAATTTTGTAACAGTAATTTTAGCAATATATGTTTTTCATTTTCTTGTAAGTGATCTAGTTTAAAATCTTGCGGTGTTAATTCCGCTTTTCGTAACGCTGAAATGTCCATTTTTTGTGGATCATTTAAGCTTTCGATATTGTTAATCTGTAAAATTTTATCAGTATCATGTTTCTCTTCACAAATTTCAAACTGCGGTGTTACAGTACCAAATATCATATTTTTATTTAGATGAATCTCTTCTTCTGTTTTATTTGTTATTATAGTAGAAATATATTTTCTATTATTTACATAATGTATAGAATTTTGAGTATGTAAATCTTTCATTGAGTTTGTAATATTTAACAATACATCCTTAACTTCAAAATAATTTTCGCTTAATTTTAATTTTATTGATTTTGTTTCTTGAGGGAGTAATTTAATTTTATGCGCTAAGCTTGCATTTAAGCATTGAATATGTTCAACTCTTGTATTATTATTTTCTGGTTGCTGTGCTTTTTTCTGATTTTTGTCTTGAAATGGTATAGATATGGATTCTTTGACAAACTTTAATATTAATTTATTTGTGTCAATTATGGCATGATGATTTTTGAGAAAGTCAAATCCTAAAATTATTTCATAAGGGGTGTTGTTTAATTGTTTAGTTATAAAAAATGAATTTTTGCATCTTTTGTTTTCAATTTTAAAGCTGAAGCTTATGCATTTTGAAAATTGAATGTTTTCTTTGGTCATAGTCTGTATTTTTACTTGTCTAGATAAATAGTTAATTTTAATTTTATTTTTTATTTTTTGAAAAATTCTATCTGATAATAAACTGACACTTGCGCCACTATCTATGAGAGCCACTGTTTTTATGTTCTCTAAATTTATGTTAATCATTGGCAATGCGTCACTCTGTCCATATGTTGAATTCAGTAAATGTTCATTTAAATTTTGTGCATCCTTATTAATTTTGCTTGCCATTTTATGGGATCTCGAATCCTTATTTGATGCCTTATAACTTTCTATATGTCTTTTATTTCGAGGTCCCTTTCTTAGTTTAAATATTCATTATTCTGATATTGCCTATGATTGCTTTCATAATGTGGTCCATTATTCTGATATGATCTTCTGTTATTACTTTGAAATTGTCTGTTGTTATTTCCTGCACGCCGCCGTATTCCCCGGTTATTTATGAAATTACCTCTTCTGAAATTCGCCCTACTATAGTGTGCATAATTATTTTGAATAGTGGGTCTTTGTTGAAAATTGGTAGTTTCCTGAATGTTATTTCCATTTGTCATCGCCCTTTTTAAATTGTCTTGTACTTTATGAAGCATATAGCATTCGGACATCCAGTGATTGTTACGACCACACGCTATACAGAATTTCTGTGGCGGGTTTTCTGCAGTATTTTCCGTTTTTACATGATTTATTTCCAGATTCTCACTTATTTTATTTTCTACATCAATACTATTTACACAATCATTTTGTTCCTCCAATGCGGATTCTATTACTTCAGCTATTCTCACTGCTTCCTCAAAAGTTTTCGGATCATTTTTTTTTTATTTCTGTTCTTAAATCTTCTCTGACTATATGTAAAAATTTGGTGAGTTTAATTTTCTCTGTAATTTTTTTTACATTTGCGTCCATTGTTTCATCTACTTCTAGAAAAATTATCGCCTGGTTTTCGATTTCTTGTGCAAGCTCCTTAATTGTCATATTTGGTAAATGTTTCAGATTGTTAAAATTGTTGTGTTTTTGCACTAATGTTTGTTTCCTTTCAAATTTGTTTTTTAATAACTCCATAAATTTTTCATATGATTTTTCCTTTTGCAGGGCAATATTTTCTGCTAGAAATTGTTGAGCCTTTCCCTTTAATCTTGATTTGACAATTATAATTTTCTCTTGTTCGGACCATGATGTTAACTCCGCTATTTCCTTAAATTGTATGATAAAGAAATTGACATTATTTTCCTTTTGTCCATCAAATGATGGCAACATCTGCATAATTGGCAACGATGTATTTTGCTGCGCTTGATTTGCGGGCATCTGTATCTGGATCGCGTTATTTGCCGAACTATCTGTTACTCTGTTATTTATATGTACCTCCTGCTGTATATTATCGATAATTGGAGCATCTTGCCTCGATCTTTTACTTATTTGCCTAGTTTTATTCGGCGCCATGATTTAATACACTGTTATACAATTCTGACTCTATATTAAATATTTATGCTAATACATACATATATACACAATAATATAATACATATTAAAATTATCATTTTCATGCATATTCTTATCGTTCTACTGAGTTATATCTCATTATTAAATTCATTGTTAAATTCAATATTACATTCCACTTATTATTAAATTCACTTTTATATTCAACTCATTATTAAATTTAATATTATCTTCAAACTCATTATTAAATTCAATATTATATTCAAATTTATTATTAAATTTAATTTTGCCTTTTACTTATATATTTTACTTTCTCTTATGAAAATTAATTCTCTCCGAGCTTGACCACATACGGCACCAATTCGTGCGGCGACATCATGTCATAAGGTAAAATTGTCCTTATCACAAATTACCTGTATAGGACTTACCTATGATGCCGCCACTAAGGGTGGAGCATGTAAGCTCCCGGTTCTCAAGCCCGGACTACGAACACACAAAACATAAAGAAATACACATGCTTAATTGCTCAATTTATTTTAATATTTTACTTAATAGATATCTATTGTATCTGGAGTAACTATGCTATAATTAAATCAATTATTAAAAGACACATAATACTAACAATATTACATTAATATATATATTTATTTACACACATAATAACTTTGACTTAAATTTCTTAAAAACAGTTTCCTTTAAACAATCGATAAAGAATAGTTCTTATAGTTCAATATTACGAACTCGTTCATATGGTCTACTCATACGAACTGGTAGTCAATTAATTTAATAATTGTTAAAGGTGTGCCTTCCGTGCTAATAGTGACAATTGAAAGTTGGTTACCTTTTCTCTTTGTGTTACGTGCATATTCGTGCTATTTCAATGATGTAGGAAAACCGTTACACATCTAACTGCACTCGCTACCATTTTATTGCTCACATTCTATAGACACTTTTCACAAACCCAAGAAAACATGATGCTGACTCGTTCGAAAATTTTAAATCGACTAAAAAACCTCAGGCGCGTCTAGGACGCTGTCGAAAAATTGCATCTCCTGGAAAGTTCTAGAACATTCTCTCAAACCTTTCTCTTTTCACATTGTAGTGTCGTTGTTGATTCGTTGAAGGGAAGAAGGGGATGCGCTGCTTATTTATGTTTGTATTGCCATTGGCTTCCTCTGCAGCATTTAAATAGCTCATTAGCTAGGTTGGCATCCGCAATTGGAATTGCAAAATGGCTAGGTTGGCATCCGTAATTGGGTGGAAACATGTAATACAAATATTGTGTTACAATAGGTGTTTACATAGTCGCCACACATAATGAATTCATGAAGAATTAATAATAAACGATAAATGACACATAAGTGTACAGACTGTAGATAGGAGGAGCTTCGATTCACAGCATGGAAGCTACAAAGTGCAACATGTTAGTGAGAAGTAGTCAATTTCGTTGAAACAACATCGTTGATATTATTTTTTACTCGACACGAAAGTCTTATTAAAATTTATGTTTCATAAATTATATGTCATTGAACTCTATGTCATCTGCAGCATTTAAAACCACAGTTAGTTTTTCGTTTTATTGTTTGTGTTATTAGTTATCTGCCATGGACGAAAACTACTGATTTTCTTGCTTGGAATTTGGCTACTAGAGAGAATTGTGCATTTGGCTGATATTGGATTGCATATAACGCCAAAAGTACACAGAAATGCGACTAATCTTCTAAACATAGGTACTTCTTATACTGTTAGCACAAAAATGAAATTTTAACTTCGAGAATTTGCTTAGTTCTCACTGGAGCACTCAGCCAGCTATTAAAACTTAAAAAGCCATCAACAACAGAACTTCCGTGGTTATAATCGATATGTTTCCATCTTCTCTATTTCAAAGACATTTTCTGTAGAGCATAACTTGGTTATACATGTGCAGTGAATCTTGAATCAATTTCCCTACATCAAAGCGAAGTTGTTTACACAGTGTATAACATTTTCGCCATTCATGATTTTTTGCACCAAACTAGTCAAAAATTATGTTATGACATTACTTTATTCCACTTGGAAGGTACTGACGTAAATCATATGATACATTTAGAAAATTCACTAAATGAATATTTTGAAAATTTATTCAAAATTGCAAATACTACACCAGAGAAATTGAGCACATCTGCCTTATTTCAAACCATCTAATTGTAATAATGTATAATTTAATAATCTAAATATAGTAGAAATAACAGGTTTATTACGGTATTTCTCTTCCCAATACAATGTTCTCAAAATAAAGAAAGAGCAATATGCCAATGAAAAGAATCATTCTTTATTATGGAATGTCTCCCACAGTGAGCGGAGTTTATCAAACAAAATAACCTTCTGTGGAAGTCCAAACATATGATATGAATACTAATCACCGATTGTCCCAGGATTACAAAAATGGTGACATTAATTGCTTCTTTTCTTGGGCGATTAGTTTTATTTCCTGATTGATATTTGAAATGTGAATACCATTAAAAAGTCCCAAATGTATATACCATTAAATGTATATACCATTAAAAGTATACCAGAGAATGGAAATAAATTCAGTGGCTCCTATTGACAACTTTATTTTAAATAGTTATAAATTAAATGGTTCTATACCATTTGTAAATAACCCACAAAGATAATATATGTTTTGCTTTAATTGCATTATCGAAAATAATGTAATAGTGTTGGATACCTAAGAAAATGATTAATAAGAACAAGACTTTAATTGAGTTATTTTTCTGTAATTAATGTATTTAAATTCGTCAATATTTCGTACGCAAATATTATGTGTTTGTTAGGCACAACTCAAAATGTGGTAATTATTGTGAAATTTTATTCTCAGAAAGATTAGAATATACCGATATCAGGATTTCGAATAAAATGAACTAAAATTTTAGCTATCCACTAGTTAAATTGAATAAAATGTCACTTTAACTACACTACTTATTGTTTTGAGAGTACTATATAACATGATCAAAATAGTTGATATTGATGTAAAATGCATAACAAACATTAGTTCATTTGTTGAATAAATTTACACTTATGAAGATGAGCCTATCAAAACAATGTAAATATAATTCTTTGAAAATTAATTTTTAATTTTTTTTTCAAATGAATTTCATTTTGTTTAGCAATTTATGGCGATTAGACTTAATAGAAATTACTCAGTGTGGCTCTATGCCCTGGTTAATTCTATAGATGCTTAAATTTTCAGCCTTCTTGGTTACAAATGAGGGAGATCAGCAGGGTCTGGAAAGACTTTTCGACCATTCTTCATTTTGTTTACCCCTAGGTCAGAAATCAAAAACGTGTACCTGATTTCTCTGGCAGTTGATATTATAAGTATCGAAGAATTCAGTGTTTTAAATCACACTGTGGCGTTTGAATATTTTAGAAATACCAACCTTTTATCCGCCCCCGAAACTAGAGAATAGTAAAGTGTGAACGAAATCTGTCTATTTAAACATCTCGCTACCAACTATCTCCAGCTTTAATTGTATATTATTTGAAATATTTTATGCACTTATTACTTTCCTTATATACATAATGTATAAGGAAAGTATTGTGGCTGGGTCGAAAATTCAAATTCGAGTTTTCAAAGGGAGAGCACGTTTCAAGCATCCCTAATCACGAATCGAACATTTTTGAAGTGATGTCTGTTTGTGTGTGTGTGTGTGTGGAGGCGATGTCTCACTAACGAATAAAGCGATTCGAATTAAATTTGGTACAAAAATCACAATCCGGGAATACTGGAAGCCTATTGTTTTAAAACACAATTGAATATTCAGAACTCCCCTAAATTTCCGAGTGAAATTTTGAAAAAATCATCAAAAAATCAAAACCTTTAATAAAGTTACGTAAATAGACATTTCTTATGTAATTTTTCCTTAGAAAACGATTGGCATAAATTTTAGAACGCTAACATGAAACGTTCTCGAGATATTGCACATTTTTCAAATAAATTTATCTAAAAATCCCATAAATTAAAAAAAATATTAACTGTTAAGAAACATGTTCACTTTTCATATGTAATATCATACGATAAATTTGGTGCGATCAATCTCGTGGATCTAAGTCTTTCCATTTACGAGAAAGGATACTTTGAGTAATACTTTTGTATTTGATCGGGAATAGTCATTTATCCGCTGTAAGAATAACTTATTTCTCCGTACACAACGCTTGGCGAGATTTTGGGGATGAATTTAGCGGAATTTCGGCAACTTGGCGACATTTTCAAATGTTGTCAAATTAAAGAAAATCTCGCTAAATGCATAAAATGACGCTAAATTAATGAAAATGACGACTAATCGAAGAGAATTCAATATCTTGGAAAGAGTATATCTACTATAAGAAAACCATTTTTTTTACTGTAAAAGTAGTAAATTCATTGCATTATATATGGAAAGTCATGTGCTGCCCACATTAAATTTTTGTAATTGGCGCACATTTAGGGAGAAATTTACTTGATTGGTGTGGTGCATTCAAGCTGAGTAGCTGAGCTGTGCACAGAAAGTCGCCAATTCTGTGAATAGACTGGTGATCATCGTTTCATTTTTTACAATAGCTGAATGTTTTCATCATTCATTTAAGAAAAAAGTAGCCCTAAAACGTTCTACAGCGTAAAAGAAATTGCTTTCTTAAAATGTAACTCAAATAATTGCAATAATTATACAATGTACATTTTATATTCGATATTGAATTTTTCCATCAGAAGAATTATACACAAAATAAAAGGTAACTCTGAAAGAGAAATAATTTCTCTTTAGAGAATAACTCCTGGAGCGAGTCGAGTTTAGCAGAAAAAAAAAGGAATGACTTTCTCTGGAATGTCAAACAGCTGATCTGAATTCTAATAGAGTTTATCAAAGAGTGCTAAAAGGGGCTAACATTGTGTTTCGTTTTACTTGAGCAATTATTTTAAATTTTCTGATTGGTATTTTGCGCTTATACATCTGGAAAAACTTCTTGAGCCATACAGTAACACAACTTTAAGTAAAATGACAGTGACAAGGGGAGAGAGCACTGCAAGACACTATTAATAGATATGATTTCACGCTGCATACCCTATATCTATTTCTTGAAACTGCAGTGGTTAAAATAATACGAAATGACGAGATGGAAAGGTCTATAAGTATTAATATGAGGTCTGAAATTCGGAGTCAAGTTTCTGATGTATATTTTAATTTTTGTCATCCTTGAATGCAAATAAATGGCATCTGTTACAGTCTGTGTTCTGTATGCATCGTTTTGTGATAATCAAATATCGCTTTATATATATACGTAATTTAGTATTTATGTAGGAGTTAATGGAAAAAGACCGTAAGTTAGCAGTTAGTAAAATTGTGGTAGTAATGTGCTGATATTTTGATGCAAATAGAGGAAAAAGAAAATTCTTCTACATTTGAATGAATCGCAAAATAACAAAATTAAATTAATGTAAATATAAGCATGCTTTTCAAAACAGATAAGTTTTAAACATTAAAGTTTTAAGCAAACTTTAACTGAAAAGATATATTAACAAGAAAGATCAATCATGCATAAAGCATTGATTATGAAACACTTTCCAACTTCAATGCAATTTTATATAAACATCTCTGAAATGCGATGCTTTCCTCTGTAATATTTTTAAATTATCACAATACTACATTAATTTATTATATTTGAAAACTTCATCGAAGAAAATGAAATTCATTCAAATGGCGGTATTGAAATAAAAATTGCCTGGTTTAAACATCTCTAAAATGCGATACATTCCTCGGTAATATTTTTAAAATTATCATAATAATACAATAATTTATTATATTTGAAAACTTCATCGAAAACAAATGAACTTTATTCAAATTACATCATCGAAATATAAATCGCGACTCTATAAAAACAGTATTTCATTCATAAACATTTTTCCAATCGTTTCATTCATCACAATACTGTAATAATTTATTTTAATCAAACATTTGAAAAATTGCTATCTACCATAATTATTTTAAAATGCGAAACCTCTTTTACATATAAAGTATTCAACTCTTGGAAAGATATCTATTATATAATATATGTCTTTTTTCTTTCTGGAGGATATAGTGAGTCAGAATTTAATTGAATTTGCTTTTCTCCCTATATTAAATAATTTTTATTTAAAAAACTACTTAACATACTTCACTGAAATTTTTTTATGTATTTTATGGGATAATTTGAATATTTCCTAAAATTTTCGAAGCAATTTGTGAATTTTAAATTTGTTTAAAAAATGTTTGAAAAATTAGGCCCCATAGGGGAATATATTTCATTTTTCCCACCCAGGTTCAATCCAAAATTAATTGGGTGATATTATTCATTTATATTCCCGTAGGTTCTACAGACCGTCTGAAAAACATACTAAAATTTCATTTTGATAAAGTCATTTTTACGGCAGTTAACGTGCTAACGGACAGACAGACAGAATGAATGAACGAAGTCATACACACTTTTCAACTATGTTGTAACGTGTTAAAAACGTTTTAAAAAATACGACTTCATTTTCAAATACACTAAAATGTAAAAACAATCGTTAATACCCAAATAATTTTCCTATACACATGAATAAATATAAAAGCGTGGGCGCTTATTTTAATTAAATTTTATTACTGATATATTCCATGTTATGAAAAAAAAAACTGTATATACGTTTTAGTGAAAGGAAAATTAATTGCTGAAGTGTTGTCTAAGAAGGTCAATGATTAGGGGGAATATAATGTTAAATTGTGTGTAGCAACAGCCCTCTTTGCTAAATTACATTTTTGAATTCAAACATTCTTTTGAATAACTTGCTTAATATTTTATCTGTATGCCTCAAGTACAACTGCGTATTTTTTGGGGAAACTCATCATGGAACATTTATTACTATGACAAAATATTCATTCACAGTGCATTTTTCAGAACTTCTAAGATATTATAGTGAAGCGATGATCTATCTATATGTTAAGATTTTAGTGGTTAAGAGAACGAATGCAACTTGTTCGGACACTAATGAAAAATTCATTTTCTACATTTTACTGAATATGAAATATAAACGTGATTTTTTAGAAATATTTTTATATATTTTTATTTCACACGTTTTAGTCTTGCAGAGCAGAGAATCATGAACTGTTGATGACGGAAGGGAAGGTTGATGAAGGAAGGGAAGGTTGATGAAGGAAGGGAAGGTTGATGAAGGAAGGGAAGGTTGATGAAGGAAGGGAATGAGAGGAGAGGTCAACTCGAATCTGATATAATATTATATTGCGATTCGATAGATGTAAGTAGGCAGAGTTTCATGTCGATTGAACATATGAAAATGTCTTATAAATTGATAGTGTTTTGAATATAACACAGCAAACTAAATACGTCGTAGAAAAAATATTTATTTACGCGTATATTCTGACTTTAGTTTCTAGACGCAGATATATAAATGATATGATATTACAATTTTTACTTTGCCTACATATATAATAAAATGTGTTGCCAAGTATAGTGACGGTGTTGAAAATTCGAATTTGAGTTTTCTCAGAAGAGTCTTGTGGAGCAGCATCCCTGATCTTGAAAGGAACGTTTTTGAGATGATGTATGTGTGTGCGTGTGTGTATGTTTGTATGTGTAGATATGTTTGTGTGTGTATGCCCGTTCGTGAGTTTATGGATGCGATATCTCATGAACGAATGGCGGATTTTTGGACGCGATATCTCACGAACGGTGTTGAAAATTCGAATTTGAGTTTTCTCATCAGAGTCTTAAGGAACATCACCCCTGGTCTTGAATCGAACGTTTTTAAGATGATGTATGTGTGTGTGTGTGTGTGTGTGTGTGTGTGTGTGTTAGTATGTGTAGATATGTTTGTGTGTGTGTGTGCCCGCTCGTAAGTTTGTGGATGCGATATCTCACTACACGAATGGGGCGTTATGAATGAAATTTGGCACACAAATATTATAATTGATAAATACTGAAATCCTACTGATTTTAAACGCAATCGAATGTTTGAAAGACGCCTGTTCCTGAATTTCGAATAACAAATGTTTACACAATAGTTAAAAAGTCAGAACTTTAACAATCTTGAATAAAATATAATTTGTTATGTAATTTCTTATTCGGAAACGAATACATTGAGCCGTTCGCAAAACATTGACATTTTTAAAAAAAAATTACATAAAACTTCTAAAAAAATATCTAAAAAATGTATCTGAAAAATTACCTAAAATTAGAAAGAAGCATATATCGTCTAATACGACCACTTTCCATAGCCAATATTTGACGACAGTGGCGGCTAGTTTGGCGAAATATCTGAAACTTAGCGACTTTGTACAAATGGAGTCAATGGCAAAAAAATTTTGGAAACTTAGACAAAAATAACATCAAATTAAGGAAGTTGACGCCACATTGTGAACTAAGGATTCAAATATTTTAATACATGAACTATTTCTTAAAATATTTCTAATTGACATGCTAGATTGGCCCAGAAAATAATCCATTTGGTATTTCGAAACAAGTTTGCACATTGTCATCCAGAAATACGTCAAATGTTAATGTGCAATTCAATACTTAAAAAATCCTGTCCTGTTCCTGCACATCATTATTTCGCCATGAAAGAAATTAACTTACTTATACAGGGAAGTTCATGTGCTGTCTACATCAGATCTTTTACTTTAAAACGACAAGTCTATAACCCACATCTATTATGTGCGACGAACTGAAAAGTTTTACAATATATATATAGTATAAATTATATATTATTACAACATAAATAAATAAATATATATATTATTTGTCTTCAAAATTGGTTAATAAACGTTGTTTCGAATAAAAAAAATCACTATTTTGAATAAATTCTTGACAAAACGTGAAGTCTATTAAATGTTTCAAGATACAGAAATTAAAACTAAGTAACTTTATTTGTCAAATTAACGCAATTTACTTTTCATGAAAAAGCATTCTTGTGAGTTGTATTGCTAATTATTTTTCATCTCGTTCTTTTGTTTACCTGTGTCAAACATTCCGAAAATCGAATTCCATGCAAATTTGTCTTTTTATTTCTTGTTTCGAGAATTCCATTGAAAAATACGCTTTAGTGTTCGAAATATTTTTATTGTCAGATTCCTGGCCGTTTCAATACATTAATTATGTATGAGAGTGTAATATTGTATAAACAAAAATTTCTTGCTTATGTTTCAATATGTTCTGCCAATAACAAAATATGAATATATTCACTTTACGCATTTGATAAGTGAAACATACAATTTTTTTTCGTTATTTAGATGAAGCTATTATAAAAATTGATATTTTCATGTAGTACTAGGTTGATATTTTCATGTAGTACTAGGTTGATATTTTTGACAAAATCGCAAGTTTTACATATTACTAATATTGAATATTGATCAAATCGATGAAAATCTAGTATTCCAGATATATAAAATGTTTGTGAAAATACTTTTGCAGATAACTATTGTCTTTATGTGAAATTAGGGTTGTCTTACTTTTGACGACTTTTCAAGATATGATTGCCAGATTTGGCGAAATACCGCCAACTTTTCGACTTTTGGAATCCACTAGACCTTTTACGAAATATAGACAGGTTTCTGAGATACGAGAACTTTCTAGAAATTTCTATGGAAAGCACGTAAGAAAGTTATCACTCAGTTTGAGAGAGTTGACGTGATACGAGTCAGATGGAATTCTGAGATATGTCAGTATTTTGAAAATAGTATTATGTTATTTTATGAAATAGTTGAGCATTTAATTGCTGTATTATCGTATTTGACAGTCGTTGACTGATATTGTAAGACAGCTTTCGAGCTATTCCCAGTACATTGTTCAAGCTTAAGTAAAAGTTCTAAATATGCATTAAATACTATAACGATAATTTAAATTTCAAATATATGACGTTATCCATAACAATTTTATAAATTAAGTACTAATAAATTAAGTAAATGTTAAATAAAAGTAAATACTTACCTTTTCTGAGATTTATGTGAACATTCGACAAGCTGCAATACTACAACTTTACATACGTATTATAGTGCCAAGCGCTTGTTTAAATGTGACTTAAACGTACATTTGGGAGTCACAGTTTTCCTTTCTAAAACATTTAGAGCTCTGAATTCGTCATATATAGTACCTTGAACTGACGTAAGGTAATATGGAATGGCTTCTAAGGTGTCGCTAACTTGTGTTTTATTAGCTGGTGAAAGAATTTCCACATTTTCTTCTTTATCACTAGCCCTTTGACTCTCTTTTTCTAACAATTCTGCAATTAATAGATACATATATAGTTGCTCGACATCATACTGACACATTGTTAATATAGTCTAATATAGTCTGCCATTAATGACTATATATATTGCCTAATATAGTCATTAATGGCAGCACAGTGTTAAGCACTTTCATTTACGATTTCGTACAGATTTAATAAAGCATCTATGTCTCAGTCCTAATTATCAAGTTTATTTTATTTGTTACCAGACACAAACTCTGAACGTCTAATTGCATTTATAACAGTTTTATTTGAGACTGAGTTTCAACTTCTGTGAATGTAATTTATAGCTTTCGAAAAGGACACTTCGAACATTTCTGTACCAATATTTTAATCCAGGGCGTTTATCGATTCTTTAATTAGCAATGTTTTATAAACACGTTTAAATACCAACTAGGTAAACAAGTTTAAGGGTTAACTAGGTCAAAGCGGTGGAGAAATGTGGTAACGCTATTAGGTGGCAGAAGTACCATTCCAATTACTTTTAAATTTTCTGGATGACTTGTGGGCAGGAGAGTTGTCGACAATAAAAGCAGCATTTCTTTTATGGTTGAAAATTGAATACCGTGTTTACGAATATGCTTTTAACACATAATTGACGATATCCAAACATTTAAGTTAGCTTCTTAATAATCAACTGATAGTGATTTTGTTTTTTGAAATATTTCGGATTTTTGATTCACTTGATCACTAATTGTTTCAGATTTCATTTCCCCCTGATATTAGTTACATTAGTATTATTGTGACTAATTTCGGAATTATATTTCTTATTTCGTGTGGTCTCGTCGTATTTTCAACTGCGATGAATTATCCTGAATAGCATTTGAATGATCAACAAGTAAACGAGGGTTTAAATACATGTCCGTCTATCAGAGTCAGACGATACTGAAGGCAATTGATGACTTATCTGGAGTGGCGAGTTATCCGGATGACGACTTATCGAGGATTTACTGTATTATCCCAGTATATGTTATTATTAATAAGGGCTTTTTTTTTAACTTTTCATGAGTTTTACAATTTTGATCAAAAACGTGTAACATTTGAGAAGTGTGCAGTTTAGCGTTCTGCTTATGACGATATTTGGTTTAAGAGAAGCATTAATAAAAAATACTATTTCTGCAGCAATATTTATCATAATTATTTCTATATATGTATTTTTATTTTCGAAACAGCATATTCGGAAATTTAGAGTCTTCCCCTGGTTCGACATATTTTTTTTAATTAACAGGCTTTTGAAATGTATCAATTAAATTATGATATAAACTTTTATTTGAGAAATGTAACGCCGTGCTCATGAACTCATAGTCAGACACATATAAATTTAGCAGTGGTTAATTCGTCTTCAGGAATCCTTAAAACGTGTAGATTATCCAAATTCGAGAGTATGATTCTTAATCTTTTCGCAGTACTTTTTCATTAATTATACTATGTAGTCAGAAAAATATGTATTGTCGGGAATTGAATTGGTCAAGCTGTAGGCTGTTTTGCAGTTTATACAATGATTATAAAATCATATTTTATAATGTTAGATGTCTTTATAAAATAAATTATGTATTCACTCTATTAGTCTTAAATATATCATTATATTAGTCATCATTAGTCTTAAATATATCACAAGAATGATTTCAAAATTTATTGACTTATGTTTTGTTCAGTTTGTGGGTGAACTCTAGATTGTCCGTCAGGATTTCAAGCACACCTTGTTATACCTGTAGAAAAAGTGTGGTTATAAGCAGAAAATACTTATTCAGAACTTTTTTCAAGACAATATTATACTTAAAATTGAACATAACTTTATGGAAATATATATGTAAAACACGCGGAAGGAATTTTGAGAAAATGTAGTTAAGAAATCCTGCAAGGTGAATTTGTTGCTGAATGGAGCAAACTGAATATCAGCTGCGAGTAGAGTTTTGTGGTAAATGAAAGTGAATAAATTGTCAGAACTGCTAATTACATTTTTTTTATTTTTTAAGTTAATCAGGCAAGTAACATATTAACAGATAAACATAATAGTAACATATTAACATTAGTATATAACATATAAATTTTAACATATTAACATATTAACATAGTAATATATTAACATTAAACATATTTGCCATTGTCTTTATTTTAAGGTATATGAGTAATATTTGTTTTCTTATTTCCATCATTTTTTTCAAGAGATTACGTTATATGCGCATTTTACTCTTTATAACACTTTACAACATAGTTGAAAAGTGTTTATGAGTTTGTTCATTCTGTCTGTCTATCTATCCATTCGCATGATAACTGCCATAAAAATGATTTTATCAAATTGAAATTGTAGTATGTTGTTGAGACGGTCTGTGGGACAAATGGGCTTGTAAATGAAGTGTCACCCAATTAGTTTTGGATTGAACCCGGGTTGAAAAAATGAAACACATTGAACCCTATTTGACCCAATTTTTCAAACATTTTTAAATGAATTTAAAATTCACAAATTGCTTTGAGAATTATAGGAAATATTCAAATTATTCCATAAAATATATAAAACAAATTTCAGCAAAATATGTTCGGTAGTTTTTTTAATAAAAATTAAAATAATAATTACATCCACATTATATGAAAAGATCACGTGACCCACTTCAAAATAGAATATGGCATCCATATTTTGTCAAAATCGTGATTTTTAAAGTTATTTTTCATTTATATTTAGTGCTGCTTCCGTCCTAAAACTGCTTTATTTTTTTTTCTGTGCAATACTGCACCAACGTAATTACAATATATATTAGTGATTACAATATATATTATGATCATCAAACTATCATCACATTGAAGCCTAACTTTCACGTATGGAGAATGTAAACATACCAAGCAGTGAGGTGAGTTCTATAAGAATTGCTGAATTTCTTTCTTCTTGATTTTACATAGAGAAGCAGATGATTCCATATTGTTGCTTTTTTGAGGACTATTTAGACATGTAGTTAGAAAGTAATTTAACTTCCATGGTTTTACGTTTTTAATCTAAATTAATTATTGTAGTACTGTGATAATTTTAAAAATATAGCCGTTGAATGAAGGGAATGAAAAAAAAACTGAATGAAATATTCACTACTTTTATAGGGAGAGCCAGACAAATGATATTTTGTTGACGTTATTTGAATAA
The DNA here is from genome assembly GCA_951213105.1 of Amaurobius ferox. NCBI lineage: Eukaryota > Metazoa > Arthropoda > Arachnida > Araneae > Amaurobiidae > Amaurobius > Amaurobius ferox. The sequence goes on from OX578136.1 coordinate 139,341,521, forward strand.
AGTTCATTTGTTTTCGATAAAGTATTTCGATTTGTTTTCAAATATAATAAATTATTCTAGTATTGTAATAATTTTTAAAATATCACCTCTGAGTGTCGAAAGTCCAGACCATTCGGCTCGTCCAAGGACTTAGAGCAGCAAGTTGAATGGCCGGGTCACCTCTGAGTGTATCACCTCTGAGTGTATCGCATTTTAGAGATGTTTAAATAAAATTGCTGACTCCCGAGCTAAATAATTTTGCGTTAAAGAAATGCAATAATTCTTCGGTAGTTTTTAAATAAAAATTGAAATAATAATTGCACACATATTATATGAATAGATCGCGAGACCCACTTCAAAATAAAATATGACTTCCATCTTGTGCCAAAATCGTGATTTTTAAAGTTATTTTTAATTTATATTTAATATTGTATGTGTCCTAAAACCGCTTTATTTTTGCATAATTTCTGTACATCTATATTCTGAAACAACGCAATTACAATAAATGTGTGTTAAATGATCAAAGAGATCCATATTGCGTCCAAATCGTTATGTTTAAAGTTCGTTTTAATTTATATTTAGTGTTGTATCCGTCTTAAAACCGCTTTATTTTTTATTTTTTTCTGTGCAATTTTATACAACGTCAACGCAATTACAATATTTGAGTTTAAATGATCATCAAACTTTGATTATTTCTACAACGAAGCCTAATTTTCACGTACGGAAATTGTAAACACATCAAGATGAGCTGTATAAGAATTGCTGAATTTCTTTAAAGCAAAACTACTTAGCTCTGTAGTCCGCATATTAATGATACATTCATTGATTTTACATGAGAAGCAGCCGATTCTATTGCTTTCCCCCTCCATGGTTTTAAGATTTTAAGTAAAATAAGTTATTGTAGTATTGGGTTAATTTTAAAAATATCGCCGATTAATGAAAGGAATGGAGATTTTTTTATGAATGAAATATTCACTGCTTTTATATAGAGAAAATTGATAAAAATGACGTTAAATCAATGAAATTGACGAAAATTCAATATCTTGGAAAGAATATAAGAATCTAAGAGTACTATAAGAATAACTTATATTTCCGTTTATAACGTTTGGATAAAATTTGATGACAAATTTTTCGGAATATCTGCACTTTCTAAATGTTGCAAAATTGACGAAAATATCACCTAATGGATGAAAACTGGCCAAATTTATGAAATTGAAGCTGAATCAATAAAATTACGACTAATTAATGAAAGATCAAAATCTTGGAAAGATCATGAGAATAAATAGACTATAAGAATAACCCATTTCTCTGTCAGTCCGTCCGTAACGTTGTAACGTTTGGCGAGAAATTTAGCGGGACGTCGCCAACTTGGCGCTTAATTGTTGACAATATGACAAATATGTCGCCAAATTGATAAAAATGTCAAATGAGAAGTAATGTTTCTCAAATTCTCATTTCCGTCATATGACGGGTATACATTCTAGTATATAATAAATGCTCTTCTCTCCGTTTGTCTGTAACACTTGGTGATGCATTTGGAAAACTTGACGAATAATCTAGCAAAGTATCGCCAACTTGACTATATTTTGCCATAGATTTGCAAAAATTTCGTCAAAATTTAAAAAATGACGCTAAATTAATGAAAATGACGAATAAACGACGAATTAATTATTAAAATATTTTAATACATGGATGTTTATTGAGGATGCTATCAATACTGATAATTGTTAGTTTAGATTTGTGCTAAATATAGGTTAGTTGTGTATTTTGAACGAGTATTACATGTTGTCATCTAGAAAATCGTCATCTAAAAAGTCATGTGTCGTTCCCATCAGATTTTTATTGTTAGTTCTTAGTATTCTGTCACTCGTTTTCTGCCTCTCCGTTGTCAATTTTTCTCCTACCCTAAGCACCGTGTGCTGTTCTACCTCAGATGCCAAACTTGCTAAAATAAAGGAGGTTGCCAATTTTGCTTATCCTGAAGGAGACTGCATTTCATTTTACGTTTTAAACCGCATTACTCCTAAATTTGATCATATGCCATGTTTATAAGAATATTTAATTTAATTTAACGTTAATATAGTTTTAATTGTTCAATTATTTGTTTTCTGTAAATCTTAATGTAGCATTAATTGTATGCTAAAGTGAAACTCAGTTCATTTCTTTAGGTTTCTGAAAAGTAGATTTAATTTAGAGGGACAGTTACACTGGCCTAGGTTCAAACTTGGGTCTCCTAACTTGCGATTTAACGGACTACGTACTGCAAAATTTTGGTTTTTTAAGGACTTACTAGAGTGTATCTGGCAACTTTGCTACGAATATGTTATATTTAGCCCAATCCAATAAAGACTCTTACAAGACATTCACCTTCCGAGAGGTTGGTGGTAGGGGAAGGAGGGTACGGTCCCTGTGGATGTCTCCCCCACTGGGTTCCGGTCTAAATTGGGTGGCACTTCCCGGCCGTCCATACAGTTACCTTACACCTTTCTGGTAGGTCGGACGGTCTGGGTCTCAACAACAACAACAACAAGACATTCATCAATGACATATATATAGCAATCATTTCATTTAAAAACTCTCTAAAAATTACTAATTTGCATTTTGTGCTATTATTCATAATGTAATTTAACAAATACCAATAAATTTTTGTAAAATTTTAATATAATTTCTATATGATCTGACTAATTTGCATTTTGATTGCTAATTTGCATTTTCTGCTATTGTCTCTATATTCATAATTTACTTTTACAAATACCAATAATTTTTTGTAAACTTTTTAATATAATCTCAATAATGATCTGGCAATGAAAATGTTGAATACTTTAAACATGAATAAAAAAGAAATCAACTTGTAAATCATAATTAAAGTTTGAATATTATTAGCATACCCCAAAACTGTGCTCTTCTTATTTAAATGTAGTGCATAATCTTCATGTGTGAACATTTCGAATACCAGTTTTAAGCAGAAACGTTCTTCGTGGAAGCATAAACATTCTCTTGATCATTTCAGACCCTGTCAAAGTTTATACAGTATATAATATGTCAAGATCTCGGAATTGTAACAAAGTTTCACTTTCCGTTGTAAGAAAGATCCCGTGTTTACAGTTTACTTGTAAATAAACTTTCTGGGTGCACGAGAGTGGTTTTCATATGTAAATTGTTAACCAAATGTTATTTTTACGATTTCGTTTTCGCTTAAACATTTGAGATCAAAAAATTTATTTTTTATTTTTTAAGAAAGACATTTGTTGCCGTGAAAATGGTTTTCAGAGCCTGTGTGCTGTGCGAATCTATGTTCCTTTGGGGTTATTTCCAATTTAAAAGTTGTTGGGTGTGTTATTCCATGAGGTTTAATTTTACCCGGCCTACATATCAAGACTACCATCCATCCATGCTTGCCTTGAGTAACTTCCTGAAACAATGCGGGACCTATGGATTTGAAGGCCTGAGAACTAACAGATAAATAACAGATAAATACTGCCTTGGTAACATATTATGAAATAAATGAATTATATTTTACATAAATGGGGAAAAAATTCAAATCAGATAATGAGAAATATTGATATTTAACAACATTCTAGCAATTGCACGCGGATGTTTAAGTAAGTTCTGTATAAAATAGATAAGTTGGAAGATATACGCGAAAAGCTATTTTGATATTAAACAAATTGACGAAATAAATGTAAGTAACACAAATAAAATCTTTAAATAATCTTTATTACTTTTCAATTAGTACATATGCTCTTTCACATTTTAATTTAGATATTAGAGAAGGATCGACAGGCACCAATAGAATTGCCCTTTATTCACTAATTCACCGAAATAAATAAAATTAATTAGTTTAAAGTTGTAAATTGTCTTAACTTTATTGAGCCTTTGAAGGAAACAAGTATTATTATACTCTTATACTCACAAATATCACCATTTTCCTACATAGTATTAAACCAGACTATGCTGTAATATTATAGTAACTGTCTGATAGGTAAAAAAGTAAACAGTGTATTCTGAAAAGTAGCCAGAATAGGTAGAAAATATAGAGAGTCCTCTTATGGAGTAGTCGAAGAATGCTTCAAAATTGATGTGCTTCCATCTATTATCGTAATATTGAACTGAATCCTCAGATACAATATAAAACAATCAGTAAGCAAATATTTTTGGGATGAACAGTTTACCAGTAGTCGATTTTCGTTCCACCCGGACAAAGTTCAGAATGACCCACGGGCCCTATTCCAAGTTTGTCGATCGTCGTTCGGCGTCGATCGATACAACCCTGTAGCACAACAAAAAAATATATTATAATCACAATAGAGTTTGCAGCTCCACTATAGAAGTGCCCTATATTGATCGCCGCAGAACTATAAACGACAAAGCTTATAGGGTACTGTAAAGCGCATTACTGCAACTGAGCTAAGGAGAAATTAATGCATGATATAAATCACTACTTCAGAGACAGTCTAAAGAGAAAATTCTGAACTGTTCGTCTAGAATGTATTTGCGAAAGTGAAATATTTAGTAAAACAGAAATCGTTTTTACGAATTGGATCAATTCATTTGTAAATACAAAATATAATCACTTCATTAAGAGATATTGATTTTTTGCTTTATATACTTTTCGATATTCACATATTAATGCCATTTGAATTTAAAAAAATGGTTTCTGTTGCATATTATACTATCGAAAGTAAGCCCATTTATTATCATCTATCACTCAAATCCAGTCACTCGAAGATAACCCTGTTGAATTATGAGATGTTTTACTACACCACAAACACATTTTTCCTGGTAGTTTTATTTCGCCGGAGAAAATACAAGCTGCGGTAGGTATCGAAGTGTTATGGCTATGCGAGAAACTTAAACAAGTGATTTGCAATCGTTCCCCACTTTCAACTTCTAGCTTCAAAAATTGTAAGAGAGACGTTAAGTTGTCAGTTCTATCGCTAATTTTAGCATTGAACTTCCTACGAGATCTCTCCCAAACTCTCAAAGTTTCTTCAGGAAGAGCTCATTCTACCAATGGGTACAACATGGAAGCAAATTTTTCAGATGTAACACCCAAAGTTTCTAAGGCCCGTAATTGAGTTTCTAATTTATCATAAAGTGTGCCGTTAATTTCATTTCTAATTGCTGTGCCGTCAATGTAAACAAACGCCTAGTTTGTGTTATTTCCTTATTTAGTTTTTCCATCTTCCGATAAGTCCTATCACGGAAGCCTGTTTTTGTTGAGAAAATTAATTTATAAGCAATTATGAAAGAACACCTTTATTTCCGTTGTCTTACAGAAGCATTTCATTTATAAAAACAGTTTTAAAATCAGTTATTCTTCTTTCTTGAGTTGAGTTGATAAATCCCCAACTCACGTGGTCTCCAACAATATGAGTTTCAACAATTTTTGTTAAAATAAAACAATTACGTAACAAATTGAATATATCAATAATTCCCGAATCATTAATCCCTGAAAATATGAAAAATATTAATGTTTAAATCTGAAGATCGTAATTGATATAATCCCGTCAAATATGCTATATCGATGAAATTTATTTTATATACAAATCAATATATTTTATATACAAAATGTATTATTTAAATGGAAAATAATTTAATAAAAATCGCCTGCTGCATAAATACATTGGATTTAAATCCGTTGTTAAGCGGCATGATATAATTTTCTTCAAATAAAGTGATGGAAAAATATCACCTGCATAATTCTATCTCTATGGAAGGTTTAAATGTGAGTTTATAATTAATATCTAGACAACCACTGGTTCTAGAATCTCGAAATATGGACTAACTTTTAAATAGGGCTATTCCAAATCTACCCCGAAAATTTCATCTAATTTGGCTCAGCTGTTCTTCCATGATGATGTAACAAATAAACACACAGACATATTTTCAATTTGTTTTCTATAAATTTAAAAAAGTTCAAAAAATGCTAAAAATATTTCGATAAAATTAAAACTTCATAAATGCACCATAAACACAATTACATACTTGTCAATCGGTTGAACTGGTCAACTCCTCAACCGGTCAATAACCTTCTACTAAAGGACCGATGAGAAAAATGTTGTTTTGTGTCTTCAAAACCATTTGACAAGTATGTTTGTGTTTATGCTGTCTTTATGAAATTTTTATATTACCGGGTTATGAAATATGGTCTACAATGAAGAGACGGGCCCATATGGACTTTTCTAACGCACGAAATAAGCCTGCAATTCTTTAATTTCAAAACAAGTGCTCTACCAATTGATCTATCCGGCGATGTAATAAATTCCGTAATTAACTGCGACCAATATTTAATTGCCATTATATTATGCATGTATGTTTTTAAATTTCTTGAAAGACAAATTATACTTTTTTCCTTGCTTTCTTATTTCAGATATGCATCTCAGTATACAGGGTGATCGTAAACATTTTCAACAAAAAAAAAAAAATAATGGTGATAGTACACGTAAAGACGATCAATATTTGCAATGGAACCTAGTAACGCATTCCACTCACAGTTCCAAAAATGAGTACGTGTTACATATTCACGTTGATCTGTCAACAGTGAAAAAATAGACAAATATTTTAAGCGCTTCACATTTCCATTCGCATCAGAGAATTACTCAAAAGAGCTGTTCAAAGTGGCGTCAGAGCGCATAAATTTGCCGTCAACATCTGGGCAGATTTCGGTGACGATTGTCTGTTGGGACCTTACCTCTTACTAGAACATCTGACCGAAGAAGCGTACCGTATGTTCTTGGAGAAAGTATGTGCATAATGGTGCCCCCAGCACATTTTTTCACCAAGGTTCGATACTCCCTAAATGCGATATATCCTGTGTGGTAGATTGTAGGCGGTGGATCTCTGGTTTGGCCTTTACACTCCCGGAACCTTCATTCACTGGGCATCTTATTCTGCTATGAAAACATTGGTGTACGAGACACCTGTGAATTCTCTGGAAGATCTCGTTGCGATAATTCTTGTTGCTACGAGCATGATCAACATCACACCATAAGTCAGCAAGATAGTGCGACAGCCTTTCATTCGCCAGTGTCCGCTGTACAACGACGTTCTCGAATTCCACTTTGAACTGCTACTTTAAGACTTTCTCTGATGTGAATAGACATGTGAATCTCCTAAATTTGTAAAATCTCTGTAGTTTCGAAGGATCGAAGTGAATATGTAACTTTGCACTTTTCTAGAGGTATGAATGGAATGCGGCCCTATTGACTATGTGGATGAGAAAATGGAATTTTCATAAAGTCGTAAGCAAAATTGTGCATCGGCAAAGGAATAAAAATTCAAGAGTCAAGTTATCAACTGAATCTAAATTTATTCTAAGCGCAGAATCTTTTCAAATTACAGTGGCTTGCTGCTATAAGCACATGCAGCTTGTACATATATACAAGTTATTTTGCGTGGAAGAAACATAAGAGGTTCGCTCTGGGAACATCACTAACGATACATTTTATTTACCTTGATATGTCGTTTAGATTCCACCTCATGCAGATCACATATCAGAACACGAAAACCTTTTCTGATACATTACAGTTGAATCTTTGAACCATGAAAATTCGGTATTGCTCCAGATTAAAATCCCGTAAAAATCACCGGAGTCTAACTAGCGACAAAAACCATCACTTACAGACTAACATATCTGAGTAAGAGCTTTTCATTCTTTGACACCATAATCGTCTAATACTAAGATATTTTATCAGAAAACCGTCACATCAGATAAGAACAAAATCCTAATCTTCTACAAATCCTCCTAATGCATAATGATGCTTCCACAGAGAACTTCTTCCATACACTGGCATGGGTACCTACCGGAATATTACGTCATCCGGGATCCAACCCAAAATATGCAAATGCGTTTGTGTTCGTGTCGGATATTCAATTTGAATGCAGCCTTCTGCTGAAAGAACACCGCGAGTCACTCCCGAGAACAAAGTAAGTGATTCAAAATATAAAATTGGGTTTAAGAACATCGTTCAGGAAAATGGTGAATCACGATGTTTGTTTACATTCTTCCAGAATTTTCCATTGCAAACATTGTTCGTCTTAGTATGTACTATCACTCTTCTATTTTTGTTGAAAGAGTTTGCTATCATCTTGTATAATACAATATATATATATTTTTTAGCAGAAAACGCAGACCCAGACACATCATCTCTGACCCAAGAGGAACTTACGAGCCCAGAACTAAAAGAGCTCGGCTTCCTGACCTGCCTGCACTGCCTACTACGGTGTAACTCAAAGTTTTTGACCTTGAGACGATAATGTTGTTTTTCAATATTTATCATCTCACCCTCTGACCTCGTGACCACTGAATTGAAACTGACTACGCTGAATCCCGCGACTTTCACTTGGAACTCATCTTCTTTCAGAAAACCTTGTTTTTTCTCTCTGTTAACTCTCATTTACAAATTTATTTCGTCTACCTCCCAACATTGGTGGTCCATCTTCCAAGGTACTTTTGATCGCAGTCTAAGCCATCATGACTATTAAACTTTTCAAGAATCCATCCAGAAAAGGAATGCATAACATCAATTTCTTCTACAAAACTATTCAAAGAACTTTTATTTACGATGTGGGGATACGTGAGTTTTCTCACAGGTGCTCCGGAACAAAAAAGCCTTGGAACCTTGGAACAATATATTTCTACTACCCGCGTGTCATGACTTTTGATTGCATTCTCATGCCAAATAGCATTACATTTAATTACTACATACTATTCTTATAACAAACAATGTATAAATGTTCTCTTTCCTAAAAGCTATTTCAAATGGGTACGAGCTAGATTATTTTATGAAATGTTTAACTTTATTTTCAAACCACTTATAAAATTTGAAACATCAATGATCGTTAAAAATACATACCCGGGAAAAACAGTCTTCAAGGCCCTCAACCCCACCCCACCCTCTCAATCCGGTCTAGGCTTTTCAAGTCAAAGTAACCTTTATTGTGGACCCCCTCATAAATAATTCACTGGCATTTCAATGTTTTGTAATAAAGAAAGTTTAAGTGCAGACATAAAGTACGCAACTTACAATTACGCATGCGTAATATCCAAGAAGTATTTGAACCATGAAAAATTAAGCTAAATATTTTATTAATAAATAAAGTTTCTGTGTAATTTTTTAATTTCTAGAGAATTTCCAAAATTTTAATAAAGACATACAGATCGTTACACTTCATTAAACGTAAATTATTAATTTATATAATATTTAGGTATAAACTTAAGACTATATCTAACATACAAAGTGTCGCAAATTATACTTAAAATTAGGTGGTTACACACCAACATCTGCTGTGAATGACTGATTATAATTAATTACATTTATTAAGTGGTCGCATAATCATGATATACCTTGCTTGTAGCCGCAATAACCTACCAATGTATACGGTGCGGTGTTAAACTGAAAGTAAATTGATTAATATGCATACATTGAAATAATTAGCTTTGAAAAATGAGTCGAAACATATATTTTGCTTCAATATAAATTTTATTATAATTATTATTTGTATTATAAATATTTTTATTATAAAAATTCATATTAATAATTGACATTCACACATAATCGATTATCATATTATTTAACAAAGTATTCTGCTGGTAGTTATTTACTAATTCAGCAGAGTGTTTCAAAGCTAGACATTTTTCTATGGACGGTAAAAGGGAACTACTTCGAAAAAAAGGAGCTTGTTATGTTTGTTTAATGGTCGATCACAATACAAAACGATGTAAGGCAATGGTTAAATGTCTTATCTGTGATAAACGCCATTATGTTATTATGTGCTCTGAACTGCCAAATCCGTCGCCAGATAAGAAAGCAGAGAAAGAGCAAAGGAAAACAGCAGAGACATTTTCGAATAATGAGAGTGAATCAAGTATTCTATTAACTCATCGAAGTGGTCCGAATCTACTCCAAACAGTGCTCGTTCGAATATTAAATGAAGGTAAACCTAGATTAGTGAGAGCATTCTTTGACAATGGTTCACAGAGGTCGTACATTCGTAGTGATATCCCAAAACGACTAAATCTAAGATCCTCAGGTCAAGAGACATTGAGACATTGTTTATTCGGAGGATCAGAAATTAAACCCAGAGCTCATAATGCATATGACATATCAATACAGAGTTTTATGGAAAGTATCAATACCAGATGTCTGTACTAGATCAAGGTAAAATATGCAGTTCTGTTTCCAGGATAGAAAATCCAAATTTATATCCCTTATTAAAAGAGCAGAATATAGTTTTCAGTGATGCAGGGGAAGGTGCTCCAGAAATAGGTCTACTAATCGGAGCAGATTATTCAGGTATGCTAATGACTAATTTAGTCATCCGCTTGGATAAAAATTTAACTGCAATCAGAACTGAATTAGGATGGACAATTCAAGGTCCAGAAATTAAATCCAGTAAAACACTGAGAAATATTACTCTTCTCTGTCACTCAGAATTAGCAGATTTATGGAGTCTGGATGTACTTGGAATCAGAGATCCAGCCGAGACAAAAACGAAGGAAATTTTAGATAATGAAGTGACTGAGTTTTTCCAGCAAACACTACAAGTTAACGAAGAAAGTCGCTATGAAGTGCGTTTGCTTTTCAAAGAAGAGCATCCAGATTTAGACGACAACAGAGAACTGGCAATGAGAAGGCTTTTAAGCACTACCTAACGTCTCGATCATATAGGATACACAAAAGAGTATGAAAATGTATTTGAAGAATGGCTTCAGTCAGAAGTAGTGGAACATGTGCCAAACAATGAAATTACCTACATTCATGGATATTATCTGCCTCACCATGCCGTTATTAAACTTTCCAGTTTGACGACGAAGGTCAGACCAGTTTTTGACGCATCAGCCAAGGATTCGAAAGATAACTTTTAAATGCATGCCTCGAAAAAGGATCGAACTTAGTCGAATTGATTCCTAAATTGTTGACTTTGTTCAGAAGAAACGCCATCGGTGTTACAGCAGATATCCGTAGGGCTTTTCACAGATTAGTTTATCTCCAAGAGACAGAGATTTTGCCGGCTTTCTCTGGTGGAAGAATGAGGATAGAAGAGTAGAAACTTTTAAACACTGCAGAGTTGTTTTTGGTATGTCTCCTAGTCCGTTTCTGTTAGGAGCAACAATTGCTTATCACCTGGAACATGCTCCACCGAACATACAAAATACTACTGAACGACTTAAACAGTTCTTTTATGTTGACAATTATGTCACTAGCCTTCAGACAAAGGAAGAAGCAGTCAAATTCATACGAGAATCTAAAGAACTGATGATGGCTGTTCAGTTTGATCTTAGGGATTGGACTACGTCTCCAATAAAATTCACAAAAACAGAACTGAACAGAAAGCTTGTATCAGTCTTGGGAATGATGTGGAATACAGAAATTGACACAATGTTTTGTCACATCGACCCATTTACAATACCTAAAGATAAAATCACTAAAAGAACATTATTATCAGTAGCACAAAGTATTTTTGATCCTATTGGCTAAACGTGTCCTACTTCACTAATCCCCAAATTAATCCTACAAAAGGCTTTCATTCTACGTTGTGGATGGGACACGGAATTTCCACAAAAACTGAAAAATGAGTTCGAAAAGTGGCTCGAACAGATACACTTGATAAATGATTGTAAAATTCAGAGAAAACTCTCAACAGATGCATTTGAAGATTGCAAGATAAGTCTTCACACCTTTTGCGATGCTAGTAAATCAGCATATGCAGCTTGCATTTTTCTACGCACATCCTATGGAACAAACACTACCGTATGTCTTTTACCTAGCAAAGCAAGAGTTTCTCCTCTAAAAGAAATAACGATTCCGAGGTTGGAACTCATGTCGGCTGTTATTGCTACTAGACTATATGTGCAAGTGATCAAAATTTTGAATCTGTCGAACTGCGAATCATATTTTTGGAGCGACTCATCGGTAGCATTGGCTTGAATAAAAAATAAAGAAAATTGGAGTGCTTTTTCGGCAACCGGGTAAAAGGGATTAGATAGTACACCAATTCTAACAACTGGTATCAAATTCCCGGAACCATCAATGTAGCAGACCTGTTGTCCCGTGGCTGTCACGCTAGTACATTATTCAAGAGTCGTTGGTGGAAAAGGTTAGTAAGGATGGTCAAAGAATTACTAAGAAGAGTATTAGGCAGAGCCGTAGTCAAGTATGAAGAGCTTGAAACAGTTCAGTGCGACTGTGAAACTACAATTCATTCTAGACATCTAACTTACGTTGAAGGAAATGCTGAAGGGCTAGAGTCTGTTTCATGCAAGATATTACGAACAATAAGGTAACAGATCTTGATGTGATCGATAGCAAAAGTTTGAATAGAAGATTGCGTTACCTCCAAGAATTACGAAAAGATTTACGCATGAGGTTCCGTAATGAATATTTAGCTATGCTAGTACATTGAGGTCAAAGCAGAGAAGATACTTTAAGAGTAGGAGATGTAGTTCTAGTTTCAACAGATAAAAAACGAATTGAATGGCCCCTTGGTTTAGTCATGGAAATTTATCCTGGTCCTGACCGACATGCAAGAGTAGCAAAGGTTGAGATGGCCAGCGGGGAAAGAATAAGATCATTTCAACGGCTATATCCATTAGAGGTATCGTCATCAACAACAGACGTTGCTTTAGAATTTTTTCAGGTTCCAAACAAATCCAGTGACTGTCCTATATCTTCAATCATACCTGAAACTAAAATTTCGAGATCAGGACGTATTATAAAGATTCCCAAAAGATTAGATTTGCTATTTTACATTTTTTGTCGAAATTGCAAAGAGGGGAGGATGTTGGAGACCACGTGCGTCGGGGATTAATCAACTCAACTCAAGAAAGAAGAATAACTGATTTTAAAACTGTTTTTATAAAAGAAATGGTTCTGTAAGTCAGCGGAAATAAATGTGTTCTTTCACATTTGCTTATAAGTCAATTTTCTCAACACATATATTATAAATAGTACGGGTAATCTTCTACAAATGCACGGGTATATATTATAATCTACGAAAATATAAGTGGCATAGGTATATTTGCATATATTTTGACACACATTGGCGCCATCTGTTATACGAATATTTATTTTGCTTTGACAAATATTTTAGAAACTCATATGTTGTAGTATGGATAATCTTTACGGGAGTTATTTATATTTACAATTTATTACGTCATCTGTTTTATTTTGGCAAATAATTTTGAAACCCATATTGCAATACGGGTAATCTTCTACTAACACACGGGCATATCTTCTAAACTACGATAATATAAGTAGTACAGATGCAATCCCATGCAATTTTAGTGCTTACAGTGTGGCATATATTGGAAGTAATTACGAACTTCAGGTTTAAAGATTACGGGATGGTTGATATTTTCAATTTATTACTGCATCTGTTTCATTTCGGCAAAGATGCTAGAAACTCATATGTTGTAGTGCGTGTAATCTTCTACTAATACACGGGTATATTTTCTAATAACCTCGAATATAAGTAGTACGGTTCCCATACAATTTCAGCGCTTTTATTTTGCATATATTGATTCAATTTCATATTTTTGTAAATTTGTTTACAATCGGGACTAGGATGCTCTATTCCTCAGATCAGCTCGTGAAAAAAATTTGTATAACGAGAACAGATATTCTCAGATATCTTTAGGAGCATTAAATTAAATATTTAAATAGAATATCCTGATTAACAATGTCATTTTGTTTACTCTTGGAAATTGCACATGATTGTGAGTTTTAAGTTTCTTTATATTATATACTCCGTACGAAGACGGGAATACTGCTAATAACTTATAAAAATTTGAATTTTATAGAAATGCAATGAGATAAATTATGCGACTCGTAAGCAGTCATGCAACTATCCTTGATATGGGAATTAGTGATATAAGGTTGTCTCAGGTTCCTCGGATGGTTTAATAAAATACAGATTAAAATTATGTAAAACAAAACATTTTATTATTTTTAGGAACTTAATAAAGTAAAACCCTGAAATAAAACAAGTAAAACTCCTGAATTCAAATCAATTACTAATATACATGTTGCTACTGTTGTTGTAGGGTGTCAACGTGGCATTAAATTGAAAACCGATTTTTTGGGCATTTGTTTATGATAAAAACGAACTCATTATTTACCACAAAGGTTCTGAAAATGATTGCCACATATAATGTTTCGAGTATTGTTATATATCCTCATTAATTTATTCCACATCTATTAATATATATATATATATATATATATATATATATATATATATATATATATATATATATATATATATATATATATATATATATGTATATATATATATATATTATATATATATATATATATATATATTATATATATATATATATATATATATATATATACATATATATATATATATATATATATATATATATATATAATATATATATATATATATATATATATATATATATACATATATATATATATATATATATATATATATATATAATATATATATATATATATATATATATATATATATATATATATATATATATATATATATATATATATATATATATAATATATATATATATATATATATATATATATATATATATATATATATATATATATATATAATATATATATATATATATATATATATATATATATATATATATATATATATATATATATATATATATATATATCAGACAAAAATCTGAACAGCGAAATAAAGAATCCATGCAGAAATCTTCAAGTACACTCAAGCTGCATAAATGAAGCAAACACATCTGTATACTCACAGCGTTACTCATTACACTTATATAATAGCAGAATAAACGGGTCAAGATTTTCTTTTCCCAACTTCAGCAGATTAACGAAACGGAACGAGACACAGATGAAGAAATTCTCACATATGGAAAGAAATATGTTTGTGTAAGATAACAGAGATGATTTAATATTTTGTCATGCGTTTTTGCCTTGATACGTTAAATGTAGTGATATTGATTAAATCGGATTATCCGATAATTTTATTGTATTTGAGTAGTTTAATTAACTGTGGGAGAAATGTTAAATTTCGCTCTAACGGCTGTCTGGAGTAATCTACATATTAATGATTCGTTAGTATAATAGCATAAAAGGTTAATACAATGTATCAAGCTGTTTCAAAGGCAAAGAACGTCTATCATCTTCAAGACCAAAAACATAGAACGCTAGCTCCGATGACAACTATACATATGTATTTTGTTCTCACCAAAAAACTTTCTAACTGAAAAACTCTTTAAAATACTTTATTTCATCTTAATCTTGCATTGAAACACTGTTACAATTTTTAATTTTTTTTTTTACTTTTCACCAGTAGTAAAGATGTTATTTCGTTCTACCCCTTTCGAAATAATTAATGAATGAATTCAATTAACGCCTGCTTTAAATCCTGGGCAATGTCGGTTATATTCTATTATATTACAACATCGTTTGGTTGAGCCAACGGCCCTACCGTGCTGAAAACACCGGTTCCCATTAGATCACCGTAGTCAGACAGCTTCGGGCGCGGTTAGTACTTGGGTGGGTGACCCCCTGGGAACACCGCGTGCTGCTGGCACATTTCGGGCGAGGTAGCCTGGTGGTTTGCGAGTTGGATTTGCACGCTGCCACAACTGCCGCCGTGTTCATGCGGAGTACAATCACGTTAAACATGTGAGTCCGTAAGTCTTTCCGAGAGGTTGGTGGTAGGGGAAGGAGGGTACGGTCCCTGTAGATGCGTCCCTCACTGGGTTCCGGTCTAAATTGGGTGGCACTTCCCGGCCGTCCAAACGGTTAACTTACACTTTTCTGGTAGGTCGGACGGTCTGGGTCTCAGCAACAATGACATCGTTTGGTTACACTCTGTAGATGGGTGATTGAGATTGCCTGCCATTTTGAAACTACAATACTAATGCGTGCTGTTTTCCACTTGTTATACTAAAAAAATGTTTTTAACCTTCTATACATAGAATTGAAATTCATACATAGAATAGAATATACATAGAATAGAATATACATAGAATAGAATATACATAGAATAGAAATGCCGGGTACGTTGTTTTGCTGACTTTCTCAACGTAATAATGATTTTCTGCAATTCTTGATCTTGAGCTGAGATAAGGGCCACTTGATTATCTTCTGTAAATATGTGAAATACTTTTGGATTAACCGACAACTTAACTTGACTAGTAGGCTAGTAACTTCGATATCATTATCTGGAGTGCAGGTTCTTTCCTCGACTAAAGAGAGGGTAAGAATATCAATATGACCCAAGTTTACTCCTGGACGATGACTTACAACATAATCGAATTGACAAAGTTGCTCAGCCCATCTGGTGATTTGAGACTTTATATACATTTGGTTGTTCAGATATTTTATTGCAGAACAATCAGTCACAAGGGTGAATCTAATACCAATTAATAGTGGACGGAGTCGGGTCATAGACCATATTACAGTTAAAATTTCAAGTCGACTTGAGTGATAGATATCTTAGTTTGGATTCATACGTCGACTAACACTATATCCTAATATTCATGATTTGGTTTTAGCTAGCTATAGAATCATTGCCTCCAATCATGTAGCATTGTCATCTGTATGCAATTCTGTCTCATCATGCGAGTCAAACAAATTTAATACCAGTTTAAATACTAATTTTGGTGCAAGTCTTGAAGTGCGTTCTGTTGTTCAGTGGTCCCTTCAAATGTTTGACTATTCTTAAATTAAAAAGTTAGTGTTGCAGCTAAAGAAACATACTGTTCACTAAAACGTCGAAAGAAACTAGTTAAACCCAGAAAATGCGTTAGATCTTAATTTGTTTTGGGAACCAAAAATTTTGCGATTGCCGCAAGTTCTGTTGGACCAGGTCCTTCTCTGTTCCTTCTCTAGTCCTTCTCTGTTCACAAATCCCAAATATTCGACTTCGGTCTTTGCAAATTCACACCTCTATAACTTTAATGTTACTCCAGATTATACAGTTTTTCAGAACTATACGGAGTTTTGTCATAATATCCTCTAAATCATAAGAACCAAAAAATATATCATCTATAAAACAAGTTACTGTGTCCCACAGTCGATATCCTAAAGCTAAAAGCATCGCATGTTGGAACACTGGTGGTCCAGTAGCGAAACTAAAAAAAAAACAGAGTTGGTTTGTAACGGCCGTGAGGCGTACTAAAAGCCGTTTTACGTGAAGACACATCATTCATTAGAATCTGGTTGAAGCCTTGGCATGCGTCTGAAATACATAACAAATTAAATCCAGAAAGACTGTCAAGTAAATCATTAAGACAAAAAAGGGGTCGATTGTTATCCTTAACAATCTGTTGTTCAAATATCTGTAATCTATAACCATTTTATGCTCCCCAGTTTTCTTTGGAACAAGAAGTACACGACTACTATAATTTGATGCACTGTATTTTATTACCTACATCCCAGTCCGTTTGGTTTCATAGCAATGCGTAATCGAGATTCATTTATTAAGTTATATAATTGTCGATATTGATATCGGGTGATAATAGGACTAACATTTATTTGATCACATGGAATAGGTTCTATATTTTGAATTTTAGCTGTAAAAATTTTTGGACCTGTGCTTTCAGTATCGAGATGAATATTTACATCATGTACGCAATAAGCTGACCACCTGCCTTGTATAGCGACTTGATCCTTTTACAATCGTAAATTTTCACAACTGAAGTTAACAATCGGTACTTGCGATCTTCCACCTATGGACAAATACATATCATGTTGCTAATCATCGCAACTGTTACAAGAAATTAAACTATTTTGATGTTCTTCCTTGGTGATCAAAGTTACTAAGTGAACTGTATGAGGCATAATGGAAACTGGTGCACACATTTTAAGAACTACACGGTGAGGTACTTCGTCTACTTGAAAACCACGTAAAAAATAAAATTCATTTACATATACCAATTTTGACTGTTCTTGTTTTCTAACCATTATTAAGTCAGGCAAATCAATAACACTGTTCCCAATCAAAATTTAGGACCCGCAAATGTACCATTTGACACCACGTAAAACAGTACATTCTTTAATTGCACTTTAGCTATTTCTACACATGCGGTAATTCTTCCAAATGGTTCTTGTAATCCTCCAATACCGCGAATCAATGAGATTTCATCATTACAGAAACTAATATTCGTTTTCTTAGCAAAGTTGTTGTTGTTGAGACCCAGACCGTGCGACCTACCAGAAAGGTGTAAGGAAACAGTTTGGACGGCCGGGAAGTGCCACCCAATTTAGACGCGAACCCAGTGGGTGAGGCATCCACACAGGGACCGTACCCTCCTTCCTCTACCACCAACCTCTCGGAAGAACTTATGGACCCACATGTTTAACGTGATCGTACTCCCTTAGAAAAGTTGTGTTTCATCATTGAAACATCAGCAGCAGTATCTATAAGTGCATCTATATTGGTTTCGTTGACGCGAATTACTTTGCTTGTAGCTGTAATAGCGTAATTATTAAGTGATGTAGTTGTATTGACTAATGAATGAGATTGCTGTGGACATTATTTTGTACCATGTCCTTTTTTCTTGCATGAAGTGCAAAATTTTAATCTTTTAGGTTCCGTACAATCTCGAGCAAAATGACCTTCTTCTTAACAATTATAACACATATTATTACCCACAGATTTACTTCGATCGATATATTTCTTATTCATATCCTGTTCGTTTTTAATAATTTTTTTCTTGTAACCCATTGATTATTTTCCCTTCCAAATCTAGTTTTATTTTTAAATGTATTTCTGAAATCTATATATATTTATATTTTCTCTGTCCATAATATAGGCGAATTCAATTTTGTCCACTGATCAAAATAATGTTCTCTAATTTCATGTGGAGCTCTTCGTTTTAATTGATGTACTACAATCAGATCCTTTAGCTGTTCAAATGTATTCACTTCCAAAGTGGAGCAATCCATCCACTAAAATATGTCTCTAATTCAGGATAAAATCCAGTCCAAGATTTCCCCCCTATTTTTAAATGAGTATAAAACAGTTGTCTCAATTTCACTGAACTTAATCTATACCGTTTGAGTAGTAATATTTCAACATAATCATATTGTTCTGCATTTTCTTCTGGTTCTCTCATAATCAGTTCTACGTCTGCATCAGCTAACTGACAAACTAATCAGGCTACCCATAATGAATCCGGCATCTGCACTCGCTTCATTACCCGTTCAAAATGGACTAAATACAAACTAATATCTTCACTTCTCGGATCAAACTCACGAATCTGTGATTTCCAATCAATTAATTGCTCTGGAAAATTTTCATTTAATACTCCTGTTTCAAAATTAGAAATATTTGCGATATTTCAAGCTTTTTAAGTTGTAATTCATTTTGTCTTTTATCTCCCTTTTCTCGATCATCACTTAAATTTTCTAACATGCCTCGGACCATATATTCTTCAAAGTGTTCCTTATTTAAAATCAAATTCTTAAATGCAGGAATTTTTAACTCATCAGTTTTACTTTCGTCAAGTTCTTCCGTCAATACCGTCCAATTCTTCTTATCGGGATAGAAATGGCATATTTCGAAATATTATTTTATAAAAAAACATTGCACTCATATATCATTTAGCTATCCCACTATTGACGTTGTTGACTTAAAACTAATAATACGTACTCCATATAATGACGTAGAACCTCGGAATAGCAACTTTATTCAATAGTTTACATCCCCATTGCCAACTTTTTTACAAACTTGCAAAATATGTTGACTTGGCCATTGAGTTTAATTTACAGTTACACACGTGTGAAAATTGTAACCTATGACTTTAAAACCGAGTACTCGTCGACATAGGCGTCACTAGAATATCAAAATGCATTCAATCGACAATCGAAAAATATAATTTGCGGTTTAACCAATGTGACGTTTGTTTTGTTAATCGGATAACAGGACAAGAGTTTCGGAAGATATTAAGCAAATTTAATCAAACTTTCTAGAAAAGTAGCAAAATAAAAAAACATTGTATTTGCCTAAAATTATTGGTACATAAAATATTTCTACTTTAAATGCAAATGCGTAGTTTATTATTTGTGATAAAATATTCAACGAATTCATGATCATAAACAGCTAAGAAGCACTTCTTCACTATATTGCTTTCTCGCTATACGGCTTAATCTCCCTAAATTGATACTTCGAACAGAATAGAAAGGTTTAATACTTCTAATAAATCAAAAACTGCTATACTTAAAACAAAATTGATAAATGGTTATTCCGTGCATGGT
Source organism: Amaurobius ferox (assembly GCA_951213105.1). Taxonomy (NCBI): domain Eukaryota; kingdom Metazoa; phylum Arthropoda; class Arachnida; order Araneae; family Amaurobiidae; genus Amaurobius; species Amaurobius ferox. Next base: position 139,361,746 of record OX578136.1, read on the forward strand.
ACCCGAGAAGAGAATTTTGCCGCGGTTTTCCCTGTTGCGAATTTGTAATAAAAACCCTACTCGCGCTATAGATCTATATAAATTTACTACTTGGTGTCCAATATATTGCGCCATAAATATTTTACTATGTACAGATAACTAAATTTTATCACAGATAACATAAAAACGTCTTATTTTATACGTATCATGCACAATATAATCTAATACACTTGTATTAAATAAAAATACGCGATGTATATCCATTTTCAGCAGAGCCAGTTTTTTTTAATGCAACAGGATACTTACTCCCCTTGTTCAAACACAACAGAAATATTTTTTTTTCTAAAATCTGTCATTGTATCAGTTATCGAAACTTATATTATTTCGCGTGGAAAGAAAATGAAAATATTCTACAGTTGTGTTTAAATAAAACTATTTTGTACGTTTTCTACAGTACACAGTATAATTAAAATATATCTATGGAACTTATTACAGTGTGTGGAAAAGTCTTTGACATTTCTTGAGCATCTTTTAACTTAAAGCGTATATATATATATATATATATATATATATATATATATATATATATATATATATATACTACCCGATATAGAAAACGCAACATCCTAAAGCTTTGGCCGTAAAATTATGCAAATTACGAGACTAACGCAGCTGGCAGATGTGTGCAAATGGTCTGAAATGCAGGTAGGTAAGGTGATTGGAGCGCGGTATAATATGGATGTAAACGACAGAAAAGCCAACAGTTGTTACAGTCTGCCGCCTATGAAAACCAGTTTTCCGAGCAATGTTTCGATTCAGAAGACAAGTGCTGTTGAATAAATGCCTGGCCGACGACGCCGAAGTCCGTTTCAGCATTTGGAAAATCGTGCGAGGGGTTTCATTTTAAGCATACGTACGACTGGGTGGTCGTACCTGCATATCGCCGCTTAAGGATTTGAAGGAGATGAATTGAAGAAGGTCATGTGAATCCTCGCAACAGTACAGGTCCACCCAAACATAAGGCAGCATTCGTTGGTCGACGAATTAAAAGGCATGCGGTAGCGGCCCTACAAACGACATCTGTCGACATTCTGAAAAATTTGTAGAGTATATCGGATGTTCCAATATCAGCGAAAACAGTTTCTCGACGATTGGCCGAATGCGGCTTGCACTCAAATCATCCTTCACGAAGACTGTCATTGACGACAAGACACCGACGTGAGAAATAGCAATGATGTCGGGCCCGAGCCTCTTGGACGACTGAATGGGACCGTGTAGTGTTCAGCGACGAGTCTCGATTCAGTTTGCCGAATAACAGTCACCGTATGAGAGTCTGTATATAACGTGGGAGCAGATCCTGCTGTGACTGCTCAACGTCATTCCGCTAGACAACGCGGTATCATGTTTTGGGGTGACATCGACTTCGATTGCCGGCCAACTCTGGTTCGTATCAGAGGCACACTGATGGTACGTCAATATGAGTATAAGATGTTGCGGCCGGTTGCACTGCCTTATCTTCAGCGGTTGCAGCAAGATAACGCGCAAGCATTTCCAGCAAGATAACGCGCGATTCAACAAGGCAACAATCACACAGACAGGTCTTGCAGTGGTACCCAGGTACTTCCTTAGAATCCGCTGTTAACAGATCCCTCGCCCATTGAGCATATATGGGATGTGATTGGTCATCGTTTAACTGCCTTTTCCCCGCTGCAAACAGAGGACGACCTGTGGAGGATGGTTGAGGGCATATGATCATCCATCTCTCAGGAAACTATCCGCACGCTCATTGTATCTGTTCCTCGAAGGGCTGTTGCTCGTATCGCCGCAAAAGGTGATCCTACTACCTACTGATCATCCTGTCTATGCCATTTCTGTATTGCATTACCCTTTTGGAATTAATATCACTTATTTATATATGCCATCACTGTCTGTGTGTCCTCTATTCGCTCTTTCATGTTGTTGTATTTTCTGTGTCGGTTAGTGTGTATACACACACACACACACACACACACACATATATATATATATATATATATATATATATATATATATGTGTGTGTGTGTGTGTGTGTGTGTGTGTATAATTTTTTGATCTAAAATTTGAGTAGGCAAAGCCTCATACACACTTTGTAGATGGAGCTTGGAGCTAGATACTTTTGGTTAACATAGCTGCGCATTCCTTCTGGAATCTTATAAGCTTTTTACAATAAATTTCTCGAGGAATTCGTCTTTGTTGTAAAACCCAAATTCAATTTGCTACTTGTTTACGCTCAAAGACAAACAATCGCTGGGCATGTGCAGGAGCGTACGGACATATGGCAGGAGTATTATAGTTTTACATTATGTTTTATATCTAATTTTTATATCGATCGATGCCAACATTTTTGTGGTCTACCTTTAGACTTGTCCGTTTTGCTTAGCTGGTGAGCATGTATGAAATGAACTCAATAGCCTATGCGCTCCCGTATCGTATGAATCAAAATTAAATTAACTTCTACATGAACTGAATCTATAATATCTATATCTTCTACATGTGAATCTAATTAAATTAACTTCTATATAACTTCTATTGAATGCTAATGATAACATCTCAGAGACATTGCTAGTATTTAAACTAAAACGGATCAAATCCTTTAGATGTAAAATAGACTAAACAATTATAACCATATTTCTTTAACATTGTGAATAAATAGTATTAACGCCAAGAATGCATGATTTTATATATTTTAATTTCAGAATAAAGTATATACACTCTTACATTTTTAATGCAAATTTCATTCAAGCTTAAAGTATGAACTTGCCTGACCTGTTCAGTCGTTGTAAACTCTCAGCATTTTAGTTCATATGAAGTTGTTCATTTATTCTACCCGATTGGATTATCATTGTGAAGTACAGATATACATATTTGGTTCAAAAGTGACCTAGCTCCCAATCCTAGGTTAAATGATATATATAGGCCTCATGAGCAGGGGCAATAACACACTGATTCAGGATTTTAACTGAAACACAATTCTTGCGCATACTATGATAATGCAGCAGCTGGTTGCATGAAATATAGATATACGTATAACAAACGGTCAGTATTGCACGTCATCGTAATATAACTCAATCAATATTGACTTTCGACCGGACCTGGTGATAGAACTACCTTTAATCAGTCAATAGACATAACTAGCCATAGCGTACCAGACTGCATCCGAGGATATTTAAGTCTTGTCATGGGCAACTAGTGGGTAATAGATCATTCTGATCACCAACACTAGTAACATGCACAAACAGACGTGTACCTTCCAATTCCTTCGCACTCATACAGCGACTCCTGTCGCGACGACTTCTTTCTAATCGACTAACTCCCTGAATCACGATCAAAAACTTTTCCTGCCAAACTACAGAACCCCAGAATATTACGTGCGTCTGCATAACGGATCCAGACAGAAGTTGAAAATATAAAGTGAATAAAAATTATAACATAAACTGGGGGAAATAATAACCAAAAGTTATATAGACTTAGCAAAAGCGTATAATTATTTATTAACCTTAAAGTTGTTTTTATTTCTTTAAGAAACTAAGTATTTTTTCAGCGATTTTATGTCGACTTACTGAAGGACAAAATTAAATGCGCATAATAAACGTAAAGAGTGAAATGTGCACTTAAACTTTTTCTTTTGTGCAGCAGGTCTAGATATATCGACAGTTTAATTAAGTGAAAGAAAAAAAATATTTAACATCGAACAGCTTTTTGTAAACGGGCCTAAATTAAAGACTTAATTTCTGATTCAGAAAAGGTGAAAAAATGTATGCCAAAGGCAACGATGTGTATATTCCACTTTTTTCAAACTATATTATCTGAATTTCAGTTCTACATCCATTGCGAAATGTTTATTAGAAATGTGACTTTTAATTACAAATACATCAAATACATACGAGTTTATTATAAAGTATGTAATGGTGCTTTAATTACACTTTTTTAAAAGAGTGGGACTATCAAGACATTTTTAAAAAAATCTATAGCTTCTTGCAATCTACTGGTAATGTTAGAAGTCTCAGTCAGTTTAGTTTCATTATTAAAGATTTTGCAGTTGAAATCAAGTAATTATTATATAATAAAATAATAGAAAAATGTGCAATCATTCTAATATCATGGGATATTTTCTATTAAACGTTGACGGTTTATGTGTCCTATTTTCTGAGAATTCAACTATCTCAGTAGGTTAGCTATATTAAAACTTGTCTTTCAGACGTGTGTTATTCGTGGGTTGATTAATATGCCCACAAAAAGGAACTGGGCAAACTACCTGATTGTTATAAACGATTTTAATACGCTTTCTAGATTTTTCTACTTCAAAGGAGCAGGTAGGTTTATTACTTAGCATTGTTTATTACTTAGCTTTTTCAGAAATAGGGAAATTAATTTATATTTAAAGGTACTTGATCGTCATCCATATTTCAGCAGTGGTATAAAATGTTTTTTACAACTACTTTTGTGGAAATGTTCTTTATGAAAATATCTATATTTGGGTAGCTGTTTCACCTTTTTGTTATACGAGGGTAAAACGTCGATGGTCTTATGTTTCCAATTTAATATTTCGAAAGTATCGAGACACGGAATCTGTGGAATAAGTTGATCTTTCATATTTAAAAAAAATTCTATCCTTTGTTATATGGCATTGTAACAAAAAATAAAACTGATGATTGTGAGAATAAAACTTACTAATCATTTCTTAAAGAAAGCACGAATATAAAAATTAGGTGGCTGCAATTATTTCGAGTGAGTTTTGATACCTATACTTCAGGCCAAAGCAATGTATAAAAGTCTAACAGCCGCTAAAGATCGAACTGTCATGTTTAGATTATCACTTGATTTATCAATTGTCCAGGGGCGTGCTGGCCCACCGGGACACCGGGACATGTTCCGGTGCGCCCTCTTCTCACGGCGCCTCTCGCCTCCCTGGATGTAAAATTTTCGTTCGAATTGCTTAAGTAAAAAAAAAAAAAACCAAAATGTATCTAAAAAATACGTCAGTGCGAGACTGATTGCTCCGAGAAATTTGGCGCAGAAGACGGTACCAGTACTCACTGCCTTTTGTATTGTGGAGGTGGTGACTCTGCGACTAACCGCTCTGCCCGATGCCGCTGTTGAAACGCGAAACGAAGGAATGAGCTTGTGCTAAGTTCTAACTCCGCGACGTATTATGAAGTGTTTTATTGTAATTTTGGTTTATTCAAGGAAATTGAAAGACAAGGGGACGCCCTGAAAAGGAAGAAATCTCCCTTAGGCCGTCCTTCTCGTTTCATTCACCTCGTGCAGCCGTAGCGTTGATGCGTAAGGTAAGTTTGTGTTTTATAAATGTGTTATATGTAGTTTAATTGTTCTGTTTATAGCAAAGTTTGATACCCACATGTAAAAGATAACATCACTAATTGTTTTTCGAATTATATTTCAACAAAAAATGAGTAAATTTGCTTTTTTTTTTTTTCCAAGATGAGGCCGCCTCTAAAGCGAGGCTCCCAGGTTCACCGACATGCTAATTCGGCTCTGGTGAGACTAGGGTGCTTTATTTCAACTGTATTTATTTTAATGCCTAAGATTAAAGGATACTTATTAACAATCAGTATGCACCAAAATTTTGTTTTTTAAATGTCAGTTTTTTTTATTTGAAGGTCATTTTGTCTTGCTGTTTCCTTCTGCTTACTTATTTTTAATTTTTAATTACTTATTTTTTTATTTTTAATTACTTATTATTTCATTGTTTTCAGAATTCCAACAGTAATGAAATGGAAGAGAAAAAAAAGAAAGAAAAGCGGCCATGAATGTAAGAAAGATAAACGCAATAAAATGTTGCATAAATATGCTAAAACATGCCCCAAAGTAACAGCTTTTTTATCAAAATCCTCAGACTGTGAACAACGCCATCACTCTTAGAAAATGAAGTATCGAGCCAAGGAACGCAATTGAACGATTCTGTTGATGAACAAAGTCTTATAAAAGAATTCCCTGGAACGTTCTCGAATTCAGACAATGTAGAAACAACACACGAACAATTACAAGAACCAGGACTATCAACGTCAAATACAAAACCGTACTCAAGCCAAAGAACTTCATTTAATGCACCAACAGTAGATATTGATTACTTTAAGAAACTGGGAGAAAATGACTTGCAATTATATTTGACGTTCCAACCAGTTCAGCCTGATGAAAAAGAAGTGCCTTTTACAGATAGAAAATCTATATTTAAAATCGAAGGAAGTAACAGTGGTAAACAAATTTTCCGAAGGCAGTGCCTATCCTACAACGGAAAAACACAACAACCGTTCTGTTTCATTTGTATTGCATTCAGCAAATCCACTTCAGTATTTTGCTCTAGATTCAGCGATTGGAAGCATGCCCATTAGAGACTACAGGAGCATGAAAACTCGAAAACTCACACACAATCTGTGAATTGTTTCATGCTAATTAAAGATAAGAAAAGTTTGTCCGATCTTCTGTTTGGGAACCAAATGGCCAACAGGAAACAGGAAGTAAAAGAAAGAAGACATATAGTAGAAACAGTTGTCGATGTTTTGAAACTGATAGGTAAACAAGGTTTTCTTTTTCGGGGAAAAGTAGAATCTGCTCATACTTTGGATGACGACTCAGTGAACCACGGAACTTTTTTACAGATGATTCTCATGCTAAGAAAATATGATGTGATTCTAGAGAAGCATGTGAGCAATGCAATTTGGAAAAGTGAAACCAACCTCCTCTAGAACAGAAAACCCGACGAAATTAAAAAAAGGAAGAAAATGCCAGTAGAAAGAGGAGATCAAGTTACATTTTTAAGAAACAACATGATTGTGAAAATCTTACACTACATGAAAGCAGAAATAAAAAGAAAAATATGTGAAGAAGTGTAATTGGCAGGGAATTTTCTATCCTAATGGATACTACAGTAGATGTTTCAAGTTACGACCAATGTGCATATGTCTTATGCTGCGTTAAGGGTTCTGAAGTCGTAGAAAGACTGCTATCTATAAAAAGTGGGGTTTACACCACAGGCGAGGATCTGTTTCAGTCACTCAGAACAGTTTTGGAAGATGCCGACATACTGATCAAGAACTGCGTTACTAACGCTTTTGATGGAGCTTCTAACATGAATGGTCATTTTAAAGGATTGACAGCAAGATTATCTGAAGTAATTCCACACTACATTCACACTTGGTACTATGCCCATGTACTGAACCTAGTTCTCACTGACACTGCCCAATGTCTCATTGTAACTATATCATTTTTTAATGTACTGCAAGAAGAAGCTCAAGTGTTTATGAAGGAGTCAAAAAGATGAGCCTTTGGAAAGTATTTGCATTGAAACTGAATTGAAAGGGAAAGGGGAAAAAGCTTCACGGAGAAGATGCTGGTCATACCACAGAAGTAGATGGTTTTAAAATTTCAACATTTTACAGTGCTGTAGATACTCTCATCAATACTATAGTAAACAGACTTCTCCACACAAAAACTTGTACCTAGATCTAACCTGGTTTGATCCTAAGCGGTTTGGCAATAAAGAGCCCTTACCTCCCAAAGCCCTGGACAAAATAGTAGAGATTCTCTCGAGACTTGACAATGGAAAGCTTATTGAAGAACTTACTTCATTTGCTGATGTATGGCTCCAAATAAGCAAAAAGACAATCAGTGAAGAGTATCAAGAAGAAGATCCCACAGAACGTGATTTGTCTGCTGATAACTTTGACGAAGAAGAGAACTCAACATTTCAACCTTGCAATTACAATAAGTGAAATTCTTGCTTAAAGTGTGCTTACGAAGTGCTTCTTAACTATAGCATGTACTCTCGTCAGTATAATGAACTGTTCAAAGTATATAAGCTGCTCTTGACAATCCCGATGACTCAAGTAACATGTGAAAGGGTTTTTTCCAAGTTGGAGATTATTAAAACAAGATTGAGATCTACTTTAAGCAGTGACAACTTGGAGACATTATTATTAATGCAATCTGATTCAGACTTATTGAACATTATATACAGTGACACTATAATTGATAAGTTGTGTCAATTGATCTCTGAAATGAGGCGATTGCTCAGTGTTTAACCACTTAGTATGATATAGGTATCCTTTACTTTTATATTTACCATTTGTTAAATTCTGACAAGTAGCTGATATATGTTGTTCAGTACATCAAATGAATCATGTTTATTTCAGGCGATATTAAATAAATATGGATATTGTAATATATATTATATCAACGGAAATCTTGCTCTCAATTATTTTGTTTACCTTTATTTTTATTTAAAGCTATTTTTTAATACATAATTTTAGGTTCTATTACTTAATGTTAAGTAAGACAAAATGATGTTTTAAGTACTCCCAGACCCTCCCGGTAGTTGACGCCCCCGTACCGGTCTATCCACCGCCCTCTTGGGGGACCCAACACGCCCCTGCAATTGTCTATGATTTATAATCACACTTCTTCGTAGTTTACAGTTCTCGTTATAACATGAGTTCGGATGTTAATATTAGTTCACAGTTCTCATCAAAACTGCCTCGAAACAAATATAGTCACTTAATTTTCAAATGAGTATTTTCTTTAAAGAAGGGTTAGAAAGTTTTATACCACTATAAACTCTAATTTTGTACAACAGACTGTTTCCAAATGGTCACCGTCCCGAATACTAACCATACCGGAAATTCCTGAGCTTTAGTAGTCTTCAGTAAGCCGCAAGAAAGAGTTGTCAGAATCGAATGAAATTTTATATATGTGAGTGCAACGTTGGTATAAGTAAGTGATGTCAAAATCAAACCAAAAGGATAATTTATTACAGGAAAAACTACAAATGAATAGAGGTTCTAGTACCATGTTGGACCACATATAGCATGAACTCACGACGCGATACGGGCGGAAATTGGGACCTACATGTCCCGTATGATATTCTGGGCCATCTCATTCCGCAGTTGTTGTAAGCGCACCTCTAGTTCGACAAAACCCGTAGGTTTTCCAACTTGCAGTCCCAAGTGATCCTAGACATGCTCGATCGGTGGCAAATCTGGGAATCGGGCAGGCCAGGGAAGGATTGTAATGTAGGGGAGGCATTCCTGTGATAGCGTTGCTGTGTGGCCGAGCACTGTCCTGTTGAAAAATGCCTCCTGGGAGCCCTGCCATGAGTGGCAACACATGTGGCTGAAGGATGCCACAAACGTACCGCTGGGCTGTCATGGTTCCGTAAATCAATATTAGAACTGACCGCGTGTCGTATGCGATGACACCCCATACCACCACACCAGCTGTGGGAGCGGGGTGTGCTGTAAACCGAAGGCAGGAGTGAGGTGTTCACTACGAGCCTCCACACGATTACACGTTTGTCATCATCGCCCAAATTGAATCTCGATTCGTCGCTGAAGACGACTTGCGTCCATTTGGCTGCGGTCCAATTCTGTCGAGCGCGACACCACTCCAAACGGAGGTGACGGTGGGTGGGTGCCATTGGCAGCACACGTAATAGGCGCCGCGATACCAAATGTCCATTAGCCAGGTGCCTTGCAATGGTACGGACAGACACGGGGGCCCATAGTGAAGGTGCTTCCTGTGTCCGGATGGCGGACACTGTTGCAGTTGGCGCTGTGCGTGTGTTTTGGGTAATGTGACGGTTTTCTCGGCTATTGGTTTGCCGATGGCGTCCTGAGCCTGGCCGTCGCGTATGCGACCTGTCTCTCGTCCACTGGTCCTAACACCTCCTCATAGTAAAGTCAGAACGGTCGAGGTGGCGGGCTACCGGCAGAGCTGACCTCCCGGCTTCCATCATCCCGATGATTCTTCCCCTTTCAAACTCTGAATGCTGATCTTATTGTCTTCGATGACGGTGAACGGCATCCCTATTGAAGAAGGTTTCGTTGCAACAGATTGAATACAGGCAAAAATCCTCTGCATGCCTTTTTCCTGCGCCAGGGAGAGCGAAGTTTAACGCCCTCTGGTGGCACTACACAATGCGCAATCACGCTGTATTTCTAATTATTTGCATATCTACCTGACACGTATCTTCATGCCAATTTTCTTTACAATCCCAAAATTACTTCTTGGTGCGTAAAATTTTATGACAATGAGTGCACAATGATTTTGGCCCTGTGTTGTATAATTTAAGTTGGATTGATATATGCAGAATTTTTGTAACATATTGACACTGGAGGATAACATCGCTTTACCTTGTGTAAAAGGGGATGTTCATCCCTGTTTTCCTCCTTCAATTTATCCGATGAGAAAACAATGATGTGCTACCAAAATTTTTCAAATTTACATATTAAATGCAAATCGGATAATTTATCATGGGTAATTAGATATGAAATATTGGAAGAGGGACATGTTGCCATTGTTAGTGAAAGCAAATTTAAAATTTAAAAGTGCGATATTTTCATTCCTTCTGTAACGCAAATTAGTGAGTTATTTTGGACAAAATTACCTTTCTTCCAAATGTGTCAATTGCCTGAAGGTGCTAAGGTGTGGATTTTGAAACTGTTAATGTTGTTCTTTCATTTGAATCTCCTTTAATCACATGGGTTCAGTTGTTTGCTCAAGTTTAATAAACCATTTTGAAGAGATGGAAGATACGTAGATTAAGAACCATTCTATTCAATTTGGGCAATCTAAGAAGCTAAACATTGTTCAGAATATCAGTTATTTTTACCGAATTCATGCCGCTGATTCAAGTAATGATCCGAGTACTGCGCAGTCGAAAGTAAGATACAATGAAATAACATAATGCAAATTTAAAAAGTTCTTAATTACTTCTGAGAATGTATGATATATTAGTGAGTACTAGGATGCTTCCGCCCAGTGCTCATTGTCGCTAGCCAACCCGTTATACCGTTTTTCGCATTTCACTCGGTTCTCTTTTTCATTTTATGTCTGAGTCTGCGGTAACTGCTTTAAAACGTAGAATACTCCCTCCAGCAATGGCAGAGCATGATCAGCTAAACATGTTGGTTTGTCTGACGATCACTATAAGAAATAGTTAAAATGTGATCAAAAAGTCTTAAAACAAGTTTTCCCGACAAAATTTAGAATTTCAAAATATCCCGGAAGAAATACTTTCTCTATACAATAGTATAGGATAGCAATAAAAATGCTTTCTTTATTATCCAAAGAAGCTAATAAAGGTGCTAGATTTTTCGATATGCGTCTCTAAAAGTGACTGATTTTTCAGTTTGAAATCTTTAAAATATATATTTTAGTAGCAGCAGGGGAAAATTCCTGCCCTCGCCTGCTACATACACCATAAGTAAAAATTCCGGTTTGTTCTGGATATTCCGGTTTATTCTGGATATTCCGGTTTGTCATGGATTCCGTTTGTCGTATAAGGTGAGGAATAATCCATCTTCTACGCATGTTTTTTGTTCGCAGTCACAAGCTCGCTGTTTGCCTTTTTTTGATTAGTTGAAGAAGGCTGAAAACTGCAATTTTACTAAACATAATATATTATATATATTATATATATTAAACATAATATATTATATATATTATGTTACTTTTAAAGTTGCAAATATGTTTATTATAGTTGTAAGTGAAGTTAATAGTTAAATTTCAATGCAACAGTTCTTGCGTAGAAATTTACATAAGAAAATCTCAGATTATTCATAGTTATGATTATTAGAGTATGCTGTAACTTTCGTGGAATGTTGACAGCTTCATTTGAATTTGATGACTATATAGCTTTTAAATATATTTACAGTAGTCATTTGGAATAATGTTTAGTTTTTAACTTTCATTGTACACTCTCGCTAGAATAGGTGGAGTAATGAGGATGGTTGGCGACAGTTTTTCATTTTGTACGTATTTCTTTTTTATCACAAGGGATAAAAAAACAACTACCTCTTTTAAAACTTACATTTCCATTCATATCCATATTCAAAATACTCATTGAAGGGAACCAAGACAGCATATAAAAAAAATCGTTTTTTCGTTGAATATCTCAGAAAAATAAAAAAAGTTCAGCTGATTACAAAAATATATAATGTATTTACCTTTCAACACATAAAAAGCAAGTATTTTAAACTTAAAGGTGTAAGCAACAAGGTCACATGGGTAGTTCATAGTAAATTTTTTCAAAATGTGTTTTATTTCTTTAGTACACTTTATACATATTCTGTAGCATCTACATTCATGAAATTCTGCAAAATCATAACATTCATGATTGCGCACAGTGGACCTAAACCTTTGTACTTAAATTGCGTGACATTTGGCTACATAAATTTACTGGCAATTAGCTACTTAAATTGCTTGGAATTTAGCTACTTAAATTGCTGAGCATTTAGCTACTTAAATTGATTGGCATTTAGCTACTTAAATTGCTTGGCATCTAGCTACTTAAATTACTTAGTATCCTATCTCTTTTAAAGAGATTGGATACCAAGATATTGGATTTAAAGATTGAGAAATATCAGTATTATTTATCTATAATAATTCACAAACTTGTGTTCAATTTTCAAATGTACCAAGCAATGGCTCTGGTTCACTATATTCAAATTCTAAAATTTTATTTTCTTACAAAATTTAATTAATGTAGCTGATGTTATGATAATGTATATAGAATTATCATAAAGTCTACCAAAGAAAGGAAATAAAAACACATTTTGAGAACACATTTTACAGAACAATTAGATCTTAAAGCACAAACACCTAATTATAATTTGACACTTGTAACTAATTCGATAGAATTTATTTAATAACTACTTGTTTACATATAAAACTCGTTTTATTTCAGTTCAGCAAGTTCCATGCTAATTAGCAAATAGTTTCATAACTTGAACAAGAGAAAAATGTCCGTTCCTATGGATATCTCATAGATACGTACTACAAAATATATGGAGAGACATAGAGACATAACGTACCATTATCTTTAATGATAGTACATTTACTTGAATACTAATATTCCATTTTTCTTATTTATGTAGATACAACAATTCACGAAGAAAGTAAGGTATAATTAAAGTGCAATAATTAACAAAACATTATATACAAGGACCGAATTTATTAGAGAATTTCTACCTATAAAGCTTTAACTTTTAGTAATTGTTATCCCAGAAGCAAAAGGACAATTAAGACGGCTAACATTTAAAGAGAGTATTCAGAAGTATTTAGTTTTAAACTCTAAACAGTTATGTTGATAATTAACAGATACGTAATTAACTCTGAGGTAAATAAAGTGTACGCAGCTAAAATGAATAGGCAACTAAAGTCCACACTTAAATGATAAACCTTCAAGTTTTACACTAGATTGCTCTTTTAAGTAGTCTGAAAAGACATTTAGCTTAAAATTAGTGGATGGTTGAAATACAGAAATGCACAGAAGACATTTTTCAATATTGCGTTTCCATTAGAACATATACAGCGGTTGGAATAAACATTTGTTTTAAATTTGTCTGGATTTTATTACACTGATGATAATAGTATGGAATTCTTAAACATATTATTTACTAGACATTTACATTCAAGCTTTGCGCATTGTAAATGTCTAATTGTCATTAAATGTAACATCTGCATAATTAATAAATATTTTAGATAACTTTCTTGAATATCAAAAACCCCTTTCAATTTAGGCATTGAAATGGTTCACATTTTATAAGTCTGTTAATATGTTAAACGGGGAAATGTACTGAAATTTATTTTTGGGAGAAGCAAAATGATATAATAGTTTCATTTTTGATTGACAGCGAAATGATATCAAAGCATGTTCTCATTAATTTGAGGAGCAAAATGTAAGCCCTTTATATCATCACTCCTAATTCAAATTTTTGAAATTTTCAATTCTTCCATTGATCAACAAGCTGAGACAAATCGAATGATATTAAGCCAAGATTCATCTGGAAGTTGAGTACGATCGAATGAGATTAAGACCAAGATACTGGAATGCAAGTACTCGATAAATAAGCAAAGTGTTTTTGAGATATTTTGATTATCTCTTTAGATTGTCATCCTAAAATCCATTTTCCGAAATTTTAGATTTTTCCATTGTTCTTTATGGAAGAAACGGACCATAACACCAAAACCAATAATCTACCTATAATAGAAATGAAAGATAATTTTGATATGTCACTCAATCAGTCAGTCAGTTCAGTGATTATTATTATGATTTTTGTTTACTTTTTCGTTTCAATCATAAAAAGTATGGCCTGCAAAATTTGCCTGCATCCACTCTAGCTGAACAACTAATTGATTGAATTTCACAAAATTCGATAGATAAGTCGCTTGTGAGTCACCCTGGTGCTGGTAAGATTTTGGTACGATTCGGAAAAAAATAACCTGAATTTTTTTGCAAAATGCCCCGCAAAAATTGTCAAAATCTAAAATAAAAAACTACGTATGCTCAAATAAATTGATTAAATCTTTGTTTATACGTAATTTTTAACGAAGGAAAGAATAAGACCAACCCTATTACACTAGGACCAGCCGTTCTCGATAAATTTTAGTTTTTTCGTATTTTCACTACTCCACCTATGAAAATAAATCCAGTTACCAAATGAAAACGTAAATTGAATTAAAAGTGAATTAAATTTAATTAAAATAAAGGTAACGTGGATATAAGTCTGCAGAGAAAGACACGTGCTGCACACATAAGAATTTTACTTTCCCTGCAATACTTGGTAATGTATAGGGAAAGTATTGGGGAATCATACCGAAAATCGCAACTCGAGTTTTAGACGGATCTACACGTTTCGAGACCTCTAGAATACGACAAAACTATTAGCGTGACGTCTGTGTGTGTGTGCCTGTATCTGTCTATTTGTACAATGTGTGTATCCACTCTAACTCAAAAACTAATGGACCGAATTTCATAAAATTTGGTGAGTCACTTGGGTGTGACCCTGGTGCTGATTTGTTTCTGGTACAATTCGTGATAAAAGAAACCGCTTTTTTTGCGAAATGACCAACAAAAATGGCTTGTATCCACTCCAGTTGAAATACTAATTTATTGAATTTCACAAAATTCGGTAGATACGTCGCTTGTGGGTTACCCCGGTGCTGATCAGATTTTGATACGATTCGGAAAATAATAACATGCCTTTTTTGTGAAATGGTTCCTCAAAAATCGTCAAAATCTAAAATAAAAAACTACGTATGCTGAATTATATCCAAGAAATGCTTGTTTTATACGTAATTTTTAACGATGGAAAGAATAAGATCAAACCCATTACACTGGGAGAAGCCATTTTCGAGATATTTTAGTTTGTTTCGTATTTTCTCTACGCCACCTTTGAAATAAATCCAGTTATCTAATGACACGAAAATTGAATTAAAAGTGAATTAAATTTAATTAAAACAAAGAGAACGTGAATATAAGTCTGCAGAGAAAGTCATGTGTTGCCCACATCAGATTTTTATTTTCCCTGAAGTACATGGTAATGTATAGGGAAAGTATTGGAATCATGCCGAAAATCTCAACTCGAGTTTTCGACGGTTCTACGCGTTTCGAGACCTCTAGAATATGAAAAAACTATATTTAGAGTGGCGTCTGTGTGTGTCTGCATGTGTGTCTGTTTGTCCGTCTGTCTGTCTGTCCGTCTGTGCAGAGTTTGTATCCACTCTAACTAAAAAACTAATTGAGCGAATTTCACAAAATTTGGTAGGTAGGTCACTTGTAGGCGAATCTGGTGCTGATTAGTTTTGTGTAGGATTCGTAAAAATAGAACCCGTATTTTTTGCGGAATGGGCCGTAAAAATGTCATGTATCCACTCTAGATAAAATAGTAATTAACCAAATTTCACAAAATTTGGTAGCAGTTACTCGTAGGATACTCTGGTGCTGATTAGATTTTGGTATCATCCGGAAAAGAACCTGCCTCTTTTACGAAATGGCTTGCAAAAATTTGATGCATCCACCCTAGCTAAAACACTAATTGAAAAAATTTAATAAAATTTGGTAGATAAATTATTTGTGGGATACTCTGGTGCTGATTAGGTTTTAGTATAATTCAAAACAGAACAACCTGCCTTTTTTTACGAAATGATCCGCAAAAATCGCCAAAATCTAATAAAAAGGACGACGTATGCTCAAATGTATTAATTAAATTGTTGTTTTATACGCAATTTTTGACGAAGAAAAGAATATAACACACTCCATTATGCTTTAGGACTAACCGTTCTCAAGATATTTGAGATTTCTTGCATTTTTGTTACGCCGATTTCGGAAAAATGTCCAATTACCGAATAAAAGCAAATGTTGAGTTAAAAATGCAAATATAGTGTGATTTGGTGCAATTAAACTCAATCTAACGCATTATTAAAAAAAAAAAATAAGGGAAATATGAATTTGAGTCTACAGGGAAAGTCATGTGCTATCCACATTAGAATTTTACTTTCCCTGCGATACATGGTAATGTATAGGGAAAGTATTGGAATCGTATCGAAAGTCGAAAGTCGAGGATTCGACGGATCTACACGTTTCGAGACCTCTAGTATACGAAAAAGGTATTTTTAGCGTGACGTCTGTCTTTGTGTGTGTCTGCCTGTCTGTCTGTGTGTGTGTCTGTCTGTCTGTGTGTCTGTGCAGAATTTGTGTCCACTCTAACAAAAAAACTAATTGACCGAATATCAGAAAATTTGGTAGGTAAGTCACTTGTGGGCGAATCTGGTGCTGATTAGTTTTGGTACAATGCGGGATAAACCAACCCGCCTTTTTTTACGAAATGCCCTCAGAAATTGCCTATATCCGTTGTAACTGAAAAACGTATTGATCAAATTTTACAAAATTTGGTGCGTAAGTCACTTGCAGGTCTTTCTGGTGCTGATTAGATTTTGATACGTTTTGAAAAAGAAAAACCAACATTTTTTTACGAAATAGCGCTCTGAAATTACCTGTATCCTCTGTAACTGAAAAACGCATTGTTCAAATTTTACAAAATGTGGTACATAAGTCACTTTCAGGTCATCCTGGTGCTGATTAGATTTTGATATGTTTCGAAAAGGAAAAACCAACATTTTTTTCACGAAATGGCCCTAAGAAATTGCCTTTATCCGCTGTAACTGAAAAACGTATAGATCAAATTTTACAAAGTTTGGTGCATAAGTCACTTGCAGGTCACCCTGGTGCTGATTAGATTTTGATGCGATTCGAAAACGAAAAACCTGTATTGTTTTACGAAATGGCCCGCAAAAATTATATATATCCACTCTAACTCAACTAATCGACTAAAGTTCATAAAATTAGTAGATAAGTCACTTGTGTGTGCTTCTAGTGCTGAATAGATTTTGGTACGATTCGGAATAAATGAACCTGCCTTTATTGCAGAATAACCGTAATAATTGTATGTATTCACTCTAGCTGACAAGCTAATTGATCAAATTACATAAAATTTGGTAGATAACTCGTTCGTAAGATACTGTTATTCTGATTAGATTCTGATACGATAAAAAAAATAATCTGCCATTTTTTCGCAAAATGACCCGCAAACCTAATATATTCGATCTAAAATAAAATACTACATGTGCAAAATAGTGAAACCCTGAAATAAATTACTAAAATTGATGAAATATATTAATTAAGTACTTGTCCTACATGTAAAATTTGACAACTAAGCCAATAAATCTGACCCCATGACTGTAGGATAAACCGTTTTCGAGATATTGTAGTTTTTGGAATTTTGAAGACCTGAAGAAATTAAAGTGAATTAAGTTGCCAAACGAAACGAAGATGCAATAGGAAAACTAATTGGATATAATATCAGAAAATTATACATATTATTTTCTGCAATTAATCTCAATTTAATGCATAATAAAATAAAAATTTACAAAATGAATTTGAATCTGTAGGGAAAGCCATGTGCTGCCCACATCAGATTTTTTGTATCTAGTCCTGTGAGCTTCGTCGTTTAAGGTAATTTGGATACTTAAGTGTCTTTAAGATCTTATGAATCTCTGTCGAAACAGATGAACCAATCAAATCAATACAGAATCAATACAGAACAACCTATGGACTTGTTTCAATGTATCTTACGTTGGATTAAAATCAGAAATTAAGTTATTAAAACATGATGGCACCAAAAATAACTTCTTCTGCAGTATTACACTGCAATAAATAAAAAAGACTTAGTGCAAGGAATAAGAAAATTTCATCAACGCATTTAAACACAACTAAGATAATATTTCAGCATACAGTTGTTTCGAGGATACGCTGGATCTCCTTCGTCAGTGCAATTCAATTTTCGTTTTCATTTGGTAACTGGACTCATTTTCAAAGGTGGCGTAGAGAAAATACGAAAAAAACTAAAATATCTCGAGAACTGCTAGTCCTAGTGTAATGGAGTTGGTCTTATTCTTTTCTGCGTTAAAAATTACGTATAAAACAAGCATTTAATAGATATATTTGAGCATACGTAGTTATTTATTTTAGATTTTGACGAATTTTTCGGGCCATTTTGTAAAAAAGCAGGTTCTTTTTCGAATCGTACCAAAATCTAATCAGCACCAGAATATCCTACAAGTAACTTATCTACCAAATTTTGTGAAATTTGGTCAATTAGTATTTTAGTTAGAGTGGATATATGAAATTTTTACGGACCTTTTCGCAAAAAGAGGCGGGTTCTGTTTTTACGAATCCTACCAAAAACTAACCAGCATCAGGGTCTCACCCAAGTGACTTGCATACCAAATTTTATGAAATTCGGTCCATTAGGTTTTTAGTTAGCGTGGATAAATACATTGCACAGATAGACAGACACACACTCTGACGTCACATTAAAAATAGATTTTTCGTATTCTAGAGGTCTCGAAACATGTAGATCCATCGAAAACTCTGTGATTTTCGGTATGATTCCAATACTTTCCCTATACATCGCCATGTATTGCAGTGAAAATAAAAATATATATTGACTTTTAAAATGTTTAAAAAGTAATTGTTTTTGTTATCTACGGTAATGCAAAATCTTCCATTTTCATATAATAAAAAGAAATGTTTATTTTATTATCCAAACCTACGTGATATTGAATACTCTTATTTAGAAGTAGCTGATCAAAATTACTTCAAGTCTAAACTGTCAAAATTCATAGTATAAATAATAGAGTAGATATTTACTACTTACTACATAGTTTTAAACCTTACTTATTTCTCTTACAAAAACAAACTTTAAGTGACACTATCCAAACATGAACAACTTGCGCCGAGATTTTTATT
This sequence comes from Amaurobius ferox, assembly GCA_951213105.1. NCBI lineage: Eukaryota > Metazoa > Arthropoda > Arachnida > Araneae > Amaurobiidae > Amaurobius > Amaurobius ferox. The sequence goes on from OX578136.1 coordinate 139,380,873, forward strand.
TGCGGTGTGCACATAATATCAGTGATGTGCACGATGATTTGGAGACATATGTGGAATTAGATGACAGTCGCAGCTAACGAAAGAAAGTCAGATTTTGCACCGCTCGAGAGTCCTCAGAGCAAAGTGTGCATTTCTTACACCACTTGCATGACATGTGCAGAGCCAATAAAAAAAAACAAATTGATCGCCAGCTCATAATACGTCGCCAGATCGCAAGAACAAGAAAAATGAAATAATATATGACGGGCGGTTTATGCGTTTTGTCATAAAATTTACTTATAAAACAATAATTTAATTCATTTAAGCATATTTATTTCTTTTACAGACTATTTAAAAAACAATTTCTATATTTCCAAATTGTACCAAAATTTATTCCACACTTTAAGTGACTTAAATGTGGTTTTAGTTAGAGTGAATATAAACATTACACATGTGAGACCAGATTTAACGGAGAAAGTTTAATTTCAATATTTATGATGGCTGTAATATTAGACAATGGCATCAGTCTGATGACGCCAGTTTTGCAGCGGTCCTGACCTGAGAGGTCAATAAGCCATGGAAAAGGAGGCTAAAGTAAAGCTACGGGATTGGTTAAAAGGTAAACCAATGTGGAAGATATCTTATCGCATTGCCTTGAGATCGGCCAATGATAGCCGAAGAGACGTCGAAGATCCAGACCACATGACCAACCCTAAGGCTTATGGCAGCTTAATGTGTGGCCGGAGACGAAGAGGTGTATTAGACCTCAGGCAACAAAATGTGGCAACATGTAGAAAGTAACCAGAAGTGGTACAGGACAAAAAAGCTACACACACTTGAGTAACAGTGCGAGATAGACTTGAGTAACCCATCCAGAGAGATCAACACCAAATATCTTGAGCGCAATGCTCTTGAGTAAAACTTCAATGACAGAGAGGCAGATGTGATGAGATCAGATTCAGTTCTGTTCGGAGATCAGTGAGAGATTCATAGTAATGTAGTGAGAGATGCCTAACAGTAGCGTGCAGCCATAAAATGGAGACGGAGGTTGTTGAAGAGGCAATGTGCAGCAGCAAGTATGTGTGACAATGCACAAAGACTAAATTGGAGGTATGTGTACATATCAATAATTGTATTAGGTCATATCCCATTTTATAAATAAATTGCCTGGTCTCACATGTCCAATCTCCTCCGCAAATAATGTAATTGTTGTAATCAATTTAATATTTAACTAAATGTTCTAAATAAATATTGTTATTTTAAAGTCAAAGAGAGTGCAGTTAATTGTGAGTAGCATTATGTTAATAAGTATTCTATTCCAGGAATTCGCACTGAAGATACAATGGTGGGTTTTATTACGGCACAAAAAAAGTGTTTCACGAGGTACGATGTACGACCATGTTCTAAGATCAATTAAATATGCTTCTTAAATGTAACTTTAAATTAAATATAAATGTGCACCAATACACATATACACAAGCATACTACTTCACGCAAAAAATTGTGAATTCGTCTTCTGGAGTCCAAAAAGTAAATCCCCCGAATATTCTAGACACAATCTTTGACACGTTTCAAACACTTTCCTTACACATTACCATGCATTCCTTCGATTTTATATATTGCAAATAACCAACTTATATTTCAGGATTTTGTAAAGACTTATTGTTTCTCCAAATTAAATCGTGGGGGGTGTATGGCTGATGTTTACTGCACAGGAAATATCTGCATTTAGAACCTAAATGTGTAAGGCTAGTCCCTATTCATTAAATATAAATTACAGCGAAATTAACTACACGTCTTGGAAATCCTGAATCGTTAGCCAATCCACTTGAAAGGAGCTATTGTTTGAAATAAGACAGGACGAAATGCGGAAATTTTAGCCTGACATTTCATGAATTAAGACTTTTTGTTCAAAGTTTTACACCTCAAATACGTACTGAATTCAATCTTTAGGAGTAAGTTGCTAACTTGACCTTTCTAATATAAACTTTTCTTGTTTCGATAAGGTGTTTTGGGACCTTAGTAAGGTCGATCATTATTGTGTTTTAAATCTTCAGTGTCCATATAAAATTAAACTACAGAATACATGTAAGTAATAAAGTCATCAATGAAGCCAATTTAAGAATTTTCAGTCAGTGGTGTTTTAAAGTTATGCAGACGCTACAATTGTTCTGAAAACTTTCTGGGATCACCTCTGAGACCGAGATACAATAAGGGTTCATTTATACGATGATTTAAAAGAAGAGTTTGTCTTGGATTTATTACTTTCCCTGCAATACATAATAATGTATAGGGGAAGTACTGGAATCATGTCAAAAATCGGAACTCGAGTTTTCAACGAATATACACGTTTTGGTACCTCTAAATACGAAAAAATCATTTTTAGCGTGACGTCTGTGTGTGTGTGTTTGTGTGTGAAATGCATGTATGCACTCTAATTGAAAAACTAATTTATCGAATTTCATAAAATTTGGTAGGTAAGTCCCTTGTGGGTGAGTTTGTTGGTGCGGTTTGGTATGAAAGAACCTAACTTTTTTGTAGAAACGGCCCGCAAAAATCCAGGTATCCACTCTAGCTAAAAAATTGAATTAGCCAAATTTAATAAAATTTGGTAGATACGTACCTTGTGGGATACCCTGGTGCTAATTAGATATTGGTACGATTCGGTAAAGTAAAATCTGCCTTTTTTACGAAATGTCCCGCAAAAATTGCCAAAAGAAAAAGATTACGTGTGCTCAAATGTATCAATTAAATGCATGTTCCACACGTAATTTTTGACAAGGAAAAGAATAAGATCAACCCCATTACTTTAAGACTAACTGTTCTCGAGATATTAGCCTTTTTTTTCTTTTACATTTTTGTTACGCAGCCTTTAAAAAAATTTCCAGTTACCAAATAAAATCAGAAATTGATTTAAATAATTTCAGTGGTGTTTTGCGCAATTAAACTCAATTTAATGAATTATTAAAGAAATAAAGATAAAATGAATGTGAGTTTGCAGGCGAAAGTCATGCGCTGCTCACATCAAATATATTTTTATTTTCTATTGCTGTTTACATTTAGAAGTGCCTAAATTCAAATTAACGTGAAATTACTGTTTATAATCACCTTCAGCGTAGATTAGCTGTTTGTAAGTATAGATAAAATTAACAGAAAGGCAAGTATGCATTTATTCTCTACTTAATCAAGAGAGAAAATCAAAACGTAACTTGAACACAAACAAACCATGAATAACTCATAAAATCATGAATAAGCTGATTGCCTCAACTCTAGACATTTTGCATTAAAAATGAAATTCCTTAAAAATCGTCTGCTTGCAATATTTAATTTGCTTTGCTATCTAATGATATGCGTTGGATCGATATATTTATAACTTGCACACATTTTACTATCCCTGCAATACATACTAATGAAAAGGGAAAGTATTGGAATCGTGCCGAAAATCGCAACTCGAGTTTTCGACGGATCTACACTTCATGGGACCTCTAGAACACGAAACAACTATACGCTTAACTTAGCACGACGGTTGTGTGTGTGGTGTCTGTGTCTTTGTCTGTATGTGGGGATTCTGCATCCACTCTAACTGCAAAACTAATTGACCGAATTTTATAAAATGTAGTAGGCAAGTTTCTTGTGGGTAGCCCTGGTACTGATAAGACTTTGGTACGATTCGAGATAAAAGAACCTGCTTTTTCTTGCTAAATGGCTAAGAAAACTGACTGTATTCGGTCTACCTGCAAAACTAATGAACCAAATTTCACAAAATTTGCTATATGTATCACTTGCAGGTAAACACAGTGCTAATTAGATTTTGGTACGATTCGAAAAAATAGAATCTGCGTTTTTTTACGAAATAGCCCACAAATATAATTAAATCTAAAAATTAAAAGCTACGGAAGCTCAAATATATCAATATAAGAAAGACCAATCATGCATAAAACATTGATCACGAAACATTTTCCAACTTTAATGCAATTTTATTCAAATATCTCTGAAATGCGACACAACCCTCGGTAATATTTTTAAAATTATCACAACACTACACTAATTTATTATATTTAAAAACTTAAAATTTCATAGAAAAAATGAACTTCATTCAAATAACGTATAGAGTACAATATGAGAAAGAAAAATTCTGCGGAGAATTTTTGGAGCAATATGTGAAGATGGACATTGGAGGAGTAGAACAAATAAAGAGGTTTATGGAAGATATAAAGAGTTAGATATTGTTACAACTATAAGGAAAAAACTAATTCAATGGCTCAGACATACGAAGAGGATGGAGGAGAAGAGAGGTAGTACAAGACTTTTGGAGGAAAACCCAGGAGGGTCAAGATCCCGAAGAAGACCTAGGGTCAGGTGGATGGAACAGGTAGAGTAGGATTTAAAATTGCTTGGTAATAGCAATTATAATATTCCAATATAAATTGCCTGGTTTAAACATCTCTAAAATGCGATACATTCATCGGTAATATTTTTAAAATTATCATAATACTACAATAATTTATTATATTTGAAAACTTCATCGAAAAAAAATGGTCTTTATTCAAGTGACGTAATCGAAATATCAATCGCCTGGTTCTCTCTATAAAAGCAGCATTTCTTTCATAATCATTTTACCATTCGTTTTATTCATCACAATACTATAATAGTTTATTTTATTTAAATACTTAAAATCATGGAGGTACAAGTAATTTAACTCTATGCTTAAAACTTCATCGAAAAAAACGAGTTCTTCTCTGTAAATTCAATGAAAGTTTCATTCATATCTGCTATATTGCAGACTCCATGATGAGCTAAATAATTTTGCGTTAAATGAATGCAGCAATTCCTATACAACTCATTCTACACCTTTTGGTGTTTGCATTCTCTATAAGTGAAAATTAAGCATCGTTGTTGAAATAATCAAAGTTTGATAATCATTTAAACTCAAATATACTGTAATTGCGTTGTTTTATTATGCAGATGGACATAATTTAAGCAAAAGTTAAGCGATTTTAGGACGGAGACAACCCTAAATATGAAGTAAAAAGAACTTTTAAAAATCACGATTTTGACACGAGATGGATGTCATATTTTATTTTGAAGTGGATCACGTGATCTCTTCGCCGTCCGTCCGAATTGCTGCTCATGTCTAAGGATGAGTCGGACGGTCTGGGCTTTCGACGTGATCTCTTCATTTAAAGGGTGTAATTAGTATTTTAATTTTTATTTTAAAAACTCCTGAATATATTTTGCTGCATTTCTTTTATATATTTTATTGGATAATTTGAATATTTTCTAAACTTTCGAAGCAATTTGTGAATTTTAAATTCGCTTAAAAAATGTTTGAAAAATTAGGTCCCATAGGATTCAATGTATTTCATTCTTTCAACCCGGATTCAATCTAAACCTAATTGGTTGATATTACTTATTTATATTCCCATAGGTCTCACAGACAGTCTGAACAGAATACTAAAGTTTCATTTTGATTAAGTCATTTTTACGGCAGTTATCATGCTAACGGACGGGCAGGCAGACAGAATGAACACCATCATAAACACTTTTCATGTGCGTTGTAAAGTGTTAAAAATGCATATTTATGCTTCATTTTTGACGATGAAAATAATAAGATCAACTCCATTAATCTGGGTTTAGCCGTTCTCAACATATTTTAGTTTTTTCACACACATTTTCATCCTTTCTGGTAGGTCGGACGGTCTGGGTTTCAACAACAACAACACACATTTTCATTACACTACCATTAGCCTTCGAGTTGGTCGTGTGGTCTGAGCTTTCTACATTTTCATTACGACACCTTTGAAGATAAGACGACACCTTTTTAACACTTTACAACAAAGTTGAAAAGTGTTTATGCCTTTGCTCATTCTGTCTGTCTGTCTGTCTGTCCGTTAGTACGAAAACTGCCGTAAAAGTGACTTAATCAAAATAAAATTTTAGTTTGTTGTTCAGTCGGTCTGTAGGCCCATTGGGAATATAAATGAATAATATCACCCTATTAGTTTTGGAATAAACCCGGGTTGAAAATATGAAATACATTGAACCCTATGGGACCTAATTTTTCAAGCATTTTTTAAGCGGATTTAAAATTCACAAATTGCTTCGAAAATTTTAGGTAATATTCAAATTATTCAATAAAATATATAGAAAAAAATTCAGCAAAATCTACTTAGCAGTTTTTTATATAAAAATTAAAATAATAATTACACCTCTTATATGAAACGATCACGTGACCATGATATGAAAAGGTCACATGACCCACTTCAAAATGAAATATAGCATCCATCTTATCTCAAAATCGTGATTTTTAAAGTTCTTTTTAATTCACATTGCGTGTTGTGTTCGTCCTAAAACCGCTTTATTTTTGCTTAAATTCTGTGCATCTACATACTGAAACAACGCAATGACAATATATTTGAGTTTAAATGATCATACAAATTTGATTATTTCTACAACGAAGCCTATTTTTTACTTATGTAAAATGTAAACAGCAAAATATATAGAATGAGTTGTATTAGAATTGTTGTATTTCTTTAACATAAAATTATTTAGCTCATGGAGTCTGCATAGCTGATATGAATGAAATATTCATTGATTTCACAGAGAAAAGGACGACTTTTTTCGATGAAGTTTTAAGCATAGAGTTTAATTATGTAGTTCCATGGTCTTAAGTTTTTAAATAAAATAAATTATTTTAGTACTGTGATGAATGAAATGAATGGGAAAATGTTATGAATGAAATGCTGCTTTTATAGAGAGAACCAGGCGTGTTATTTTTTCTATGACGTCATTTGAATGATTGTCAGTTGTTTCCGATGAAGTTTTCAAATATAATAAATTATTGTAGTATTATGATGATTTCAAAAATATTACCGAGGAATGTATCGCATTTTAGAGATGTTTAACCAGGCATTTTATATTTCAATGCTGTCATTTGAATGAAGTTCATTTTTTTTCGATGAAGGTGTAAGTTTCAAATATTATACATTACTGTAGTACTGTTATAAGTTATATGGCAAATCTAAACTAAAATCTAAACTAAAGAACTTGGTATACTTAGATATATCCATTAAATGCCCGTTTAATACGTAATGTTTAACGACGAAAAGAATAAGACCAACCCCATTACACTAGGACTAGCCGTTCTTGAGATATTTTAGTTTTTCGTACTTTCCCTACGCCACCTTTGAAAATAAGCCCGGTTACCGAATGAGAACGAAAATTGAATTAAAAGTGAATTACATTTAATTGAAATAAATAGAACGTGGATATAAGTTTGCAGGGAAAGTCATGTGCTGCCCACATCAGATTTTTACTTATAAAATACAGCTGCTTTGGTTTTTCTTTACAGACTTGACATGTGAGTGACTTGCCGTAAAATTTTAAAATCTGCTACTGAAAAGCCTTTGCGAAGTTTGGTAGAGCAAAGCAAGGCATAATTTGGTTACACTTTAAAATCATTCATTTTTGCCGTCAAGAAATATGCGAGAGCAACGACAGTGACAAGGACGTATAAAATTTTACATCAATATATTATGATTTGAAGCGAAGTTATTATGATCCTTGAAAGTTTGAAACTTTTCAAAAACATTTTGTGGGATATAAAATTTGGTAATAAGGGAGGTATTTAAATTATATTGGTCGGTATATTGGTGACAGTCTAAATGATTAATGAAATAGGATAGTTGGTAAAACATAACACCCATTTTAATATTGCAGTTATACATCTGCATTGTGTTCCCAGACATATCACGTATATACAAACTCCTACAGTATTCTTAAAGAATGCATACCTGTGAGACCAGAATATGTTCTCACATGTAGTGAGACAAGTTTATGTGTAGATTTATGGTGTCATTAAAGGCAAACAAAGCATTAGTCTGGCTGTCGCCGAATATTATGAGAACTGGAACTTTTAGGTCAAAGGACAGTAAATTTAGGAGGCCATATAAGAGTTGGCCCGGACTGAAAGTGCATTCGTGCCATTGGATGAGGGGTGGCCAATCAGTGTCATGGAAGAAGTAAGGCGGAGTTACCCCCCCCCCCCCCCACACACACACACCGAGTGGACCTCAAGTTTGGATCCGAGAATCGGCAGTATCAAGAATAATATAGTATTAATATTATCGGCAGTATTAGTATGAGTATTTTGTATTAGATAGTAGTAGAACATGAACAAGTAAGATGACTTAGAAGCAGTTATAGAAAGATTTGAGTATTAGAGAAATCATGACTTAGAGGCATCAGCATTCTGACTTAGCAACATGAACAATAAGATGACGACAAGTATCATCGTAAGATTAGCAGATTTCAAGTAGTGAGAGTATCATCAAGACATGGAGAGAACAACTACAGACGAATTCGACCACGGTACCCATCAGGGACCAAAACTCAAGGTATGTGTCATTAACAATCCAACGGTTAATGAATATTTAGATATTGGTTCAAGTAGTCTCACATGCCTTCATCCCAGTCTATTTTAAGAGTAATATAATGTATTGGAAGTTAATAAGTAGTTATGTAAATTAATAAATGTTATTGTTAAGTTTAAATAGTCAAATCTTTTAATAATGATTAATGAATTCCTTTACAGGACTCACACTTAAGTTAAAGTAATTGGAGGGTTATTGCTTAAACACAACGCACTTATAATCACTAAATTTAAAGATAAACAATTAATATTAATATACTTATAAACTAATTTAAACTTAAAATTTTATCAGTCGTACCACAATACTAACCTGCTGGTGAAATTAGTAACTGCTAATGAAAATGTTAGAAATTATAGGGAGCAAAAGCGCAATTTTTTTCCGATTGCAAATACGTCCAATATGAAAAAAAAAATTGCTTTCAGTTATTACCAAAATGAAATTTCTTTGCGAAACCTACTTAATACGGTTGGTTATTTTAATATTTCTAAAGCTTTTTTGAATATGTATCATTTCTTGGAAAATTGAAATTGCTATATTCAAATATGGAAACTTCCAAATCATTTATTAATATTTAGTAAACATCAAAGCAGTAATTATACTATATTTTATTAATTTATAAATCACTAAATCATAGCCTTTTTCAAAATGTCTAATTTTATAGTAACGTACAAAAAATTCAATTTTAAGTAAAAAATTTATCTAGAAAACTATCACAAAACTTTTAACAATTAAGTAATCGGGGAATAAAATGACCATTAAGACCTATAAAACAAAAGAATAGTTCCTGTAAATTGTGTGCTTATAATAGTTACAAGTTTGTTGCTGTTCTGAGGAGAAAAGCTGCACATAACTTACAAGAGGCATACAAGTAACGTTACATTTCCTAGTTATTGTATTCGTATTCTTTTTGCAATTACATGTGACAATACATGTATTAAAACAAAATTGGTAACTAGTACACAATGTTTCAGACCGTACCAGGCACTGCTTAGGCACAGATTTAATATTCCATAGTTTTCCATTAGTATCTGGTGCCAATCATAAGCATATTATTGTGCATTTCATTTGTACCGTATAAACATTTATGCACTGGGATCAGAGTGCTATTCCTGATGACTGCATACAAGGACCAGTCCTGTGATTTTATGTCCTCGTTAGCACGAACACAGAAATGTGCATTAGATACAAGAGAACATGCCCCTATATGCCTCAATTGTGCGAACAACTATGGGAAACGGTGATCAGCGAAGAAATATATTCTTATCATATGTTCTTATCTATTTAGGACCGTTTCGTGAAAGCTCAGCTAGTTTTTCAGCTTTACTCACATATCTCGAAAACAAGGTTTAACCAATACGTTGAACGATAGTAGTATCCAATTTCTTCACAAATGAGTTCACATTATATGAGGATGTGACGGTTAAGTTCTTACTCACAGAAGAAATTACTTCTTACTTGATATTGCTTCATGAGATTGTGATCCTAACTTCGGGTTCCGCCTCCCCCCCCCCCTTATAGGCGAGTTCTGTACGCATGGACTTTGTCTTTTCAGGCTATGGATAGTTATTATGTGCATGACTGCCAAACCGTGCAAACTAAGGCTCATATACAAAAGTATACAGCATTGGATTTCTAGCTAATTCTGACTCGTAATAGCTTAAAATGGCCCTGGATACTGTATCAGGTTTTGTGGATTTCAATCGGAGATCTTAAGCTTTTTCTTTAGGTTTGCTTCAATCCCCGAGCTCATTTTTTGATTTCATTAGCGTGCTGCACAGATAAAACGTTTTCGGTTTGTTACGATAGCATCTCGATTCTGAACAGATAGATTTCATCTCGTAGATGAATATACTAAAGCGATATACCTGCTACGTCATAATTATTTCCAGAACCTTTAAATATGTCCATTACCATAAAAAAGGGGCGGCACATACCTCAAAGTATAAAATGTTCAAATTGAAACATATATATTAAAATACAAGAATTTCCAACAAAAACATAAAAGAAACTTTTTAGGTTGTCTTTACATCTTCTTCCTTCATCTTGATAGGCATTTAAGTAAATCCAATGCAGACGTTTGCACGACGAAATACGATATGTTAATTTACAATTTTATCGATCCGAATTATTACAATCAGATTAATTTACAATAAGATATCCTGAAATTGATGTTTCTATTATATATCATTGTTGTAAGCAATCAATACATAAAAATTGGTGATAACAGATCTTTATATATCCCATCCTCCTAATGAATCTCAGTGCGCAGTTAAGCATCATTTATGATAATTATTCTAATCTCTTACCGCGTTCGCAGATTTCGGATTCCGAAATACCTGGTTTCGTCTGAATGACACACGATCTGTTCATTTGTGTATTCTGAAAGGAGTTCAGAGTAGTACCAGTTATTCTAAGAAGCTCTGTTCCTTTTACTTTTATAGAATGGATTGCATTTTGGCCTTTGGAGGAATAATGTATAATGTTTTATAGTATCCATGTATTAATTCTGAACAAGCTTGTTCAATATGTGTATTATAAACAACAGAACCCGCCAGCATGAGGCATTCCAAAAAAATTTAAATGCCCACTACAATAATTGCATATATCAGCCTCCGAGAACCGGTTTCATGCTCATTAACCTCTCGTCACCATGGGATAATCGATATCTGCAATGGAAACAATAAACTTGCAATATCCCACAATTCTATGTAATAATTTTTTCCACGAGGAGGAGTACATAATAAGCACGAAATCGGTTCATGGAATGTTTTATCTGCAATGGGAGTATATTCCTAATTTTAAGAAATGCCTCCTAGAGGCAGATTCTGTAACTATGAATTTGATGGAGCATTATGTCGCCTGGATTTGCGAGAGTTAATTTTAATTACATGGTAAAATTGAATTTTTAAATCTAGTTTGTAAAAGTATTGTATATAGCAAATTTCTTATTTTTAATGGATATATCAGTACTACCGAACGCATAATAATCGTGGAAGTGGTCCATGTAGATAATATCTGCAATGGAAATGTATACCAAATTTATATATAATTATTTACACAAACTAACCTCTGATGTTTAACAATGAACACAAATGATCTGCAAGGAATATCGAGTCAGTAAAACGAAAGCGGCATTATATGAAAAACTTTAAAATTGTTCAGATAATTCTGTATTGCCCCATATTCCTGATTGCAAGCAAAACAAATCTAATGTGGGCAGCATATGACTTTCCTTATATAATGCAATGAATTTACTACTTTTACTAACATGGCATTTACTAACATGTTTAGGCGCGTGGTCTACATTCGTAGACCAAGATTTATTACTGTTTAAAATTAACAAAAAAAAATTCTTCAATAAAAACTGTTGCATTCCTTTCTTTTAAGTATTTTAAGCAGTAGTAATAGAATTTAAGAAAATGTAATTGTGTATCTAGCAGTTGTTAGGAACAATGAAAATTTGTTCTTATTTTATAATGATTACTTTACATACAAAGGCAAAACTAAAATAAAAAAAAAACAAAAAATAAACAAAAATTAAATGTTTGAGTACTAAATTTATATAAACAAATAATACTTACAAATATCATTTGTATTTAACGAAATAGAATATTCTGGACCACTGCACAAGGTTTTAGAATATCAGTTTTTCAAACACAATACACAGATGTCAGCCATGTGTTGTTCTTTACATGCAAACTGGTGGTATTTGCAGCAATCTCATCTGGAAGATTTATTTAGACTTCTAATACTTGCACGTCTAATACGGAAGATCTAATACCTGCACGTCTTCTAAGTTCCACAGGTAATTATTTCACTGTAGCTCTAAATTCTATTTGTGGCCGTATTAGTTCCCATGCAAAATCTTCAATAATTTTTCGCCATTTAGTTGTTTCCTCAGAGTTATTTACCTTGAAAACACAAAATGCGTTTATTGCAGAGATGTTCAATAAGTCGTAGAAAATCCCCGTCGGCCATCATCTAGAATTCCTTGCAACATTATAGCTTTGGCACATTTGATCTACTAAATCTACGCCTATTTTTGTTCTATTGGTTACCATTTCTGGTTTTGTCATTTCTTTCGTTTCTGGATCAATAGCATAGTCGTGGTGGATCCTCCTTTAATTCGTCACCACTTTCTTCCATTCCATCTCATCCAATCTTCCGGATCTCTCGACTTTTCAATACGGCATTTTTTGGCTGCGACATGCTTTCCTTTGAAATCAGAAAAAAAATTTAACCCTCACGCGAAGAAACAAAAATTCAATCGTGATAAAAACGTAACGTAATCAGGCGCGTGGTCTACAAACGTAGACCAACCAAATTCTTATCTAAATAAAGCACTCGTTGAGAAACGAAAAGATACAAGTTGTGTAAAACAATATATTTCGAACAGCTACTCTGAGAAGGCAGCGCGTGAGGGCGCCATCTATTAGAAATTATGTTACTTAAAATAACTTGGTCTACGATCGTAGTCCACGCGCCTAACGAGGGGTTAAGAATGCAGTGTATATCCAAGCTGCTATTGCTACCCATTTTACAAAGCCGATTGCTAAATTTATTTTAATATAATGAAATGAATAGGTGATATAATAAAATAAATAAAAATTAACGAAAATATCTGGTGTTTAGTGTCAGGATTTTCTTATAAATTCAAAATATACATTAATTACATTTATTCGTTTCATAATTGGCTTAAACAGAGGGAAATGTTCCTTTTACAGACTTTCGTTAATACTGTTCTTACTGATACTTCATGTGGAATTAAATGCATCAGAATGATTTATGACATCATTCACTATTCTTAAAGCACTTATATGCATGGTGTAGTGGGAACAATAATATTCTATCATATTTTATACTCTCAAAATTATTACGGGAGTTATCATTGTTTTCCATAGTATAAAATATCATTCAAATTATTAAATGTTAAATATATAATGTTCTACTTATAGGAATTAACAATTTTCTATATCTTCAATAGTTTTTGCATAATGTATCTACTTGTGTTTCATAGATTTTGTTAGATTCATTCTTGAGTTATCTTATCCGTACTTCACATAGTTGCTCAACACATGGACATGTTTCTGAAAGTGTATGATTTTCGCCGTAAAATATGCTTTTAAGTCAAAATATTTAAATGGCAAAGTTTTGTGAGAAATGTCTAGTTTCACTTTCTCTATGTAATATTATAATAGAATCAATAAGACATATTCTTTGATCAGTATAATAGATATTTATTACATTGAACTTTAATTTCACTTCTCGACCTGTGTAAAACATAATTAAAAGATGAAGATCACTGGCTCACGTTATTGAGACTAATATCCTTCAATTTTAGATACGGACAAACATATTTCATTTCATAGAAAATTCAAAGCATATCCCTGAATTCAATAATATGTGTGTGTGTGTGTGATTACATTTAAATATTACATTATATAAAAGTAATTAAATATAATGAAATCCAGAACATTCATTAGACTTATATCTACATTTGAACAGGGTAAAAAAAATACTAAAGATAAATTAATGCTTCATTTAACACACTGTGTACCATTCTAAAATGCTCTATACTAAACTATAAGTGTTAGTTCAAAATATGAGCTATTTGGACATAAATTACCCATCCGGGCTATTTGGATATAATTCACCCTGAGCAAGTGGCCAAAATATATGCAACTTATTCAGGTGTTTTCTACATTCCTTTTAACTTTTAACGTGAAATAAATAAATCTGAAATAATTCCAGTCTTTTATGCAATGCTACTCATAATGTACTTGATTATTTACGACCTTATTCTTGTAACTATTACTTCATATTCATTTCAAATACTTAAGTGCATTCTACGTAGCTAAGTTTTTACCAAACCTTGAGCCTTTGATTTAAAACATTTTAACCATTAACTCCAAACCACTATTCACTTACGTGTGCATATTAAATGGATGAGATTTATTTTGCAAGCTATGAAAATCACACTTGTAACATGAGTTCACCCAAGTTCTCAATACTGATGATGATGATTTTCAACTCGTCCTTTACATAGCCGTTCCTAAAATGATCAACTACTGAAGGTGAAACTGAAAATTCAACGTTCCAGACCCGACTTCTTCACCAAATTGCCAATTTATGTTGTTAAAGTTCAGTGAAGTAGTAATTTCAATATCGTAACACTACGCAATGATAGGTTAGTTGTAAATGTAGTAAAATTTTAATATGTAAATAATAGTATATGTAGTAGTAAGTATAAGGCAAGTAAATAGTACAAGTAAATAGTAGTAATGTTTATGACGAGTATAGGTATATGACAAATATATGACGAGTATAGGTATATAACAAGTATATGACGAGAATAGGTATATGACAAGCATATAGTAAATAGAGTATATTGTAAACGCAGTTACAGCTCAGTGAATAATACCTGGAGCACACCATGAAGAACTTGATACTCCTGGAAGGTTTCCGTCTTTATAATTGGGCAACGGGAGAAGAGTCAGCAGTTCCAGTTAATGTCACAGTTTATACGTTAATACATATATAGGCAGAGATATCAACAAGTTGTGATTGATTTAAATTTATATAATATTTTTGTTAACTTATTTAATCATTTTGTTCATATTTCATAGTAAACTCTCAAAAATTATTTGATTTAAAAAAAAAGTTTTATCTTTCAGACACAAAACTTAATTGAAAATTGTAAACGATAATATTTTTGCAAAGATTATTTTTTAAATGTATTTGCAGCTAACAATAATTGACCACATCTTAAGTTGGCAGTATATACATTTATATTGCACTGACAAGGGAGGTATCCTGACCGACCCCCACCGAGTTTAATGAAAAAATTACTGTAAATAGTTTTGGTCTATCACAACACATTGTGTAAGTACCAGCGGTCCTATAGCAATAGAAACGACACAATAAAATATTGAAAAAAAATAGTTTTCATCGCCAAATGTAACCCTACTACAGAACTCGGCGCCAACGTTGGCGTACATTATACGTCACATTCCCCAAGTATAAGTTCGGAAACAGTGCATGGACTCGTTTGCTTTGCTCTTCGATTAGCTTAATGTTCTGCAGTACTGCACATTTGGTATTTCCAGAGGCATTTTTTATAGTTTATTCCTCCTTACTGATTGTTTGAATGCAAGCTTGTTGCATGATTTTCTGTTTTTTTACACTATCAAAGGCTGATAGAACAGTGTGTTTAAATTACTTGAATATTTTTTACATTTGCATTTTCGCATTGTTGTTTAAATTTTTTTCGTAATTTTCAACTCCGTTAATTCGAAATGACTAGCATCAACGTATGTAATGTAATATGGATGCGTCGTCAGGAATATACTCAAAATGATTTTCAAGTAACTCCTTTCACCTAAGGAAAAAGAGATCTGAAAACCAGAATCTATGAAGTCATACATGAATATGTTACTTCGATGCAAAGTGCGGGGATTGAGGAAGAATCCTCTGATTACGAGCTTGATGACGAAAGCGACCCTGAATATATTAGTGCTGTTGCTAATTTGGGTTCTGATGAAGGTGACGTACAGATACCGAAGATAAGTTTTGAATATAAGGAAGCTGCAGTGCAATATTGGAGAAATACAAGTAAACGATCATGTCGACCTCTACGATCTGTACAACATCGCTTTAAATTAGTAAAAAACCTGCGCCAGTTAAAAAATTGGGAAAAACAAATAGGAAATTTGGGTGATCTCGGAAACAAATTAAAAGCCATTCAAGATTCTGTATACGAACAATTCCAGGAAACAAGACAAAAATGCAACGTTGTACATGATTGTGATTTAAAGCGTTGGGCCTGTTCTAAAGCCATTGATTTAGGAATGAAATTCTCGGCATCGCGAAAATGGCTAACCACATAAGAAAAAGTACCGTATTGTCAGCAGGAAAATAACAAAAACCATGTCGCCTCGGGAAACTGTCGAACAGTTGGATATAAAAAACTCTGCACAAGCTTTCGTAAACGATGTTATTACTTTTGTCAAACATTCAAATGCGACGCCTGTATGCCCAGGATCTAGGCATTAACCGAATTTTTATAGTACATCTTCAGAGGTTTTCAGCTTTCACGATTGTCAAAACAGTAATCATTAACGAATAGTCGCCAAATCGGGATAACGTATAGAATCTGGTAACCCAGAACCAATTTTCAATATTTTATTGTGTCGTTTCTATTGCTATAAGGCTGCTGGTACTTACACAATGTGTTGTGACAGACCAATACTATTGACAGTATTTTTTTTCATTAAAATCGGTGGAGTCGGTTAGGAGACCTTCCTTGTGAGTACAAATCAATAAATCAGCAAAATTTTAGTTATGTTTTAATTTTGATAGCATAACGTTAGCTCTAAGGAAAATCTGGAAAATATAGTTGAACTTGGAAAACTCTGGAACCGAGCTTGTACAGAGTGGTTATATCTGCACCCGGGGAATAATGTTTCGCTTTGTGGCACGCTTTCTTACGGGATAACCAATTACCGCAGAGACAGGAAGAGAATTTGCCATATGACCTATTAACTTTTCAATGCTCGATATAGCCAGTCATAATATGCAACCGACTTTAGTGTGTCAATAACATTGTTTTGCCTGTACGAAAAGACGATATTCCGATTCATTTTTACAGAACTCACCAATATGGACCACCATAGCTTTGAGTAAGTTATTTCTTTAAATATTAATAGTATTTTAATGAATTAAATAAAAGCACAATACGTTGAAAAGAAAGAGACAAACAAAAGTTAATTTCTACTATTCTGATGCTAAAAGCATACATGTACGGTACAGAAATTAATGAGTTGATTTTACATATTTGATTATATTTGTTGATTGAAAATAATGTTCATTCGAAAATTCAATGCAGAAAAAGTGGCCTTTGGTTCAGACAGATGTTTTCTATGTAAGTGGGGCTCCTCTCTCTTTTTGTTTTCAAACAAAGAGAGTTCTTTTAGCTTTTGATGTTGCTTGATGCTTAACTTATAATTAACTGCTTATTTTGATACTAGCAATTTAATTTTAGTTCAGATTTAAACGCCAAGTGCATAAAATTATGGCACATATTAAGTTTTCTTCCAGCCATTTAAGGTATTGGCCATTTTTGCTTTCGAGAGCATAATGTGTGCAAAACCGGTCCATAGATGCTATTGTTCTGAATAAGAAATTGATTCTTTGTATGCTAAGTTTCGTTAGTTCACCTTTGGGTAGGTAGGATGGTCTGGATCAAAGAATGAGAAGAATTTCCGTTAGTCAGTGGGTGGGACAGCACTATGGTTAGCCTGCGGAAATTGCACTCGAACGATCCGAATTCGATCCTCAGCGTTGCCCAAAATGTCCCCTTGTTCATGCGGAGTACGAGCATGTAAGTATGTGGGTCCGTAAGTCATTCCGAGTGGTTGGTGGTAGGGGAGGGATGGTACGGTCTATGAGGATGCTACCCCACTGGATTCCGGTCTAAATTGGGTGGCACAGTCCCGGTCAAACAAATGCCTTGCACCTTCGGGTAGGTCGGACATCCTAGAGGTAAAAGAATACGTTCCATTTGATTAATTATTCATCAATTTAATTTTTTTTCAAATGGCATAGAACAAGACATATATTATACAAACAGAACAAGATCCCGATCAAATAACGTGAACAGCGAATATCTCAATTACAAAAGACAGCCGTGAACCTGTTAGCCGTCACATGACGTTGCTCCAGCTCACCTGTGGGGATCGGAATACACCGCGCCCAACATCACAACATGCATGCCCGCAGGTGGGACTCGAACCCAGAACCCGGCAATCGAGCGATCACTAGGAAATGCTTGCCTTGACAACTCGACCACCGTGTCGACAATTTAAATATAAAGAACCATGTATTTTCCATACCTCTAAATTTAGAATGATACAAATTTGCAAAATTGATCCAATATTGCAATTAAATTTACGTATGTAAATAATTATAAATCAATAGCGATCTCAATTTATTCTCTAAATCAATATTTATGCACCTCCATTCCTTTTATGTTTGTCAGTTAAGAATCCTTTTATGCGATAAAATTAAAATAAATTAAGCTAATTCTATCACTTTATTGAATTTGAAAAACATCCGAAGAGGAATGAAATATTCAATTTAGACTAATTGAATTATTTCATTTGCTTTAATGCAAATAAAATTATGCAAAAACTTCGAAAGGCGCCAAAAAATCTAATTCCAGATGTATTGAATAAAACACTTCAATTTGTTTAACCGAATTATATTTGTTTCCCAAACAAATGAAATAAAAACTGCTCGTATAAATAAATCAGCTTCAGAGCTTGGATTGAAAAATAAAAATAATGACTTGAAGAGGCAGATACTTTTCACATTTTTAATAAAAAGCTTTATTCAGATTTTAATAATTTTTTGAAATAATACGAATCTTGTGGAGATAAATAGAAAATTAAATATAATAATTTAGGTAGAAATTGATTTTTACTCTAAACATAAAGCAACGTAAAATGATGCTTAAATAAAAAGTAAAATAATATACGATAGCTCTCAGAAAACGTAGTAGACTTTCTTTTTAGTGCTAGCATATATCTTATAATAGTTATGTATCATTCAAGTAAAGGGTACTGTGTCTGTTCTGGGATTTTTAAATGCACTAGTGCTGCGAGACGATGCATGAGGAATTACTATTTGATATATTCCTTTGATTACATTTATACATTCTCTAAATATAATATTTTAGTTACAAATTAATTTTTACTCTAAAAATAAACAACGTAAAATGATGCTTAAATAAAATGCAAAGTATTATACAATGGCTTTCAGACACGTAGCAGACTTTCTTCTTTAGTGCTAGCATATATCTTATAATAGTTACGTTTTACTCAAGAAACGGGTAATGTATCTGTACCGGGATTTTTAAATGCATCAGTGCTGCGAAACGACGCATGAGGACTAACTATTTGATATATTCTTTTGATTAAATTTATGTACTCTCTAAATATAATATTTTAGGTAGAAATTGATATTTACTCTAAAAATTATGCAACGTAAAATGTTGCATAAATAAAATGTAATGTATTATACGATGGCTTTCAGACACGTAGTAGACTTTCTTCTATAGTGCTAGCATATATATTATAATAGTTATGTTTTATTCAAGTAAAGAGTTCTGTGTCTGTACCGGGATTTTTAAATTCACCAGTTCTGTGAAACGACGCATAAGGAATAACTATTTGATATGTTCTTTTGATTAAATTTATGTACTCTGTTAATATAATATTTTAGGTACATATTGATTTTTCCTCTAACAATAATGCAACATAATATGTTGCTTAAATAAAATGTAAAGTATTATTCAATGGCTTTCAGACGCGTAGAAGACTTTCTTCTTTAGTACTAGCATATATCTTATAATAGTTGCGTTTCACTCAAAGAAAGGGTAATGTATCTGTACCGGGATTTTTAAATGCACCAGTGCTGCGAAACGAAGAATGGGGAATGAATATTTGATATATCCGCTTGATTACATTTATACATTCTCTAAATACAATATTTTAGGTACAAATTGATTTTTACTTTAAAAATAAAACAACGTAAAATGATGCTTAAATAAAATATAAAGTTTTATACAATGGCTTTCAGACACGTAGTAGACTTTCTTCTTTAGTGCTAGCATATATCTTGTAATAGTTATGTTTTACTCATGAAAAGGGTACTGTGTCTGTACCGAGATTTTTAAAGGCACCAGTGCTGCAAAACGACGCATGTGCAATGTCTATTTTATATATTCGTTTGATTAAATTTATGCATTCTCTAACTATAATATTTTAGGTACAAATTAATTTTTAATCTAAAAATAATGCAACGTAAAATGATGCTTAAATAAAATGTCAAAAAGAAATATACGATGGCTTTCAGACACATCGTAGACTTTCTTCTTTAGTACTAGTATATATATGATAATAGTTACGTTTTTCTCAAGGAAACAGTATTGTGTCTGTATCGAGATTTTCAAATGCACCAGTGCTGCGAAACGACGCATGAGAAATGTCTATTTGATATATTTGTTTGATTAAATTTACACACTCTCTAACTAACATCATTGGGATGCATTTTCATTTTCAATAGATGTTGAAATAACAAATATTTTAACATGTATTTTTAGTAGTGAATGCTTATTTAATAATATTGCCTATAGTGAATTAGATTGTTCACTAAATAAATATCCATTTTATCCGCAGTCGAAGTTGGTATAGTTATATACATCTGAATTCGAATTCAAATTATAATTACAAGAAAGATCAATCATGCATCAAGCATTGATTATGAAAACATTTCCACCTGAAATGCAATTTTATTTATATATCTCTAAATTACGATACATTCAGCAGTGATATTTTTTAAGTTATCACAGTACTAAAATAGTTATTATATTTGAAAACTTAAAACTCCATCGAAAAAAATGAACTTTATTCAAATGATATCATTGAAATATAAATCGTCTGGCTCTCTATGTAAAAGCATAAAATATTTCATTCATACACTTTTATTCCAAACTCCTTAGTTTAATAAGTTTGGCTGGAAAAACTTCAGCAATTCTTATACAACTTATCTTACAATCACTGTTCATATTCTGCATCCATTAAAATTAGGTTTCGTTGTAGAAATAATCAAAGTTTGATGATTATTTAAACTCAAAAATAGTGTAATTGTGTTGGCACAGAAAAAACACAAAAATAAAGCGGTGTTAGGACGGCTGCAACATTAAATTTAAATTTAAAAGAACTTCAAAAGTCACAATTTTAACACTGGGAAAAAAGATGGCTACCATATTTTATTTTGAATTGAGTAATGTGATCCCTTTATATTACATGAGTACAATTATTATTTTAATTTTTATTTAAAAAGACTACCGAACATATTTTGCTGATTTTTTTATATATTTTTTGGGATAATTTAAATATTTCCTAAAATTTTCGAAGCTATTTGTGAATTTTAACTTCGCTTAAAAAATGTTTAAAAAATTAGGTCGCATAGGGTTCAATGTTTTTCATTTTTTCGACCCGGGTTCAATTCAAAACTAATAGGGTGATGTTATTCATTTACATTCCCATATGTCCCACTGACTGTATCAACAACATACTAAAATTTAACTTTGATAAAGTCATATTTACGGCAGTTATCGTTCGAACGGTCAGACAGACAGAATAAACGAAGTCATGAACACTTTTCAACAATGCTGTAAAGTGTTAGAAACGGAGGTAAATAGTGAAAAATGTACTAATATTTTTTCTTTCAATAATATTTCTTTCTTCACATTTAACCAGTTAACCTGTTAACCAACAATCACTTTGGCTAACGGGTTGTTAAAATCTAAACCCGGTTAATCGTTCATGCTGTAGTTACTCCTGAACCTATGGAAATGACTATAATGGCTTAAAGTATAAAAGAGGAAATGATTGAAATCCGTTATTTTCAATGCAGAAAGTGAGAACAGTTTCGAAAATTGTATTATCGTTATTAAATACAGATTATCCAATCCGCATTCCATTTCTTTATTAAATATTATATTATCGTGTGCAGTAATATAATTTGCAGCAATTAATGATTATTTTGGCTACACCATTTTTGCAAGGATATATATAATTTTAAATTAAAATATCGAAGTCCATAAATTACAATTTTTTTTCTGTAACCCTGAAGGATGGAATGTCATGCTTTTTGAAGCTTATGATTGCTAGGGTATAGACGCCGCCCAGGGGGTGACGTGGATAACGTCTTCGGCTGTTGTCTGGTGGGCTCAGCTTCGAATCCCGAGTAAGAAATGGATGTTTATTGAGGCAAGTCAGTCTTCCGCCTTCTGGGTCCTCTTCTAAATGAGAAGCTGCATCCCCTCCGACCTTCGTCAGTGATGCTTGTTTGTAATAAACTTTGTTCTTGTCTTGTGTGTCTTTCTTCGTTCCTCCCTGCGTCACTGGTCCTGTATCGGTTGTACCAAAACAGGAGATCGTTAGAAACAACAACAACAGGGTATAAACATAATATGCCTTCCACTTCTTTGGAATGTTTCTATTCTAAACCACAAAACTCTTGCATATTGTTAATACAACTTAGAGGTAGATCACTGAGATTCGATTCTTATAGTGGTTGGATGGTTGTAGAAACGTTTCAGCGAGTCTGATTATACGGCTTCCTAACAGCATCTTTTTCCACAGTGACGTAAGATTTACATCACACTATGAGTTTGGGACGTCACAGGTCGTAGTACGTCTCGGCAATGTCATATTGAGGTCACAGCGAAGACATTTTGGTCATTGTCATGGTCGTTTGTGACGTCGCATATTAACTTGTTTGTGACATCACATTGTAATTGCCATTGTAAGGTCGTCACATTGTTAAATGCTAATTAAATTGTGGAAACGTCACAGAATATAGTCACAATGAAGTTACAAAATTACTAATACGTAACGTCGCATAGAAGTCACAAATATGATGTTACATTGTGACTCAGGTGTCACGTGCTACAACGTCACTGTCACACATGTGACGATCTTTGCTGTGAGGGTTATTTATATTAATCGGATAACTAAAATAAATTATCTTTGGTTTACCGGTTATGAGCATTCGCAAACCGACCGATCACATTTCCTTGTTATTAAGAAAGATAAACAGAATAAAATTGCCCAGTATAAATACCTATTCATTGCAGATACAGCTATATTGCATAATAAGTTAATGTCTGTTTATCTGTCTACCTATTTGTATCTTATTCACGTACCGAAATATATAAGCGACCCTAAGCAACGAAATTCGAAACAGTGATACTTCACTTCGGTAATATTTTGAGCAATTTTTAAAAATATATAAATTCGTTTTTTTAGCACTTTACAACGTAGTTGAAAAGTGTTTATGACTTTGTTCAGCCCTTCTGTCTGTCTGTCTGTCCGTTAACACGATAACTGCCGTAAAAATGACTTTATCAAAATGAAATTTTGGTATGCTGTTCAGACGGTCTATGGAACCTATGGGAATATAAATAAATAATAACACCTAATTAGTTTTGGATTGAATCCGGGTTAAAGAAATGAAATACATTGAACCCTATGGTACCTAATTTTTCAAACATTTTATAAGCGGACAACGGAACAGCGCAACAACGCAAATACAATACAAAACAACTATATGAAACTACGCAATTACAATATAGTTGAGTTTAAATGATCATCCAAATTTGGTTATTTCTTACAACGAAGCCTACTTTTCACTTATGTAGAATGAAAATACCAAAATATTTAGAATGAGTTGTATAAGAATTCCTGCATTTCTTTAACGCAAAATTTTTTCAACTCATAGAGTCTGCAATATAGCTGATATGAATGAAACATTCACTGATTTTACGCAGAGAAGCAAACGATTTTTCGATGAAGTTTAAAGCAAAGAGTTAAATTACTTGTATCTCCATTGTTTTAAGTTTTTAAATAAAACAAATTATTATAGTATTGTGATGAATGAAATGAATGGAAAAATGTTTATGAATGAAATGCTGTTTTATAGAGAGAGCCAGGCGTGTTATATTTCGATGACGTCTTTTGAATAAATTTCGTTTGTTTCCGATTAAAATTTTCAAATATGATAAATTATTGTAGTATTATGATAATTTTAAAAATATTACCCAAGTATATATCGCATTTTAGAGATGTTTAAACCAGGCAATTTATATTTCAATGCCGTCATTTTAATGAAGTTCATTTTTTTGGATAAACTTTTAAGTTTTCAAGTATAATAAATTAATGTAGTATTGTGATAATTTTAAAAATATTACCGATTAATGTATTGCATTTTAGAGATGTTTAAATGAAATTGCATTGAAGTTGGAAAGTGTTTCATAATCAATGCTTTATGCATTATTGATCTTTCTTGTTTTTAGTTATTTTATGTTTAAGCTGAATTGTGAACGACATTTACACAATTCGGTTCCTTGTATGTCAAAAATATTATCACAGCGTTTCCATCTTTACACCATCGGAAATATCGAAGGATGATCTTTCTAACAAGCTTTATATCGAATACACGAAATAGTTACTTCATATTAAAATAATAAAAAATCATTGAAATATGCTTAATTTATGCCACTTAATTTTTATTTTTGCGCGTCGGATAATAGAAGATTCACACGATTATAAATTTTGACATGACTGTGACGTGTTATCGTCGCATTATAATAGAACAATTTTTTACTGCGCCATTTTTGAATTTTCCTTGAATTCTTAAAGTGGGTCTATAAAAGTTGAGATTTGGGTTTATAAAAGTTGCGATTGCTATAGCAAGTTAAGACAAATCTCTAATAGTAGACGTAGTAGGGGGAAATTTCTAAGTAGTCCTTTTTTGCTTACAACAGATATTTTATTCAGAAGATAATAATTTCCAATAACTAATTCCATGCAAAAAATTAATTAGTGAAGTAACATACACAAAGTAATTAATTTCTTATTAGTGAGTATTTTCATAAGAAGACACATTTATAATGTGTACAAATCGAAGGATTCATTACTGAGTCAATACTTTTTTATGAATCATTTCATAAATTACTGCATAATTTTAATATCCCTTAGTAATCTCGTTACAGAGCAAACATCAATTCTAAAATTTTAAGTGAGGCACATTTTAAAAAATCCCAATCTTAATTAATTGCGTGTCATTAGATTATTCGTTTAAAAAAATCATGATTTAATTTAATAAAATGTTAAGTGAAATGCTGAAAGATGTTTTTAGATCCAATTTAGTCAAATAAGTGTTTAGATATACATAACTTACGTTTTTTAGTTCGATGTAAAAATAAAAAATAAATTAATATTTGCAACTGTTAAAAGTTTGTAAAAATAATTGTGTTTTTTCCAACCTATGTAGTATAAATTAATGATATTCCATGTACTAAATTGCAAAAAAAAAGATTCTATGCTGAGATAAATGGAAATTCATATTTTAAGTTAATTTTGAATAGTTTTGCAATAAGTATAGATAGTAAATCATACATCATATCATAAACGGAGATATGCTATGCCTAATAAATGAAACAAACCACTTAGGTAACACGCATCATATGCTTTATGTTATAGTTTGTACTTTGCTTACTAACTTTTAGTTATTCCGTGCATTCTCTCTGTATTCTTTACTTTCTAGAATTTTAACTATTTCCTGGTAATAATAATATTTTGTCTACAGTTTCTTTCTATTTATTGCATGCTCACGAACACACATATATGTAGATAAAGAGATGAGGAGGGAAGAAGTGATGGAGATACAAGGAATATGAAAGAGAGAGGTGCGGACTGAAAGAGAGATAGCCACGCACAACCCCGAACATTTTCGAATGTTAGATATATTTCAACACGCGTCTTCAGTTTAAAACAAATTAAAGTGTTTTGGAAAACATCACAGTTTTTTAAATGATGATCTATTTTTTTTATTGACCATTCACGTGATAATTAAATCATTTGCTTAATCAACGACACATTTATCATTTACCGTCATAACGCGTTATTTCGGTCCACCACAGGAGACGGATCACACTATGCCCTAGCTAGAGTCACTCAATTGAAACCGGAACCCAAAGGAAGTAGCAAGCACAGTACCGTGCCCGTTTCCCAGGACCCATAACCTCTCGGAAAAACGTTCAGACCTACAGATTAACATTTCCATACTCCGCGTAGACATGGTGATAGTTCAGGGCGACGGTGAGGATTGAACTCGGGTCCTCCTCGTATGATTCACCCCCCATAACTACTGGGATATCCCATTTCTGTGGTGTGTATTCTAATACAGTCGAACCTGCCTTAAACGGAATTCAGGGGACCCGAAGAATTTTCCGGCTTGAAAAGATTTTCGTTCCATGCAGATCATTTCAGGAAAAACTAAATTTAAAACTAAGTCTAAACAATGCTGATGGTCCATATGTAATTGCTCACCTATACATCATACTTTAACTATTCTGAAAAGTGTATTTATATAAATCCGATTAATTCTATATCATGCCATAATAGCTAATTATTTTAATTATTTTATATATGGATATTATTTTATTGTTTTATATTTTATTATTTTAATTATTTTAAATATGGATATACGTACATTTTTGCATACTACGATTACAGAAGTATACGTAAATAAAAATATAGTGTACCCCATGTCCCCTGTTAGCTTATTACCATACCTTAAAATCTAGATGAATTAACTTACAGGCAAAATATCAGTGTTTACCATAAAAATTAAAAAAAAATTGAGACGAACTTTCAAAATAATCCAACATGATTTCTTGGACATGTGTAACGGTGCGACTTTCAGTGAAAAATCGTGCATCGATTAATATTTCTAGCATTTCAGAGTCTCCCTGATGAACCGAAAATACTTGAAGTTCTTAAATGGCTTTCAGAAAACCGTGATATACAATAATTTAACAGAAAGTTCTATGAAAAATTATTCACAAAAAATAAATAACTAAAATATTTGGACGATTTTTTCCATTCTCTGTTCGTTATAATATGTGCTTTTATTAGCAAAATAATTTTTAATTGACCGTCCATTTCCGCGTTGTGCAGGTTCCGTTTCACACAGGGGAAAATAACACGAATTTCTATACTTTTGGACTGGGTAAGAAATATTTTCCCATTTATTACAGTATTCCGTTTCCTTCAGGTTCCGTTTCACACAGGGGAAAATAACATGAATTTCTATACTTTTGGACGGGGTAAGAAATATTTTCCCACTTATTACAGTATTCCGTTTCCTACAGGTTCCGTTTCACACAGGGGAAAATAACATGGATTTCCATACTTTTGGACGGGGTAAGAAATATTTTCCCACTTATTACAGTATTCAGTTACCTACAGGTTCCGTTTCACACAGAGGAAAATAAAATGAATTTCTATACTTTTGGACGGGGTAAGAAATATTTTCCCACTTATTACAGTATTCCGTTTCCTACAGGTTCCGTTTCACACAGGGGAAAATAACATGGATTTCCATACTTTTGGACGGGGTAAGAAATATTTTCCCACTTATTACAGTATTCCGTTTCCTACAGGTTCCGTTTCACACAGGGGGAAATAACATGGATTTCCATACTTTTGGACGGGGTAAGAAATATTTTCCCACTTATTACAGTATTCTGTTTCCTACAGGTTCCGTTTCACACAGGGGAAAATAACATGGATTTCCATACTTTTGGACGGGGTAAGAAATATTTTCCCACTTATTACAGTATTCCGTTTCCTTCAGGTTCCGTTTCACACAGGGGAAAATAACATGAATTTCTATACTTTTGGACGGGGTAAGAAATATTTTCCCACTTATTACAGTATTCCGTTTCCTACAGGTTCCGTTTCACACAGGGGAAAATAATATGGATTTCCATACTTTTGGACGGGGTAAGAAATATTTTCTCACTTATTACAGTATTCCGTTTCCTTCAGGTTCCGTTTCACACAGGGGAAAATAACATGAATTTCTATACTTTTGGACGGGGTAAGAAATATTTTCCCACTTATTACAGTATTCCGTTTCCTACAGGTTCCGTTTCACACAGTGGAAGATAACATGGATTTCCATACTTTTGGACGGGTAAGAAATATTTTCCCACTTATTACAGTATTCCGTTTCCTACAGGTTCCGTTTCACACAGGGGAAAATAACATGGATTTCCATAATTTTGGACGGGGTAAGAAATATTTTCCCACTTATTACAGTATTCCGTTTCCTACAGGTTCCGTTTCACACAGGGGAAAATAACATGGATTTCCATACTTTTGGACGGGGTAAGAAATATTTTCCCACTTATTACAGTATTCCGTTTCCTACAGGTTCCGTTTCACACAGGGGAAAATAACATGGATTTCCATACTTTTGGACGGGGTAAGAAATATTTTCCCACTTATTACAGTATTCTGTTTCCTACAGGTTCCGTTTCACACAGGGGAAAATAACATGGATTTCCATACTTTTGGACGGGGTAAGAAATATTTTCCCACTTATTACAGTAATCCGTTTTCTACAGGTTCCGTTTCACACAGGGGAGAATAACATGGATTTCCATACTTTTGGACGGGGTATGAAATATTTTCCCACTTATTACAGTATTCAGTTACCTACAGGTTCCGTTTCACACAGAGGAAAATAAAATGAATTTCTATACTTTTGGAAGGGGTAAGAAATATTTTCCCACTTATTACAGTATTCCATTTCCTACAGGTTCCGTTTCACACAGGGGAAAATAACATAAATTTCTGTACTTTTGGATGGGGTAAGAAATATTTTCCCACTTATTACAGTATTCCGTTTCCTACAGGTTCCGTTTCACACAGGGGAAAATAACATGGATTTCCATACTTTTGGACGGGGTAAGAAATATTTTCCCACTTATTACAGTATTCCGTTTCCTACAGGTTCCGTTTCACACAGAGGAAAATAACATGGATTTCCATACTTTTGGACGGGGTAAGAAAAATTTTCCCACTTATTACAGTATTCCGTTTCCTACAGGTTCCGTTTCACACAGGGGAAAATAACATGGATTTCCATACTTTTGGACGGGGTAAGAAATATTTTCCCACTTTTTACAGTATTCCGTTTCCTACAGGTTCCGTTTCACACAGGGGAAAATAACATGGATTTCCATACTTTTGGACGGGGTAAGAAATATTTTCCCACTTATTACAGTATTCCGTTTCCTACAGGTTCCGTTTCACACAAGGGAAAATAACATGGATTTCCATACTTTTGGACGGGGTAAGAAATATTTTCCCACTTATTACAGTATTCCATTTCCTACAGGTTCCGTTTCACACAGGGGAAAGTAACATAAATTTCTGTACTTTTGGATGGGGTAAGAAATATTTTCCCACTTATTACAGTATTCCGTTTCCTTCAGGGGAAAATAACATGAATTTCTATACTTTTGGACGGGGTAAGAAATATTTTCCCACTTATTACAGTATTCCGTTTCCTACAGGTTCCGTTTCATACAGGGGAAAATAATATGAATTTCTGTACTTTTGGACGGGGTAAGAAATATTTTCCTACTTATTACAGTATTCCGCTTCCTACAGGTTCCGTTTCACACAGAGGAAAATAACATGGATTTCCATACTTTTGGACGGGGTAAGAAATATTTTAGGAAACGGAATACTGTAATAATTATTACAGTATTCCGTTTCCTACAGGTTCCGTTTCACACAGAGGAAAATAACATGGATTTCCATACTTTTGGACGGGGTAAAAAATATTTTCCCACTTATTACAGTATTCCGTTTCCTACAGGTTCCGTTTCACACAGGGGAAAATAACATGGATTTCCATACTTTTGGACGGGGTAAGAAATATTTTCCCACTTATTACAGTATTCCATTTTCTACAGGTTCCGTTTCACACAGGGGAAAATAACATAAATTTCTGTACTTTTGGATGGGGTAAGAAATATTTTCCCACTTATTACAGTATTCCGTTTCCTTCAGGGGAAAATAACATGAATTTCTATACTTTTGGACGGGGTAAGAAATATTTTCCCACTTATTACAGTATTCCGTTTCCTACAGGTTCCGTTTCACACAGGGGAAAATAACATGAATTTCTATACTTTTGGACGGGGTAAGAAATTTTTTCCCACTTATTACAGCATTCCGTATCCTACAGGTTCCGTTTCACACAGGGGAAAATAACATGGATTTCTATACTTTTGTTTGGACGGGGTAAAATATATTTCCCCACTTATTACATTTATTCCGTTTCCAACAGGTTCCGTTTCCAGAAGGTTCGACTGTATATAGTCACATAACAGGTTCCGTTCAAACAGGTTCGACTGTATACAGTCACATAAGAAAATAAATCTAGAAAATAAACTTCTTTCCCATCTTAATCTAAATATGTGCGATGTGTTTTCTCTGTGCTGCAAGGCGCGGAATCTAAAGGCCTAGAAGCAAACTGCATATATAAATATCTTTGTCGAAATAAGTTTAAAATGTTTCGAAACTTGCTGAAACAAATTGAATTTGTTCCCTCTTATTAGATTATCTTATTTCTGTTATTTGGATCACAAACTAGGTAGGATCAATATTTGTGCTTTTCGCATTAAATAGAAAAAGGAAACACGCTATCAGCGTTTCATTTCCGGACAAGTAAATAAAAGCTAACATATTTCTTTACTTCTCGAAACAGGTAAAAGTTTAAGTTGTCCTTTGAATGAACATCAGGGATTTGAAAACTATAGGAATCTGTCAAAAACATGTTTTCTCGAACAAATATTTACAAACAAAACAATCATTCTGATGCGTCCAGAGAAAAGCTTTTCTCACTTACTCAAACTTAATGAGCTGTTTTTCGTTTTTCTCTTAATTCATTGAAAAGCATCCATTGTCCTTATGTTGTATTTACAGAAAAGGCGTATATTCGTTTTGAAGAAAATATAAAAATTTAATATTATCTTTTTAATGTCAGGTCCAATTTGTGGTCTCATTTATTTTTATTTATCATTCAGTGATATTGCAAGTTTAGAAAATACATGTATCCATATCTACTAAAAGAGGAAATGTATTAAAAACATACTTAAAGGTGGTTTGTCCTTAAAGACGCCAGCTGATATGCTTGAAAAATGTTCCTAGCTTAAAACGCTCCACCTTCTAAGGTATAGGAAACATTTAAAACGTGACACTTTTGAGAAAAATAACAGTTGAATTTGGCATGTGCAATAAAAAATTTGAAGATAGATTTAGTATGAAAAGAAACATAAAGTTCAACAGTTGTTTCATTTATTTAATTACTGAATTTTATTTAATATTTTGGTATTTAAATAATACAGTTAATTTATACTCATTCATTAAAAAATATCTGAATTTGGGGGCAAAATACCTATTATATTTTTTCTGATTTGCAACAATGTTTAACTATCAGGCTAATTCATAACATGATTTAAAAAAATAATATGCCTAATTTTAACAGGATTTTGTACTTACCGTCGAATTCCGCCTCAAATGCAGAAAAAATGCTAAAAGTGTGAGTGGGGGGGGGCGTTTACTGATTTTATTTTCTAAAAGAAACACATAAAAATCCGGTGATTCGCCTCCTCAAACGGAGGGTGTCTTACTCGGAATTTTCTGTTTAAAGAAAAAAGTAAACAAATACTTACCTTAACGGACAAATTTTGATCTCCACTATCATGATACTACTTTTTTATCTTTACTTTTCACTAAGTTTACATCGTCGTAGAATGTCGGACGGCGTTGGTTGCAAAAAAAAGAATGTGATGTGGACAGCACATGACTTTCTCTGCAGACTTATATTAACGTTCTCTTTATTTTAATTAAATTTATTTCACTTTTAATTCAATTTTCGTTCTCATTCGGAAACCGGACTTTTTTCATAGGTGGCGCAGAGAAAATAAGGAAAACTAAAATATCTCGAGAACGGCTAGTCCTAATATAATGGGGTTGGTCTTATTATTTTCGTCGTTAAAAAATACTTATTAAACGAGCATTTAATGGATATATTTGAGTATACCTAGTTCTTTAGCTTATATTTTGAAGAATTTTTGCTGGCCATTTTGCAGAAAAAGGCAGATTTTTTTTTCTGAATCGTACCAAATTCTAATCAGCACCAGGGTAACCCACAAGTGACTCATCTACCGAATTTTGTGAAATTCGGTCCATTAGTTTTTCAGTTGGAGTGGATACAAGCTTTTGCGGGCCATTTCGCTAAAAAAGGCGGGTTTTTTTAGTCCAAATCGTTCCCAAAACTAATCAGCACCAGTCACGCCCACAAGTGACTTACCTACCAAATTTTGTGAAATTCGGTCCATTAGTTCCTTAATTAGAGTGGATACAAAATCTGCACAGACAGACAGACAAACACACAGACACACACACAGACGTCACGCTAAAAATGGTTTTTTCGTATTCTAGAGGTCTCGAAGCGTGTAGATCCGTCGAAAACTCGAGTTGCGATTTTCGGCATGATTCCAATACTTTCCCTATACATTACCATGTATTGCAGGGAAAGTAATAATAATAATGAAAGTTTTATCAACAAATTTATTTTATTTGACGATGAATATTTTTTCCCAGTTTTTTTCCCCAATGATTAGGCAGAGGAACAGTATTTGAAATTAAAGGGGATACTTTAAGAGGAAAATTTATTTGAGATTTTAAAGGATGCTTTCCTACATAGGGTAGGCAGATTCACGGAATTCTGCAGTATATTGCTTAGACAGGCACACTTTTGACATACTGACAGAGAGAGAGAGGGAGAGAGGGGGGAAGAGGGAGAGGGAGGAAGAGGGGGAGGGAGGGGGAGAGAGGTAGGAGAGGGGAGATGGGTAAGGGGGAGGGAGAGGGGAGGGGGAGAGGGAGGGGAGAGGGGTAAGGGAGAGGGAGGGAGGGAGAGGGGGAGGGGAGGGGAGAGAGGGAGAGGGAGGGAGAGGGAGAGAGAGGGAGAGAGAGATCGAAAAAAAAAATACACGCTTGCAAGTTGAGGGGGCGCGGTAGCCCATTGGTTAGCGCGCTGGAGTTGCACTCGGTAGGCCCGGGTTCGATTCCAGCCACTGCCAAAACTGCCGCCGTGTTCATGCGGAGTACGATCACGTTAAACATGTGGGTCCGAAAGTCCTTCCGAGAGGTTGGTGGTAGGAGAAGGAGGGTACGGTCCCTGTGGATGCCTCCCCCACTGGGCTCCGGTCTAAATTGGGTGGCACTTCCCGACCGTCCAAACAGTTACCTTGTACCTTTCTGGTAGGTCGGACGGTCTGGGTTTCAACAACAACGCTTGCAAGTTGAAGAAATTCATTCGCAGTCTAGTTTGCCCCAAACGCGGAAATGTACAGACAATTCGGTTTCAAATGCTTGATGATTCCCATTAAAATGTTTTTTAATATATACATTTACTCAATTTGGATTGCAACCCTTTAATATTTGCATTTTCATGCAAGAGTTAATTCGGTGTCACACGCTTTTCATAAGTCTTAACATATTGAACGTGCTTATAATCGCAACAATGAAAAAATTAAAATGTCATTTTAATAGCATTTCATGTGTATGTAGTTTATAGAGTATTCTACTTGCACATAATTATATAAATATAAGTAATATTATATTAAAATTGTGCAGAGTCCAATTCGTCGGTAAGATTTTGCAATTTTGTCCCAGTAGGTCAACGGCAGAGCGTTGGCTGTCCAGCTCGGAAATCAAGGGTTGGATTTTCGGTTGAGGCAGCAAGGCTCTTTACAATTGATACAAATATATTAATGCTATGTAATATTTGCATATGAATTATGATGATAGAGAGAAGAAAACATACTTGAAGTTTGCAATTACAAATTCAATTGATCTTACAAATAATAAATTTCAGATTAAAATATTTTTCAAAAGGCATTTCAGTAGTAATAACAGATATAAACATTCTAAGTAATGAATTTTTCTGTATATAAAAATATGTTACCCGTGCTATTGCATCGGCTAGTAAGTGAAATTGTACCCAAAGTTATGTAAATTGGAATATATTAATTGGATATCTTCTTCTTTTTCGACCCAGACCGTCCGACCTACCAGAAGGTGTTGTTGTTGAGACCCAGACCGTCCGACCTACCAGAAAGGTGTAAGGTAACTGTTTGGACGGCCGGGAAGTGCCACCCAATTTAGACCGGAACCCAGTGGGGGAGGCAGCCACAGGGACCGTACCCTCCTTCCCCTACCACCAACCTCTCGGAAGGACTTACGGACCCACATGTTTAACGTGATCGTACTCCACGTGAACACGGCGGTAGTTTTGGCAGTGGCTGGAA
The DNA here is from genome assembly GCA_951213105.1 of Amaurobius ferox. NCBI lineage: Eukaryota > Metazoa > Arthropoda > Arachnida > Araneae > Amaurobiidae > Amaurobius > Amaurobius ferox. The sequence goes on from OX578136.1 coordinate 139,415,097, forward strand.
TCGAACCCGGGCCTACCGAGTGCAACTCCAGCGCGCTAACCAATGGGCTATCGCGCCCCCTACCAGAAGGTGTAAGGTATCTGATTGGACGTCAGGGAAGTGCCACCCAATTTAGACCGGAACCCAGTTGGGGCAGCATCCAGAAGGATCTGGTTCTCTTTTTCCTACTACCAATCTCTTGAAAGGGCATACGGATCCACATATCTAACGTGCCCGTACTCCGCGTGAGCACTGGGATAGTTTGGGCAAAGCCGGGAATTGAACTCGGGTCGTCCGAGTGTAACTCCTGCGTGCTAACTACTGGGCTGCCCCACCCCTTATTTGGTTATCTGATGTTCATTGATTGAAATAATCATGCCAATATCATTTGATTTACTGAATTTGTCCGCGAAATATAATTTGCAAAGATTCACTGGCTGATACGCAAACATTATTGAAAAAAATAGTAACTTCAGATTCAAAGATGCTTACAATGCGTAAATAAATCGAAATCTGATAATGGGAGTTTTGATCCCATTACAATACGTTTCTTTTATATATACTTTGTATCTGGTTGGATAAGGGAAAAAAGCATCATGTAAAATAGAAAATATCAATATCATAAAAAATATTTCTCCTAACCCTAAAAGGCAGTAATTTTTTAAATGTTTTGCAATTGAGATTTATATTGACCTGGGAACATCTGTAAAACTAAAATAAAATATCTCGTTTAAAAATACATTACAATAATCTACTAATTAGAAACAAAATTAAAATATCATAAGATAAGGTTATCCATAAGAAATAATAAGATGCCAACCAATTGACATATTTAAAAAGTAACACTCTGCACTATATCATGGTGAGTTAGAATAAAGTTCTAAATAATTCATTTCAACAGCGTAGGAAATATCCAATTTCAGAAACAATTTCCAGCTGAATTTTTATAGTAATTACGTATTCTAATGTCATTAGTTTTATAAATCATACGTTTCCAAATGAGGGCTTTTTAATAGCAAAAACGAATTTATATGCGCCCAGATTCTGAAATTTCAAGATATCCAATAACATTTGATTAATGACGCTCTCAATTGGTCCATGTTGGAAATGGAACAGATAAAGATATATCCCTTCGACTCTTCTCCAATTAGCAATTGGGGAATGGTTATTGCCTTAAATAGATAACTTAATATACCCTTTTTAATACCAGTCTGAGAGAAGATATATTATGAACATTTAAGGGAATTCTGAACTGCATTTTCCTCGTTTCTGACTATGCTGTAAAATGGCTGTTCGCACATGAATTAAAAATATATCCTATTGTAATAATAGAATTTTGGAGTAGTTTTATATAGCACAACACAAAAAGATAAACAAAAATATTACATTTGAATCTCGTTATTAAGCTTTACTAGTTCACAAAGTGGAAAAACAATCACGATTAATTGCCCTTTAAGTATTGCATTTTTGTTACAAAATAAGCATAGGATAAAATTAATAGTATCAATTGTTTCAGAGGACAAAATAGTTTGCTTCGTGAGTTTAAGAAAAACAGAGTACTTGTGGCAGTATGCACTGAAAACTGCATTTTTATAGTCGCATGTGATCAAATTTTAGTACTTACTGATGTAACTACTATTTCTTTTATCTTGTTTAAGCTGATTTTGGAAAGTGATTTTGCTTCCTAAACCGTTTGATATTAATGCATTGTTATATGCTGTTTGTTTTTTTACGGAACGGATCATCTTGCTTTAAATTTCGATGTAGTTTACGATATATTTTACTTTTTATGCACTTTTGAATTCTAAAATGTTCTTTCGTATCGGTACGTCTATCGATTTCCTCTGCCTCGTTTTGCAAAAACTATAGCACACAAAAATATGAAATTTGGTACATTTGCAGAGACACAATAGCAATACGGTGAAATAAACGATTTATGGATTTAAACTTGTCATAAAAAGATATGGCATTTTGTGCAATTCTATGTAACGCACATTGTTTTTGATAACCTGTTAAACTTTTTTTGAATTTAAATTTTAATGATGAATTGATTCTTGGATGCAAAATTGGATTTTACACTTTATCTTTTATAAAGTCTTCTAAAGGCATTCGCCTGGCAAAAGAGCCAGTTTCAAAATCATTTTCACATGGGATGTAACATCTGCAGGATTTTCACAACTGCAAAAGAGAACAGAGGTCAGCCCCCCCCCCCTTAGCACGTGCAAGGATTTTACATTGCTTAACCCATAACGGTCAAAATTCCTTCGCAGCCACAAACTTTGTTTCCCACAGAAACCTAAAACTGAAATTCTGCACCTTTTAAGTTAACATGGGCAGTCATTTGAAGATGGCCAGTTTCACTGTCAACTTCCAAAAATAATGGGGAAAAGTTACTCCCACCTTACAGTACAGCTGGGCAAAAGTCGCAGATGGGCATGACGCTTCAAGGGGGAAATCAACACCATATACCCTTTGATTTTGCATTATAGCAGGCTATGTCCAATAAGAAGTATTATAAGTCCAAGAGTGGCCAATTACAAATGTTCTTAAGAGCGCCTTCACTAGCGCAGCAAAAATGTAATAAAAAAAAGAGTCTTGAGGATTCTGCGGCGAAGGTGGCTGTCGAGGGCCGACCACTTCGAATAATGTCGTACGGCGTGCACGACATTTTGTAATTTCAATTAAGGATGCCAACTAAAATAATGAACTATCTAAATGTTGCAGAGGGAACCAATGACAACACATGCTTACATAAACAGTGGTCATCCCCGTCTGCATCAACAACGAATGGTAGATGTGGTAGGGAACCAATGGGGGAAAGAAAAAAGCGCCCCAAAGCCGTATTCCAAAAAGTTCAGTCGACTTCAAATTTTCGAACGAGCTAACATCATATTTCTTGGTTTTGTGAAAAAAGTATATTCGAATGTGAGCGATAAAATGGAAGCTTGTTGCAGTTATGAGATGTGTAACAGTTTCGTGCATCATTGAGATTGCACGAATAAGTACTTAACACAAAAGAGTAGAGGTAATTCAACTTTCAATTTGTCACTAATTAGCACGGAAGGCACACTTTTATTGATTATTCAAATAATGAACAATCAGTTCGTAAGAGTAGATTATATTAACGAGTTCTTAAATATTGAACTAAAAGAACTATTTTGAGTATCGATTGTTTAGAGGAAACTGTTTTAAAAACATATGTCAATTTTATTATGTGTGTATATATGTATTAATGAAATATTGCCAGTGTTATATGTCTTATAATAATAGATTTAATAATAGCATCATTAATCAAGATACAATGGATATCTATAACTTAAAATATTAAAATAAATTGATCAATTAAGTCAAGTGTAGTTATTTATATTTTGTGTGTTCGTCTCTCCAGATTGAGAACCCGGAGCTTACATGCTCCACCCCTAGCGACGGCATCATAGGTAAGTCCTATAGTGGTAATTTTGATAAGGACAATTTTACCTTATGACAAATAAGATGTTACAAAATAGTGGTCTGACAGACCTCCATCTCATGGCTATAACATACAGCCCAATTTTTAAGGACATAAGTCCTTAGATTTTATTGAGTGCAGATATGGGTATCTCAACTCACCAATTGATAGAGACATGTAGTATTATCAGCTGCTAAACCTTGAGAGCGGCTATGCTATGGAATGTCTCACAGAATATTAGCCTGTAGAATATCTGATTTGTGATCGAAGGGACAGAGTGGATCTTTAGGCTTAGAGCCGTAGACGCACTGAAGCACGGTATAGTGCCTGGTCCACAGAGACTCATTAGTTTGTGATTTGCTAATAATTGGCAGAAGGCTATAGTGGAAGCATCAACTCACAAATGAACGACTTATTGCACCACGCTGGGACTTATGACTTACGAGGAAGTGAAAGTATATGAATGCAGCCCTATTAGGATGACGCCCTTGGTGGCCTATATTATCTCTCCCTACACACAAGAAAAAAAAATTTAGTTGCTGATGAATAATTGGAGCTCGACCCAATCAAGCCCAGATCCTGAACTCAGCTACATCATGTATGTAAGTTTTGTGCACATTTATTTAATTCATAGATACAATATCACCTGGTTTTATCTAAGTATATGTAAATTTCAAAATGTATAAATGTCCTTAAACATGCACTTGGTGATGCTAAGTATTACCATTGAGAAACAAAAATTAGAATTAATGATAACGCCCTGTTAAGAGTTATGTATGAAATTGAAGTAAGCCTTAAGGCCACCCCGGATAAATATGGAAAGAATATATATCTATAACTGTTGTGATTTATTATAGAATAATTTAAATGAGAACATAAATGAATATCTTTGTTAAAATTGAGACATCAAAAATTTGGATCACAATAACAATATTTTGGCTCATCCTTATAAGAATGATGAACATATTAGTCACTTCTCTTGCTTATAAATAAATATATATATATTAATAAATGTTATTTTGGATCCACACCTGCCTCTTCTTTTGACACTAAGATTTTGAAGTTAATTAATAAGAATATGATGTGTTTCAGGTATCTTGGAGGGTAAGTTTGATATTAAATGCTAGCCACTTGTGATCCTATAAATTAAGTAATAGACCAATGTTAATTATATATTAATAAAGTATGCAATCCTTAGTAATTAAAGTACAGTTGTACGTGGTCTATATACTTCTTTAAATTGTGTCAGACACGGCCTTTACATCCTGATAAAACTTTAGATTGGTTTGGAATTGTTCGAGAAGCAAACTCTCTCTCTCTCTGCGAGTTGGAGGCGAAGCCTCCCTACTCGCGAAGCAAGTTTCAGGGGTTGATGAAGCATAGCGAGCCCCCTGGTCCTGTACAACATCATGAGTATCAATAACTAAATATCAACGAAACTCTAATTGGTTGCATTCCTATATAAGGCTTAGAATTAGCCTCATAATCCATAAGCAGTTACTGTGGGTAGGTTTTGCGCTTGCCTTTGTGGATTCCTACTAGGTTCTCCAAAATCATGTCACGCAGTAATTGCAATTGTAGCCTGTATGGATTATTTAGAGTTGAAGAGCGATGCAAAAATACAAATCTAGTTTTCTGATGCTGCCTGTTTTTTGCACTAAGAGAATACTTCTAATGTTAGAGATTGAAGGATGGAGAGATTAGAGATTCGGATTCTTCTTTAGGCAAGATTTTATGAAATATTCAGAATTTCTACATTTTCTTTAGAACAGTTTGGAAATTAATTAGTACCTGATCGTGGTGAATTAAATTGTTAAGAAAGAGAAATTATATTGCTTAGAATTATATAGATAATATATTATATTACAAATTAATATATTATATTGTAAATTATATAGGTAATATATTATATTATAAATTATGTAATATGTAATTTGCAGTAATTTGGGATTGTTAACATGTTACAATTTCAGTTTCATCAAATGTTCATAAAAAACATTTTATGTGAACAAATTTAGTAATTAATTCGATTCGATTGATTTCAAACATTAAAGAAAGAACAAAGTATCTTTCATGATAAATAAATAAAAACGTTTATCACACCGAATTAGCTGCATCTGGTCCAAAATGACACCAATTGTTCACGAAATCACTGTGCAAGTATTGATTTCCTAAATAAGCATATACATAAATAACATTGTATAACATTACAAAAGAACTTGGTGCCTATTTCACAGTGGTTATTGCTGGGAAATTACCTTCATAATCTATAGATACCTGAAACGCGTGGATTTCCTGAAAATTACATTTTCGATTTTTTTTTTACTAAGTTACAATACTTTCCTTATTAAGTTTCTGTGTATAATAAGAAAATAATACCAACTCGACTACATTTAAGTATTTTTGCAAATTTTACTTCTGATTGCTAAACCCTAGATCATAAACAGAAACCGTGGCCAATCTCTAATTACATTTTATAAGTTCTTTTAAGACGATTTAAAGCAATGCCATATATGGCCAGAATGGTGTAGTGGGCGATTATCGGAAAACCCTATTTTGATTTCTGGACCAGGTGACTGAGTTTTATTATCAAAAAAATGTGTGTGATTGATCTAATATATATATATGTACAATTTAAATATACCAATATATTTTATTATTCCACTTTAATAGATTATTAAATTAAGACTGTGCTATATGAAGTGAAACGCAAAGAGACTTTTATAAGAATACATATTTCATTAAGTAGCGTTTAACTGTATCGGTTTTAACATTCGGAATTTCAGTGATATCTTAATATCTAGAAAATTGTTTAAATAGATAGCGCCACGCCCGCAAACCCTTACTCGCTAGCGCTCGATGAGAGCTCACTTCACGATGTTTGTGCCTCCTGTTACGCAAATAAATGCGCATCTAATTTGCATAAGGGGTCGTCTCCCTCTTTAGTTGCTCTGTATTTCCGAAAATCCAAATTGAATTACCCATTTAAGATTCCTTATGTCAAAAATATGCTAAATATAAATTTGTGTAAGATTTCGACCATAAATATAGGAAATACACGAAAAAACACATTCGGGGCCCATCGTCATATTTAAGACAGTAAAATAAAGGTCACAAATGCTCTGCAATTTGACCTTTTCAAGTTCTTTTATATGACATATCATTTACAAAATCATCTTGTGAGTGCCTAGATCCCGTGAATTTTAGTATCAGCGTAAATAATGTTTTTTACCATAAATATGGTAATATTAAACAAGGTTTATTGAATACACAAAATTTAGTGCTTTCGAGGTCGCCAAATAATTTTCTTCACAATGTCCAGTTAAAATCTTTGGAATTTTATTCAAATCATTCATAAATATATTTTCAATTTCGACTTCGACTAATTTAATTAGAAGTTTAATAGTATTTCTTTGACTATTGGCTTTTATACTTGTGTAGAAGACAAATGTGTATCGCATTCAAACATTAAACGATATTACTACATTTTTTCCGATTTTTTTTTCTGCTTGGCACAAACCGAAAATGTATCGACTAAAATACAAATTTAAATTACATACATATATATGAAAAAAAAGCTCATTACTATTTAATTTAATACAACATAATATAATCGCTAATATATACAGCGTGATTAAAAAAAGATGGGCCAAACTTTACGAGCTGGTGGTACACACCAATCCCAGCATTTTTCGTCATAGTTTACCGGGTCGGAAATGAAACGTAAAGGCGTTACAGGGCGCTTACTCGTTGGGAAGCGGCCGCTCCGCAAACTTATAAGCGTCATTCTGGTTGTTATTTTCTGGTTTTATTCCGATTTGTCCTGTCTTGACTTCCTTTTGTGGGGATATCTCAAGAGCCTCGTCTATGACACCCCCTTTGAATCTGAAGAGAAACTCGTCGGGAAAATTTCGGTTGCTGTTTTCGAAGTACGCGACATACCTGTTTTGTTCGAGAGAGTTCGCCAATCCCTCGATCGCCGCTGTGCGATGTGCCTTCAGATGGACGGTCGCTCTTTCTAACCATGACTGTAATTATTGTTTATTATATGTCATTTTATAACTTCTAAGTCAATCTTCAGTTTCATCAACCTCATCGGTTTCACCATTAAGCGCCCACTCACTCCTTTACGTTTCTTTCTGACCCGGTAAACTATGACGAAAAGTGTTTGGTTTGGTGTGTTGTTGTTGTTGTTGTTGAGACCCACACCGTCCGACCTACCAGAAATGTGTAAGGTAACTTTTGGGCCGGCCGGGAAGAGCCATCCAATTTAGACCGGAACCCAGTAGGGGAGGCATCCACAGGGACCATAAACTCCTTCCCCTACCACCAACCTCTCGGAAGGACTTACGTACCCACATGTTTAAGGTGATCGTACTTCGCTTGAACACGGCGGCCGTTTTGGCAGCGGAAGAAATCGAACCCGGGCCTACCGAGGGCAATCCCCGCACGCTAACCATTAGGCTATCGTGCCCCTGGTTTGGTGTGGTGTGAAAGACCCAGGTCACCCTACTTACCCTACGGTATGAGCAACTGGTTGAGTGGCCGGGGTTTGGTGTGGTGTGTACTACCACCTCGTAAAGTTTGGCCCATCTTTTTTTCAATCACCCTGTATATTATATATATATATATATATATATATATATATATATATATATATATAATATATATATATATATATATATATATATATATATATATACAGGGTTGATAAAATAAAACTGGCTCGGAAAAGTCTTCTAAAAGTCTTTCTTGCTGTTTAGATTACGTTTTCATGAAATTCAGAAAAAAACTTTTCCTGGCCAGTTTCAATTTATACTCTGTATTTATATATACAGGGTTGCCTAACTGGCCAGGAAAAGATTTATTGAGCAAATATATATATATATATATATATATATATATATATATATATATATATATATATATACATACATATATATATATATATATATATATATATATATATATATATATATATATATATATATATATATATATATATATATACAAGGTGCCCACTTATATCCGTTACACCCCCATTAACTTCTAAACGGTGAGAGCTTAGGTCATAAAGTTGGTGTCTAGGTATAGCGCTACTCGATGAGACAACCTACAACGCCATCTATTGGCAAATTATGGAATTAGCGGTCCTATCTCGTTAATGGTGAAATATACGAGAAAAAAATCAATTAGAAAGTTGTAGAGCACTCTCCATTTAGTACGAAAAGTTACATTGCGCACATCAATACTCAAAACAGAATCCAAGAAATGAACATTTGTTTGATTGTGAAGTGAAGCGAGAAAAGACCACCTTACGGACTTAATACGAACCTGTGTTGTGGCGCAGGTGAAACGCACGTGATTCGTATTCATGAGGACCACGGTTCTGTCCCCACCGGTTGCGTGTTTTATTGAATGTCTCTACAAACCATGAAAACTTTCTGCTGATCTTGCAAAATCGTTTCTCCAAACACACAGCTCAACTCAACCCAGTGGCGGGTTTAACGGTAAGCGGACTAAGCGGCCGCGTGGGGCCCCCGGGATACAATAGGGTTCCGAATTTCGCAGTATTCAATTTATTTACAAAAAATTAAAACAACTTTTTTCTTCACGGTAAAAAATAAAAAGACATCAAAGTGGGGCAGAAAAGAGAAAAAAATTAAGAAAAACCTGAAAATTGTTGACAGTCAAAGAAATGCATAAATTTTTAACAGTAAATTCAGAGACAAAGTTGCCATCAACATCTACTTCAGATAAATTGTCTGCGTTAGAAACTTCTTCTGAAACACACAGGCCTGTAAGTGAAGAATAGAAAAAAGAAGAACAAGTTGAGCACAGACTAATATATACATAAGCATCAAGAGGTCGAAAATGCTACTGATAAAAGGGAGTGTGAAGACGCAGAAGATAGAGATAGTCCAGACAAACTCTTGAATATGGACATCAAAATCATAAATGATATATCTTCATGGCCAACAATTTTTTCAGATGCTATTATCGACGATATTCTTAAACACAAACCAAAAAATAGCGGGAATATAGAGAATTTGAAATCAGTGTATAAAGATAGAGATGAAGTTTATTACAGAGGACTTTCTTATGATCATTTTTGCAGAAAGAAATCAAATGGAATTATGGAAAGTAGAACTTGACTGATATTTTCAGAAACAAGCAAAAATGTTTACTGCTACCCTTGCAAACTCTTTTCAAAATCAAAGTCTGAATTAATATCTGGTTTGTAAAATTGGAGATCCATTACTGTTATTTTATCGAACCACGAAGTTTCAAAACAGCACATGTCAGCCATGTGTACTCTGTACAAAAGATCAACCCAATTCAATAGAATTGGTACTCAACTATTACAGGAAAAGGAAAAGGAACAATGTTACTGGAGAGAAGTGTTGAAAAGAATTGTGTCAACAATAAAATTATTGAGTCGCTTAGGATTAGGATTTAGGGGTCACAAAGACGCCAAAAGGAAAGGAAATTATTTAATCTGTTTGGAATACCTAAGCAAATACGATAAGTTCTTGAAATTCCATCTACAAAAATATGCCAACCAAGGACGAGGAAATGTATAAACTATTTATCTCAGAATATTTGTGAAGAATTTGTAGACCTTATTGGCAATCAAGTAAGAGCTGAAATAATTGAAGAAATGAAATGTGCTACTTATTATAGTATAATTGTTGACTCCACTCCCGATATGTCGACCAACTTACTTTTGTGATATGTTTCATCCTCTGGTAATATAAAGGAATGAATTTCCCATAGATAAACACAACTCTTCATACTTGGAACAAGAAATTTTGGAAAGTTTAACAAAATTAGGACAATCTTTTGATAATGCTTCAAATATGTCAGGAAAGTACTCAGGTTTGCAAGTACGCATTAAAGAACATAGTCCAAGTGCGGTTTATTCTGTGTGTTAACCATTCTTTAAATTTAATTGGAAATTTTGCTGCAGAAAGTTGTAGCGCTGCAGTTCAATATTTTATGTTTGTGCACAAGTTATCCACATTTTTCACTACGTCAACTCATCGCTGGAAAATTTTAACGAGTAAACTAGAAATGTGCAAAGATAAACAATCCGTCTCCTTGAAAAGAGGTTCTGATACAAGATGGTCAGCAAGAACAGACGCTATATTAGCTATAAAACTTGGATTCGCCCATTTAAAAGAGGCTTTAAGTGAAATTTGTAATGCAGAAGAAGAAACACAAGTTTCTATTTCGAACTTGAATTTGAGGGCTCCAAAATTTTTACCGTTTGGGGCCCCCACTTGACTTGAACCGCCACTGACTCAACCATGTCTAGTATAAAAATCACATGGATCTCATGTATTACGCAAATGAGGATGGAACGCCATACCTGTGCAGCAGAGACTACGAATATAAAAAGGTTGTTTCTGCTGGGTTGTACGTTAAAGCGGAGAGTTATGGCAAAATTTGGCAGTAACGAGTATTGCGAGATGTTGTTAATTTACGGTGAATGTGGGCGTAAGGCAAAATCAGCTGCAAGGCTGTATCCTGAACGTTTCCCTCATGGTCCGCATCCTACAAAACAGCATTCTGCAAAATAGCTTACCTACGACCATAGCTACAAAGTATAAAATTTGCATTATAAATATTCTTTGCAGTTATTGTTATGCTTTCTAAATACTAATATCAAGTCGAAAGTAATTTAGAAAATTATATATTATTAATTATACTTTTAAGGAGATAGTCCACATCTGCATTGCACCACACAAAGTCCTAATTATGCAAAGTCTGTCTTTGCCTACATATTTTTGAAGAACATTCTTCACATTGGATAAATATATGCATATAGTTTAATTTCCAATTTTACCATTTATTGGTTATTTCGCATTAATCTTGGTACAGCCAGGTACTCCAGATATTTTTTAATACACATAATTAGTAATTTAATATTAAAATTTGTTATAAGACCAAACACTGTGTACATTTTATTTAGGCTATGTAGAATAACAATGTAAAATAAGAATTAGTTTGATAAGCTAAATATTTCGAAAAATATAAAAGAAAATATGCAGTACCCATTTAACTTTAGAAGCTCGAAAATTCAAACTGTCATAACTACCCAACGACTTGGGTAACATCTATAAATTTTTATCAATTCGGAATGTTTTGACCTGGAGAATCAGAATATGTTACTAAAAGGGTGTGTTCTTCTTTGAAAAACTCAAGTCAAGGAAATATTTAATATGAAGACGACCCCTTAGGCAAAATAGTTGCTCATTTATTTATAATAGGCACTAGAAGGTATACCTGTCACATGACGGAATTAAAAATGTGCAAAGCATTGCCTACCATTTAGCGCCATTTTTATCAATTTGGTGATATTTTTTCAATTTGACAATATTTTAAAAAAGTCGCCATGTTTGCAACATCCCGCCAAATTTTTCGCCATGCATTAAGGACGGGCGGTGACACGGGTTATTCATGTATTCGTTTGTTGTGTTATTTCCAAGATATTAAATGTTCATAATTTAGTCGTCATTTACACTGATTTAGCATCTTTATCAATTTGGCGACATTTCGTCAATTTAGCAGCATTCAAAAAGACTCGCCAAGTTGGCGATGAGCTGACAGCATTTGTCGCCAGAATCTCGCAAGCGTTACAGATGGAGAAATGGGTTGGTTATTCGTATAGTAGATTTTTAATTTTTCAAGATATTGAATTTTCATTAATTAGTCGACATATTTTTACCAATTTGCTTCATTTTTATCAATTTTGCGTCATTTTCGTCAATGTGACAACAATTAAAAAATCTCGCCAAGTTGAAGCTATTCCGCCAAATTCATCACCAAAATTTCGCTAAGCGTTACTCAAAAATAGATAGATAAACATACAGATAAATAAAGGTGTTTACATTATAAATTGTTATCAGTATAATGATTTATTTCGTTTTATTATATGGCCCAAAGATCCAAAATAACGCACGGTATTCCGATTTTTTTTTATTATTGACCGGGCCTGCAAAAATGTGTGGCTTTGCTGTCGCTTGATTGTCCAGAACGCGATCTCGCAGCTCAAATGCTCTTTTTTGCCTATCGTTACAAAATATATTTTATACTAAAGTTTTAATCAATAAACTTATTTTTGTTTGCTATTATTGCTTACTATCGTTTCGTGCTGTACGAGACATAGAAAATCGAAGAAACCGAAGTTCGTCGTTATAGAGAGAAATGTAACACATTAATAAAATTAAAAACCTGTGTGTTAATTTATTACAACAAACGGGAAAATTTATTTATATGAATCAGGCTTGGACAATCTATAATGTTTTAAACCGATCCCTGAAATTTGATAATGTTTTACAAATAATTAATGCTTAATTTTTCACAGATAGAAACACGTAGCATCATTGGTTGCACAGGTAAAAAATACTCTTCAAAATAGAATATTTCTTGAACTACATAAATCTTACCTTCTATGAAGATATAATACATCGCTTTTCAAATTATAAATAACTTTCAATGACATAAGTTCAGTTATAAAGACCACGTTCTGTCGTCTAATGGTCCAATAAACCCTTTGATAAACGGCTAGCCCAATTGCTCCATGTTGAAAATGGAACAGATAAAGATTAATCCGATCGACTCTGCCCCAATTAACAGTGGAGGGAGAGAGAGTTAATGCCTTAAAGAGATAACCTCATATCCCCTTTTCAATGCATTCCGTCTAAAGATTTATCCTGCGCAATTACAGTTATTTCATTTTCATTCATTAATGTTGATTGAAGAATGTAACTGGTTTATATAAATACAAAAATATTTCAGGATATAATTGGTAGTTGTTATATATGTCTAATAATGGTATATCATGGAGATTCACCTGACAATCAACAAAAGACCGATAAAATGCTGTAATTATTTTCTAATTATATTAGCTATATAGTTTAAAAACATTAAAGTGCTATGGGAAATCAGGATGATTAGGGAATTTTAAAACTAATAATAATATTGTGAATTTTTTTTTACGTATTTAAAGAGGAAAACCAAATACATTTGGACAGCCTGGACGTTTAGGTTGCTCATGGATCTTCGAATTGGTTTGATATCGAAAAACGATAATTACATTTAACAAATACTTCCAAGAACTTTCATGATTAGGGACACTCGAGATAATAGAGTATTTCAAAACAGTTATGTATATCGAAAACAGATTATCTGCACTATTATTACACGTAAGAACATTATGTTGGTATATATATATATATATATATGTGTGTGTGTGTGTGTGTGTGTCTATGTGTGTGTGTGTGTATGTATGTGTGTATGGGAGTGTGTATGTGTGTGTGTGTGTGTGTTAGAACACTACTGCTCGAAGGTATGTCCGTCATATTACTGAATGAAAAATTTGCATTGTCTCTTATTCGACGTCATTTTTATCAGTTTGGTGATATTTTTGTCAATTTAGCGACATTTCGTCAATCTGGATATATTTAACAAAATCGCCAAATTTGCGACATCCCGCCAAATTTTTTATCAAGCATTATGTCATAAGGTAAATCGCTCATTATCATTATTTAAATAGCAGGACTTACCTTTAATGGCGTCACTTAGGGTGGATTATGAAAACTCCCAGTTCCCAAGTACTGATGAATAACACTTAACACATACAATACTAACATTTAAATTGATAATTTTTTTAATTATATATATATATATATATATATATATATATATATATATATATATATATATATATATATATATATATATATATATATATATATATATATATATGTATATATATATATATATATCATGATTAAGTCATAAAATGCAATCATTAAAATTAACTTTGATAAACACACATGTATATCAAAATAATTATTATTACATAAATACATGCATAGGTTATCTTCTAGCAAAGCGAGTATTATTTATTCAGGTTAGAGTTCTCACTTAATTAGAGTTCTCTGCAATAAAAGTAGTAAACTGAAAACACTCAAGAATAATATTTCCTAATTTTGTTGGAAGAAGCTTGAACTATTTTGAATGCTAATCTAAGACTTATCTGTATCCCGCCTTCCGTTGATAAGATAGCGCGAGATGCAGTTAAGCCTTGGTTAAACACTAAGAGTGTACGAAGTGAATATGACAGTCCGAGTTGCGTGGTATCTCAAATAAAAACATATAAAATGATAAGAAATAAGATAACATCAGGGTCTCACTCTTAGTATCTAAAATCATATGCTACGTAAAGTTTCATGACTACATCATAATTTCGCTATGAAAGAAGTATTGTCATTGTATTATGCATGGAACGAGCTGCCCATATCATGGCTCGCTTTCAGTATCAGATGTCATACGCTAAGCAAAGCTCCATGGTTACATTATCATTTCGCTGTGAAAGAAGTATGGCCACTGCATTAAGTAAGAAACAGGTCGCCCACATCATGACCTCACTTTCATTATATGGTGTCATACACAACGTAAAACTCCATGGTTATATCATAAAAATCGAAATGTCTATCATTTATTGAAATTCGTTTGGCAACATTTTGTAGTAGCGTTACCCAGGATAGACAGATAAATCAAGGTATATATCAATAACTAGAAGGTATGTCCGTCAAATGATGGAATTCAGAATTAGCAAAAATTAACTCCCATTTGGCGTCATTTCTATCAATTTGGCATCATTTGCCGACATATCGTCAAATTATTTGCCAAATTTTTAGTCAAACGTCATGGATGGATGAAAAGAGAAATGTTTTTTTCTCATAGTAGAGTCTGTCATGCTTTTTAAGATATTGAATTTTCATAGATTTGGTAACATTTTCGTTAATTTTGGTGATATTTTGTTCAATGTTGAGACATTTTAAAAAACAAACCAAAATTTTCGCAAGTGGAACAATTGGACTGACAGACAAACGCTGCCGAAACATTATTACAATTCTATTCCCTTTCAAAAAACAAATAATTTATTGATTTGACGTTATTTTTATCAATTAGTCGACATTTTTATCGATTTGCCAGTATTGTCATTAATCTGGCGACATTTTAAAATTTAGCCGAATTTGTCGCCAAGTGAGACAGTTGGACTGGCAGGAAAACGCTATCGAAATACTATTACAATACTATTCCCTTTCAAAACAGAATGAATTTCATTGATTTGGCGTCACATTTATCAATTTGGCGATATTTTTGTCAATTTGGCGACATTTTCGTCAACGTCGCAACATTAAAAAGTCGCCCAGTTCGTGATAGTCGCCCAGTTCGCGCAGATTGTGTTGTCGAGCAACCCGATATAAGATAGAATATTCCTCATAAAATGATAATAATTAAATAACCATTTGGATATCTTAATACTTTTCATTGTTAAGTAAAAGCTTGCGAAAAATATACCATGGCGATAGATTCTCTATTTAAATCCATGCTTCAAATAATTCATGTTTTCCCAAAGATACTAATTAGCGCAAAATTATCCCAACAAACTCAGGGATAAAGTTTTAATTCACTTTCACGTTTTAAGCGTTTTCCAACTTTTTCGTTTTGAGGGACCAGGTAGTTAGAGAGTAGAATTCCTACGAAAAAGTTTCGTTTTTCAGTTATATCTTGACAATCCCTAGTCTTAGAAACTCGAGACTTGGGGTAAATTTAAGTGGGACAAATTTTTTAGGCTACACACATAACTTCATTAAATTCGGTTTAGACATCCTTCCGTGATGATGAGATAAACAAAAGTTTCGTTTTTCACTAATATCTCGAAAACCTCTGTTCGTAGAATCTCGACACTTAGACTAAATTTAAGTATATTTTTGATGAGACAAACGAAAGTTTCGTTTTTCACTAATATTTCGAGTTGTTGTAGGAACTCAACACATAGACTAAATTTTAAGTAGGAATATTTCAAGTCTACCCGGAAAATGTCATCAAATTTGGTTTAGCAGGTTCTCCCGTGGTGATGGGATAAACAAACAGGCAGGCAGACAGACATAATTATTATTTTCAATGTTATTTATTTAGATATTAGCTCAGCTTTGCAGCTAAATTTTAGCATCAGTATCGAAATAGAAAAATCAGATGGAGGCAACAAATGGCTTTCTTTACAGACTGATATTCATTTCTCTTCGTATGTTCCTGAATACATTAATTGAAGTTTACTTATACAAAAAAAGCACACATTAAGCAAATACTCAATTTAAATCATATTCAATTTGTCATATAAAAATATTATCATTTTTATTTGTCGATTTACCTCATGTTAAAGTGTCGACAGCTTGCCATTATTCCAAAAAAATTGAAATAATTTGAGAAGGATTTATCTTTCTGATTTGAGATATGAGATTTTCTTTTCTGATTTGTCATCAAAACTACGCATAGAAAAAGCTATGAATTAATACATTTAAGCATTTTTATCCTTTATTTCAGATTTTGTTGACTTTTAAGGTCTAGTTCGAAACTAGTTTGGCTTTATTATTTCGAATTGTGACAAGATCGAACAAATCCTTGGTAACGCATAGTTAACTTAACACCAAAATTTCAGGAAATTTCGTCTGATAAGTTTTGTATTACAGTTGATGCACATTGCACATACACACACAATGGCCAAGCTAAGAATAGTTATTCCTATTTTGTGTCCCAAACGTGTTAATTTGTCTCAAACAATTTTCATGTTTCCATTCCAATATTTTCTCCATGCATTAGCATGCATTGTAAGGTGAAACTCTTCAATTCATTCCAAAATAGAAAACGCTACGAAAATAATTAGTAATATTTTACTTTTGCCAAGACAACACGCTTATTTGCCGAGCTCCTATGTTTGGAAGACACTTATCTCCACCTCAAAAGAAATGTTCACTCTTATAGAATAGCAATATAGAATTAGATATATTTTGTCACTGCTTCCATGGGTTTCTCTGAAACTTTTATTTTTGTTTATAGCTTTTATAATTTAAGTATTTATTTCATTTATCAATATGAATTTTCTGAACCTTAATTTACAATTTTAATGTTACATAATCTGTGAAAAATCATTAACCAATACCTTTAACATATGAAGGTGTATTTAAGCCACCTAATATCTCACCATGCAGAAATCTAGTTGCCTACATGCTATGAAATTAGATAAATCCTGTATATTATGTTTTTCAATAAGTAAAATAAGGTCAAAGTTTTAATAGTTGTTTCTAAAATGCTGCCGTAAAATTGGTTTTAATTAAACCTTCTTTCTTAGAAGATAAAGCGTAGATGATGACTGATGTGGATTCAACATTAACTTCCGAATAGGAAGTTCACTAAGGATTTCCAATTCCTGCTCTTTTCCAATTTATGAATTACTACTTATTGATTTTACTCGAAACAAATATTTTTCAAAATTAATAATAGACTGAGCTTAGATTGTAACTGATATGAATTCAACATCAAATTCTATAGCAGGTTTGGTGGTTCTATAAGCATTTACCCTTGCAGCTCCTTTCTTCCATTTCCGAGAATGTTCTTAAAATTTTCAGGATTGGTTATAGAGAGCTTATATAACAACTGATGTGGTTTTGTCATAAAATTCCGTAGGGTGTAGATAGATTCACTAATGATTTCCTACTGCGATTGTTTTCCAACTTCCAGTTTCAATTTTCTTGAAACATCTATTTCTCAGCTTTGGCTGTGGATAGAGTGATGACTAATATAAATTCAGTATCAAGTTTCTTAGAAGTTGGTGATTTGCAAAGAATTACAATTTCTGGTTCTTTTTCACTCTCTTACAATTTTTTAAATGCCTGTTTTATAGAATTGGCTATGTATGTTGATGATTGATATGGATGTAACATCAAATTCAGGTGACGTTCGATGGCTTACTGAGAAATTCCGCATTCTGTTCTAGAGATGTCAATTCAGATTAAAAATTTACATTCCCCTTTTAAGATTGATTTCTCGTGATTGGATATAGATAAAGCTTCGATGAGGACTGATGTGAATTTAAATTCTCGTCAAATTTCTAAAGGGGGTGGTATTTTCACTAAGGAATTTTACATTCTCATACTGTGTAATACATTATAGAGAAATAGTTGTTTTCACGAAAATTTTCGAATTCCATATTTTGATGTTAATATATTAAGACAACCTGAACGAATTTTGACTATTTTTGGCATTGATATCACTCTGTCTGTCTGTCTGTGTTCGATTTTTTGTGAACACCATAGCGGCCACAAATAGTAATGGTTGTTCACGAAACTTAATACCCTGTTTTGCTTTCAAAAATCTAGAAAAAGATAGATTTTTCTTAAATTCGAGCAGAAATTTATTCGAAATTTTATATTTTTCTTAACATGGTAACATAGGACAAAATTTGAAAGAATCACGAGTAAAAGGTTTTATTTATGGTTCAATGATCAAGAGACCTAAGGGTTCAAGCATTGTTGTGAAAGATAACCGCGGGCTTTTCTTTTGTTCGTAACGTCATTAATCCCTTCGAGGAGCATGTTACACCCACCCTCCCCGGGAGTACATTGCCAATTATGGTATCAATCGAACTATTTTTTCAGGATTTTAAAGTGAAGGGTAACACGTTGTAATTATAATCATTAGGACACATGGCAGCAATTTTTCAAAAAATGGCTTGTAAAATTTGAAAAAAAGAAAAGAAACAAGAAAAATTTATCATGCATAATGCATTGATTATGAAACAATTTCCAAATGCAATGCAATTTTATTTAAACATCTCCAAAAAGCAATACATTCAGCGGTAATATTTTTAAAATTATCCCAATATTGGATTAATTTATTATATGTAAAAACTTAAAACTTGATCGATAAAAATGAACTTCATTGATATATAAATTGCATGGTTTAAACATCCTAAAATGCGATACTTTCTGCAGCAATATTTTTTAAATTATCACATAAATACAATAATTTATATATGAAAACTTAAAACTTCATCGAAAAAATAAATTTTATTCAAATGACGCATTGAAATATAAATCGCATGGATCTCTATGTAAAATCTGTAAATATTTCATTCATATGCTTTTATTCCATCCCTTTCATTCATCAAAATACCACAATAATTTATTTTATTCAAAAACTTAAAACTATGGAGGTACAAGTAATTGAACTTTATGCTTAAAACTTAATCGAAAACATCGTCTGCTTCTGTATGTAAAATCAATGAAAGCTTCACGCATATTAGCTATTATGCAGACTCCAGAACTAAATAATTTTGAGTTAAAGAAATTCAGAAATTCTTATACAACTCATCCGACATCTGTGTTTACATTCTCCATAAGGGAAATTAGATTTCGTTGTAGAAATAATCAAATTTTGACGATCATTTAAACTCAAATATATTGTAATTGCGTTGTAACAGAATTTAAGCAAAATTAAAGCGATTTTAGAACGGATACAACACTAAATATAAATTAAAAATATCTTTAAAAATCACGATTTTGACACAAGATGGATGGCAGGGCGCGGTAGCCCATTGGTTAGCGCGCTGGAGTTGCACTCGGTAGGCCCGGGTTCGATTCCAGCCACTGCCAAAAACTACGATCACGTTCAACATGTGGGTCCGAAAGTCCTTCCGAGAGGTTGGTGGTAGGGGAAGGGGGTACGGTCCCTGTGGATGCCTCCCCCACTGGGTTCCGGTCGAAATTGGGTGGCACTTTCCGACCGTCCAAACAGTTACCTTACACCTTTCTGGTAGGTCGGACGGTCTGGGTTTCAACAACAACAAGATGGATGGCATTGATCATTTAAATTCAAATATATTGTAATAACGTTGTTTCAAAATATAGATATACCGAAATTAAGCAGAGATAAAGCGGTTTTAGGACGGAAACAACACTAAATATAAATTAAAATGATCTGTAAATATCACGATTTCGACACAATATGGACGCCATATTTGATTTTGAAGGGACTCACGTGATCTCTTCACACAATAAGGGTTTAATTATTATTTTAATTTTTATTTAAAAATATACCGACTATATTTTGCTGAAATTTTTTTCATATTTTTTATGGGATAATTTAAATATTTCCTAAAGCTTTCGAAGCAATGTGTAAATTTTAAATTCGCTTAAAAAATGTTTGAAAAATTAGGTCTAATAGGGTTCAATGTATTTCATTTTTTCAATCCGGGTTCAGTCCAGAAATTGGGTGTTATTTTTCATTTAGATTCCCATAATTCCCACAGACCGTCTGAACAATAAACTAAAATTTAATTTTGATAAAGTCATTGTTACGGCAGTTATCGTGCGAAATTACAAACAGAATGAACAAAGTCATAAACACTTTTCAATTATGTTGTAAAGTGTTAAAAAAAGCTACTAAAAATGGATTTTGGTAAGAGGAAGTCCAGTTGTGTCAAACTCCAATTATTTACTTCCGGTTCTAGATATGCTACTTTGAATTTTTTTTCGAAAATCCGTTGGAATTAAATTAAATGTATAAAAGAGTATTAAAATGCTGACTAGCTCCAATGAAATTTACAAACTTTCCGTTACCGTATAAAGGATCCTTTAAAAATATCTCCTTTTAGCTGTATTTCATTTCAAATAACAGAAATCTAGATATCCAATATTGATTTTTCACCTGAATAATGTTACAAATATTTTACATGTTTGTATAATAATGCTAAATAATGTTAAAAAATATTTTACATTTTAAATATTATGAAACAAAACAAGAAATATCAATCATGCATAAAGCATTGATTATAAACACTTTCCAACTTCAATGCAATTTTATACAAGCATCTCTCAAATGCGATACATTTCTCGGCAATATTTTTAAAATTATCACAATATTACAATAATTTATTATATTTGAAAACTTCATCGCAGAAAATGAACTCCCTTCAAATGACGGCATTGAAATATAAATTGCTTGGTTTAAACATTTCTAAAATGCGATACATTCCTCGGTAATATTTTTAAAATTATCATAATAATACAATAATTCATTATATTTGAAAACTTCATCGAAAACTAATGAACTTATTCAAATAACGTCATCGAAATATAAATCGCCTCTATATAACAGCAGCATTTGATTCAGAATCATTTTTCCAATCGTTTAATTCATAACAATACTATAATAATTTATTTTATTTAAAAATTTGAAAAATTATTATCTACCATATTTATTTTGAAATGTGAAAATCTTGGAAATATATTTAACTCTTGGAAAGACTGTTAAACTACCTAATTAAACTCTTGGAAAGATATTTATTATATAGTAAATTTCTTTTTTCTTTCTGGAGGATATAACGAGAATCAGAATGTAATTGAACTTGTTTTTCTCCCTATATTAAATAATTTTTATTTAAAAATCTACCTAACATATTTTACTGAAAATTTTTTATATATTTTATGGTATAATTAGAATATTTCCTAAAGTTTTCGAAGCAATTTGTGAATTTTAAATTCGCTTAAAACATGTTTGAAACATTAGGTCCCATGGGATTCAATATATTTCATTTCTTCAATCCGGGTTCAATAAAAAACTAATTGGGTGATATTATTCATTTATAATCCCATAGGTCCCACAGACAATCTGAAAAACATACTAAAACTTCATTTTGATAAAGCCATTTTTACGCAGTTAACGTGCTAACGGACAGACAGAATGAACAAAGTCATAAACACTTTCAACTATGTTGTAAAGTGTTAAAAACGAGATGTTGAGGTGTTTTAATTTTACGTAATTACGGACTGTTTACTTAATGGAAATAAAATACAAACCTTTTTTGATTTTATACGATTTAAATAACTGTAGCATATATTGTAAATTAATATTGATTTATTAATTAATTATTTTGTCCTTTAACTTTTATCACGATAGACATCGGTGGTTCCCCTTCACGAATTTTGTTACAATAATAATTCAGTTAATAGATTCTGCGGAACTCAATACATATATGGATTGTATAGAAGATTAGGCTTACAGTACAGGTAATTAATGTGGTTTGTAAGATAACATCCTCAATGGCATTGTCAAATAGAAATATTATTAATGTTAACTAAATT
The DNA here is from genome assembly GCA_951213105.1 of Amaurobius ferox. Taxonomy (NCBI): domain Eukaryota; kingdom Metazoa; phylum Arthropoda; class Arachnida; order Araneae; family Amaurobiidae; genus Amaurobius; species Amaurobius ferox. The sequence goes on from OX578136.1 coordinate 139,437,525, forward strand.
TGTGTTTAAGTATTTTCTACCTTTACATGTTCTACGTAGTAAAAAAACAATATAAAGCACATGCGGATAAAATAAATCTTCACAAAATGTTTATTCTTCAGACAGTTCTGACTTAGTTGCAGTGAAACCTGTCTAAGACAACTCACACGGTTCATGCAATAACGTATCTTTTACCCGTGATCAGAGTTAAGACCGTTAATAGACACACAGGGCCATACAAATGTTCCCCGAAGTTACAATCTTTACAAATGATACAAGTGCATGAGAGGTATGCGCAGGTCGAAATTTCATATTTTCACCCGGTCCTGCCTGACAATACTAGTGATTAATCCTTGTCCGAGCCCGAAGAAGTTTATAAATGCAGAATCCAAGCCCATTGAGTCCCAGCTCGGTACGGGACAAAATTATTTTGTATTCAAATGTGTGAAATTTAGTAACATGATTGTGGATTTGTGTAAAATTTTTCTATGAAGAATTGAAAAATATTTTTATTTGCTTTTAAACATTTATCTTTACATGGCAGAAATAAGCACAATGTTTTAATGTAGGAAAATTGAAATTCGTTCAAAATATTTTCATAATTAAACGTGTTCTGGCCTGCCATACCCGACTTTTTAAAAACTAAGCATGATTCTGCCTGGCCCAAAAAATATTTTTAAAAAACTCCAGCTCTGCCCACGGGTTGAGGCTGGCCAAAGTTCGTACAGATTTCTAGTATACAAGAGTAACCGTTTATACAGACGTCTAATACACATATTTCTAGTATATAAGAACAACAGTTTATACAGACGTCAAAATTATAAATGAATCACCCGACCGCAATTGCACAATTTGCATTGCAGAACAAAGTGGAAAATATCAGACGATAGGGGTTAATGTCATCTACATATGAACATATAAAATTTGCTTAAAGCGTCATTTAATGGTTATTGTGGCACTAACTCTGAAATCTTTAAGAGCAACCCTCATTGATCTTTACGTATTCATATCCTACAGAAAATTTCAAGTGGAATTTAAAAAAAATATATTCATCATTTTTAAAAAAATTTTCATCTATTTGTATGTGTTTGGAATTTGATGATCCTAATAGTAAATGGGCTTTCCAATTTTGGGGATATATATTTGTAATAAATTAATTTTCCAAGAAAACTGTTTTTGCAAATCCTTTTACTAAATAACCCAAACAAAATCCATATATATTTTAATATCCAAACATATTTGGAATATTTATTATTAATTATTAAATTACTATTCATAAAATTATAAAATGAAACAGCGTATAATGCTGAAACTATCCCATGCGGTTGCGTCTGAAACATCAGTTCACAAAATTTAATATTATCCATAAAATATTAATTATGCTATTCAATTTCATTAAAAATCCCATGATTATTACGCTTATGGGGGGGCCATTCCTAAAAGACCGAAAGGAATTAATCGCAAATATAAAATAGTATATACATGAATTAAACATGATTAAACATTAAGTTAGGCGTTTCACCTGTTTGTGTAATGTTATTTGTGTTTTATATTGTATTTGGTGTGAAGAAAATATTGATTTTTAAGGGAGCAAAATTTGATATTCAGGTTATTTTTGGTACATTTTGTTATTAATTAGACCATGACCTTTAGATTAAAATGAATTTGGAACCACTAGAGATGTCCAGTCAAGCAGAGAGCATCTCTCTCCTGCTGGGATATGACCAGATATCTTCAAAACGTCTGGCAAGATCGAATGGGGATCCCGAAACTTTTGCAACCTAGGAAAGTTTAATATCCAATTGCTGGTTTCTTGGTTTCAGAGACTGTTTTAGTCACTTAATTTTAAATAACTGTGTCCTCCTCTTTTGAAGATAAGCATGGGTGGAACTAGGCAGGTGGCACGTGCCCCGGGCGGGACTTTACTCCGTGTGAAAAAATCATATTTTCACCGCTGCGAATATAATTATCACATTGTGGTGCACAAAAAAGGTAACTTAAAGCAATACTATTAGACTTATTATGTTATTAAGATTGTTAATGCGTTGATTGCTTATTAATACCGCACTTTTGAGAATGAAACATTAAAGATTATTTATTCTTAGTTGAGTTGATTATTTAATAATACAGCTTTAACCATCATATGAGAAATATGCAAAAGCATAATATTAAACTAATTTATCTAAACATGGCCTTAAAATCGTGCATCGTAGAACATTATTACACATTGCGTTGTGTGCCGCTGATAACCCTCCAATTTTATTTTTAGCGAAGTTCTGTAAAATAGAATTAATTAACATACTACTAAATTGATTGCATCATTTTAACTTTAAAACAAAACTATTTATTAACAACATGGATCAAATAATAACTTAATTTCAACAATGATTACCATTAATTGTGCCGGAGCGAGAAAGTTTGAGACCCTTAAAATGTAGTTATCAAAAGGTTCAATGACCTGCATACAATAGTAGTGGAGTACATACATTCTGGCTGACTTTAGACGTTAATACACAGCTCGTACAATCGTACGTGTTCCATCAGTGTACGCCGTACAATACCAACTCGCAGTGTGGTATGTCGTCTCGTACGACAGTCTCTCACTGCACACTTAAATCATTGTTGTAATTGAGTTATTAGTTGATCCATGTTATCAATGACCTGCATACTATAGTAGTGGAGTACATACATTCTGGCTGTCTTTAGACGTTAATACACAGCTTGTACAATCGTACGTGTTCCATCAGTTTACGCCGTACAATGCCAGCTCGCAGTGTGGTATGTCGTCTCGTACGGCAGTCTCTCACTGCACACTTAAATCATTGTTGTAATTGAGTTATTAGTTGATCCATGTTATTAATAAATAATTTTATTTCAAACTTAAATTGGTGCAATCAATTTAGTAGTATGTTAATTAATATTATTTTACAGAACTCGCGCTAAAGATAAAATTGGAGGGTTATCAACAGCACTTACGCAATGTGTAATAATGTTCAACAATGGACGACTGCTATGTTTACTGCTATGTTTAGATAAATTAATTTAATATTATGCTTTTGCATAATTCTCATATAATGGTTAAAGCGGAATTATTAAATAATCAACGCAACTAAGAATAAATAAACTTTAATGTTTTATTCTCAAATGTGCGGTATTAATAATTAATCAACGCATTAACAATCTTAATAAAATAAGTCTAAAGGTATTACTTTAAGTTTTCTTTTTTGTACACCACACACATATTCATAATTTCTTTGAAATTTCACTGTATATATATTTTATTAAAAACCTAAAAATATCCCAGAAACTATTAATATAATCATCATAATAAACAACTAAATATCGGAAATGCGCCACTAGTGTTAGACAACATCGAACTCAAAACATAGAAGATTTAAATAGAAAATATCTATACTAACAAACATCGTTTATAATGCATTGATCAGCATATATCAATATATTCATGGCATGCAAATGATTAATAACAATGTACTCAATCAAATATAAAACCTGTGGCGTATAAAAATGTTTTATGGTTAAGTTTATTTATTTTAAACTCTAAATTAGTTGTTTTAACATCAGAGACGGCCGTGAATTTATCATAGTACATAGCAGAGTACATAGCAGAGTACATATCATGGTACATTCTATGTTGCTACCACTAAACCAAAACTGCTCGAGAACGTAGTTGAAAGTGACAGAACATTCCATACTAGCGGAACCTGACTATCAGATCAAAATCCGCCATTTCTGCCACAGATTTCTATTTTTAGACGCACCTTAAAAGATTTTTAAAGATTTTTGCGGCCAGTTTTGGGCTTTTTTTCATTATTTTTTAAAATCTCCATGAAAATTTTCGGGGAATCCGAATATGTAATAATGAAGAGGGATTTTCCTTGAGGATTTTGACGTTAGTACCAAAATAACAATGAAGACGGTATCTTGTGCTAATTTCAAATATTGATTTAAATCCTTATCGAATGATATCTTTCGTTCCGTTCTGCTATATAAGTTGTGCAATTGCTATGCATCTCAATACATTCAAATGACCACGACATTTTGCTGTCAAGGTTTTCCTTTCCGACCAAATTATTTGAACATTATAGATCGTTAATGTTTTACCTGACACACATCAGAATGGCCACATCTGTTTATTTAATTTACGATTTTTACCATTGGTACTTTAGATATTTGCGATTAGTTTATTTTACGATTAGTGCAACTTTTTAACCATTTATTCATTTATTTTTCAATCAACTTTTTCAACCATCAAGAATTTTGAATTAGTTTAAAATTTTATTCTTATACATTTTTCAAAATACATATATATAATTTTATACTATACACCACATGTTGGATTTTTTCTGCGTAGCATGGAAAAATTCTGATCAATTATGCAAAAAGCAGCATCTTCTATGTATTTGTTAAGTATAAACCAATAACTCCCTATTATTTTTTTTCTATAATTTCATTTTTAGTTATTAATTAAACTATATTAATTAATGTAACATAAGATCAATTTAGTCTTGCAATACTGTGTACATCTCAACCTCAAATCAAACAATTGCAGTATATGAGTCGCCCTTAATTACTAGAAAACACTAATTTCAAAAGTCATAGACTTTACATTTTTTCACTGTTTTCAGTTTGGAATACGTAATTGGGAAATAAATGTAATTTTGTTGCATGTATGTATTAAACATTTTATTGATCATTATCTTGATCAGACCAAAAATATGACTTTCATTACAAAATAACATTACAATGTCTCTGCTGTCTCTAATGAGACCTTAATTACATATATTAGTGAACTTGCGTAATTAATTACTTATCTATGAAACGTTTTTTACGTTCAATAAAATTAAAGATTGATTACCGAATACAATTCTTTGTCACTAATTAGTTCTAATTCGAATATCCCATTAATTTTTCGTCAAAGTATAAAATATTTGCCAAAGTAAATATAGCGTTTTGTTTGCATTCTGGATTGAACAATGAGGTATTATTATTCAAAGATAAATGACAACCTTATGTTTTATAAGTACAAAGAAGAAAGGTTGAACTCAGGTTTTTTTTTGTCTTTAAAAGGACACAGAAGCCTGTTTTATGCAAATTAAAAAATATTATTTTAGCATTCATTATTAAATATTCGAGAATTTCACATAAGCAAAAGTTACGCTGTCTGAAATAAATGCACTTAATTTAATTAGTAATTTCATATGAATTTAATTTCAATGCAAATAAATATAAATCTACAATACTACGTTTCGTTCCCAAACATTGTTGGGCTAATGTAATTTGAACGGTAAAGAATCAATTTAAAAACATTTGTATTATTCAATTCCGTATAAATAAATACGTATACATACAATATATTAAATAAACGACAGTTAAGTTGCCATGTTCTCAAACATTCATAAAATATACAAATGTATATAATTTATCATTAAAAGAAATAATTACTGCGGATAATGTAGTTATCTTAACTTTGATATAAGACGTGCTAATTTAGATAAATAGTCAGTGTCTTCTAAAAAAGTAACATGGAATGAAAAAAAAAGGAATTTATTGAAAAATGTATAAAATATAACGTAGATAAAATACTGCTATGTATTTGAATTAAATTTGGATTAAGTTTTTGAATTAAAATCTTCATTAGACACAGTACAGAAAGTTGAACAATGGTATCCGTTTGATTTAAAGGCAGAAAAATAGCTTGGCATATTTGGTTAAATGTGAAAGTGCACCAATACCAACATTTTATATGTACAAACATTTTATTTCAAAAGATAGAATTAGTTTACACATGCATTTGAAATAACTGTTTTGTTGAACAATCTTTGAAATTAAATCATAAGTGCCGACTTGAAGAGTTATTGGATATTCAAGAATCTTAAATTGAAAGGCCCATACATTTTTCAAAATACTTAAGTCTAATTTAAATTGCATTCAGTCAGATTGTCTGGCACAATAAGATGCATGAAATTGTGGTGCACATATTAAAGAGATTATTGAAGTCAAACTTTAAGAAACGTATTTAATTTATCTCAGAACATGGTTGTACATCGTAGAGTCGTAAAACATTGCATTATGCCGCATTAACCCACCATAATATCTTTAGTAGGAGTTCCTGGAATAAAATACATTAACATAATACTGCTCACAATTAACAGCACCCATATTTCAGCTTTAAAATAACATCATTTATTAAGAACATTATATTCATTGTGGAATATATTACAACAATTATCACATATAATTAAGGGGGAGATTGGTCATGTGACACCAGATAAACTATTGTTATAAAATTGATTATGACCTTTTACATTATTTGATAGTTACATACCTCCAATTTTGTCTTTGAATATTGACACACATCCAACTGCCTTTCAATATAGACACTCGCGAAATTTGCTATTGCACATTGCATCTTCGGCAACCTTTGCCTCCATGCTTTGCCTCGACCCAACCTGTACTTGAAGCCCCCTTTTTTATGGCATTTTCTGACCTCTCAGGGCGTCCTCCAATCCATTGGCGTCCTCCAATCTGGTTCCATTGCCTGATCTGCTTGATATCATAAATCCACATATAAAACCGTCTACGTGAATCGTGGTCTTACAGACATGCTAAAATGCAGCGAATTATAGTTAAGGACATAAATATTATTTTTCCATCGCATTATGGTCCATTGTATGAGCATTATGATCCTTTTACATATGTGCATTACTCTAAGAAACAATTTTTATAAATTATGTTCCAATTTTAAGGTTCATTTCGAAACATTCTTGAAACTGGTAGATCCATCAAAATCGGAGACGTACTTTGAAACCCACCATTACTTCCACTTTCGTTCCTTACTAATCCCCCCCGTGGTGAAAGGGCGCCTATGCACCACGTCCACAAGACCCCCCAGGGTGTCCCATGGAGAAGGGGAGGATATTTGCAGCTTCACTTTTATAGAGGCTCCCCGAAGGGCGGAAGTCTGACTTGGCCTCGACATGATAACATCCATGCCCGCTATCGGGATTCGAACCCGCAACCTGGCAATCCAGCGACCTGACGGAAACGCATGCCCCTGACCGCTCGACCACCGGATCGGCATTTCCACTTTACATATACTAAGGAAGGTAGAAAAATGCATAGTTGATAAATTTAGGAATTAATTTTGATTATTTTAATTTATACTTCAATACAACTTTCAATACAAACTTCACATTTAATGCATATTTCCACTGCTTATTATTTCCAGTATATTTTATTAAAAACGCGATTTATAATGCATGAAAACAGGAATATCCAAATAATATATATATATATATATATATATATTATTAAAATAAACTTTTGCAATTTTGTTACATGATACAGCAACATGAATTTGTTCCAACTTATTGGATTATTCACTTCAATCCCATCGACAATAATCTGAGCAAAGTCAACATTTACGCTTTCTAAAGCTCATAATTTTAAAAGCTAATTTTATCCTGTTGTATCAAATATGTAAATGCCTGTTCAAAATAGAGTACATATTTCTTTTCAAATTAAAAGTGGTAGAAGCTGCCATTTGTCTAATTAAATTAACGACTGCTTTTTAAGGAATAATTTTTTAAGTAAAATATAAACACAATTTAAAGTATAAACGATTTTCTTTCGTTTTAGTTGTACGGGTGACTCTTTGGGTAACTTTAATAAAATTATTTTTGAAAGCCCATAATTTGCTCTTTTAATTTATGTTAAAATATTCTGAAAACTGGAAAACTCTGATGTGCCCAGCTCACGACTTTTCCTACAGATTCCTTACAGATTCCGAAATTGTGATAAAATAATAAAAAAAATTGATCTCACTGAAAATAACTAGTTTTTTTGTTGTTATAATTTAAAATAAGTATACAAAATGCCATATAATCATTGATTATTTCAAGAGAGCTCGCGCTCCCTAAGTGAAAGTAAAATGTATCATTGTCCAGAATAGCTCGTGAAAACTACTACACAGCGGTGTCTATTTGTTTCGAGATCAAACTACTTACAATCTTTCGCTAATTTCATTATAGTGAACTAATTTAAATATTTTATGATTTTCTCTATTTTGCATTTAAAACTTGCACTATCTCGATTATGGCTTATCTTGACGTTCTCTAAATGAAGGCCATTTGCTTTTACATTAAAAATTACATATAAAATCACTATTTATTTAGGAAGTTTTAATAAAAGTATTTTGAATATTTTTTTTTAATTTTGAAAATATAGTTTAAAAATTGAGACCTTTCCTTCATCCAAACTCTCCTAAACTTACAAAGCCAATTACATTTATTTACTGTAATAATCGTGCAATTTTATCTAATTTGCATACGTCGTTAGGGAAATATAGCTCTTCGTATGAAAAGCCCCTAAACGTTGTTACACTATTTCGCGGATACTCTGTATATGGGTATATTATTATACACCTTATATGTATACATATGAAATATAGTAGAGAAAATAGTAAAAATGCTATCATAGATGGTTGAAATTCATTTATGGAATCTGGAAATATATTCCAAATATATTAAATTATACTAATATTTTGTTATGACTTTTAACTATTTTATTTTTCTCACTTTACGTTACGAATAAGAATGTTACACTTTATGAAACCACAGAGTTTAACATGCAGTTAATTACATACATTATGAAAACTGGGTGAGAATTAGCTTGTATCTATATCGATACGCGGTCAATGTGTTGATAATCGTGTTACCTTACAATTCGAAGTCAATGAAACTAGTCATTTTATTATTATTATCTTTAATCGAGTCACTGTAATTAATATTATCATTAATCGAATCATTTTAACTAATATTATCTTTAACCGAGTCACTTTAATTAATATCATCTATATTTTGCAATATTAGCGAGGACATTTCAGAAAGTTGTGAAATTTGTCCATATCATGTTGTGGAATTCGATTGGCGGCTAGTCCTTTGGCATCAGGTACTTTCAAACCATTGGAAAACCTGGTCCTTGCTTTTTTACAATAGGTAGAATGTATCTCGTGTCCTCATTAGCTAGTTTTTGCATGTCTTCGGCTTTCATTTTATCTATCAATTTAGAGATCTAAAACAAGGAATATCTGTGGGAGAGATATTTTTCAGAAAATGGCCTAGTATATATAATTTAGTCACACTTAGTGTATACTGAAGATTTTAAATAATTTACCTGTGAACAAATGCTTCTATAAAGGTTATTTTTGCATTTCTAAATACTTAGAAAATATTCTGGGTGATAGTGTACAAAACATAATGTGAAAAGGGTTGTTTTTAGACAATTAGCCTGAAATAAAATACAACAAGGAAGTTTAACATCATTAAAACAAGAATCATTATTCATTATATTATCTGTGGTGCTAAACAGTATTAACTAGATTATGTCCTGATATTTTATCAGAAGTGGAGCATATGTCTCTCTTTCAAACTTATTTCTAATTTCATGTCCAAAATATATATTAGTTTCTCATGGATGCATTTTTATCTGTACAGTCCAGGTTCTAGCACACGCTTTACTATATCCAATAACTTCGATTTATTACATGATTCTCAATTTGGAACTTCTGCTAGATTATTGAAAATGAAACCGATAAAACATTTTCCATTTGATGTTACCCTAATAGTTGGAAGGGAATGGTCATTGCGCCAAAGATAAAACTCAATATATTTCTTCAAAATAATTTCTGGAGAAGATTTATCGAAAACTGTTAAGCTTCTAACATAAGAGAAACCTAGAGTTACAACGATTTAACACTTTATCTGATTATTGACCGAAAAGAATTTTCTTGATTCGAGTTGGAAATTCATTAACGAAATCAATACCTGTATTCTGTATAGAACCCTTTGTGTTATGTAGTGTGAAACGAAAAATGTTTTTAAACGAACTTCTTAGTTTTGTTTAAGATTAAATGATAGACATTCTTTATATATGGTTTTCTTTACATCTGTAATTAACATCTGATAGGCTCACCGCATGGGATTCTCTAAAAAATAAGAAATTTCAATATTGTATAAAACAATAACACAAATTTGAGCTTTTTAATAAATAGATTATGCTGAAAATTAATAAGTTATTTTTGTTATGAGCTAAAGTAAACGTCAAATATACTTACACAGTGCTCACATAGCACTCGTTTGATATAGTATTTTTTTTCCAATGGCCAGGCATTGACTCTTTCATTTTCGCCTATACATCGGCCAGAACAGTGAACCTCTTAGCCGTCATATGACGTTGCCCCAGCGCACCAGTGGGGGAGGGAACACATTGCGCCCAACAACACAAACATCCATGCCTGAAGTGGGACTCGAACCCACAACTCGGCGGTCGAACGAGTAGGAGGAAACGCTTGCTCTTGACCGTTCGACTACCACGTCGGTGCTTGATATAGTATAAATATGTTTATTTTTTAATTACGCTTATGCCTTTAGAAAAACAATCCAAGACAGTGGTGAACCAATGTACTTTGATTTTGTGCCATTAGACCACCACAGCTGAACTGAATCGATGACTAGACCTTCTCCATACACGGATACGATGGTCATATGCTTCAAGATAGAATAGCTGAACATAGCAAGATTTCAATTAAACACTGTCCAGAATCCACAAAATTTACATCCCTCCAGACGGTGTTATGCAGTTCACCATCGCAAAGGTGTGATGCTGTAGGGCATTTATCACAGAGACAATTATAAAATATGACTTTATTTACAAGAACACAAATTAAAAGAGAGCTATATTACAACGCTCGTGCATCGTAATCATCCGAAATAAGAAATGATCAATGAATGAATACTGAAATGTTCTGTGCTGGCTTTTTATGAGCCTGGGCAGAGGTGATAATATGGGCAGAGAGTGCCATCCATATGGCGGCAGAAAGTCCCGCCATACTGTTGTTGATACTGTGGCGCACATTAGTTACATATTAAGCATACCTTAAATTAGCTCCTCTTAAACATGGCCGAAATTATCGTACATCGTAAAACTTTAAAACACATTGCGTTGTGTGCCGCTATTACCTACCTTATTTATCTCCGGTGCGAGTTCTGTATAATGATATTAATTAACATAATGCTACTCAATTATTTGCACCTTTGTTAACTTTAAAATAAAATCATTTACTAACAACATAGATTGTAGCAGGTCTTATAGTATGTTGGTAATAGTCATTGGTATCCCATTTGCAACTCTTCTCCGCAATTGCTGTAATGAATTTACTAATTAAGCGAGTATTTTTAATAAATGATTTTATTTAAAAGTTAATAATGGTGCAATTAATTGAGTAGAATTATGTTAATAAATATACTTTTACAGAACTCGCACTGAACATAAATAAGGTGGGTAATAGCGACACAATGCAATGGATCCCGGATTTACGATATTACGACCATGTTAAGAATTCAATTTAATATTATGCTTTGCGTAAATCGTTTCCGGCACCACAGATACCACTATGTTGAGCGGTCATACTGAACGCCTTAACGGTTACTGAGAATTACAACTAACATTCACAATTGAATGATGTACCGTAGTAATATATAAAGACACGAACGTCATCGGAGACTGCATGGCTGTTTTCAAAAGATACTAAAATCGATTCAAGCCCTTGGAAGTCCTGGGACGTCCAGTTTCGTCATGGCAGTTAGATGTTCTGTGCTAGACACTTTGCTGTTAACATCGCCATACTGTGGCATAATTACTATTAAGGTAGCTTCTAACATGTCTGTATTAGCTATCCTCTTAAGTCTATGATGTAAACCCTATCAAACTCGCTCAACAACTCGTTTTGCCGACGTGTGAATTGTATTGGAATCATCACAGGTTGCTTAACGTTAAATATAACCAAAACAAGTAAGATTGTCCGTAAAAATAATACGTCTTCACTGTAAGACATTTACAAGCATGTTACTGAACGTTTCAGAGGAATCAGTGATCGATAATTGGGAGTAAGGTTCCTGATAGTTATGATAATATATAACAAGAAAAATAAATCATGCGTAAAGCATTGATTAGGAAACACTTTACAACTGCAATTTTATTTAAACATCTTTAAAATTCGATACACTCAGCTGCGATATATTTTTAATTATCATAGAACTACAATAATTGATTTTACATGAAAACTGAAAACTTCATCGAAAAAAAAGAACTTTATTCAAATGACGTCATCGAATTATAAATTGTCTGGCTCTCTATGTAAAAGGAGTGAATATTTCATTCATGCACTTTTATTCCAGACTCCAAAAGTTCAATAATTTTGCATAAAAATATAACTCAGCACTTCTTATACAACTTATCTTACAATCCCCTGTTTACATTCTGCATCCATAAAAATTAGGCTTCGATGTAGAAATAATCAAAGTGTGATGGTCATTTAAACTAAAAATTATTATAATTGTGTTGGCGCAGAATATAGATTCGCAGAAAATATGCAAAAATAAAGCGATTTTGGGATGGATGCAACACTAAATATAAATTTAAAAGAACTTTAAAAATCACGATTTTTACTCTGGGAAAAAAGGTGGATGCCATATTTTTACATCATTACTTTGAAGTGGGTCATGTGATCTCTTTTTGGGTGTAATTAATATTTTAATTTTTATTTAAAAAACTATCAAGCATATCTTGCTGAAACTTTTTTTATATATTTTGTGGGATAATTTGAATATTTCCTAAAATTTTTGAAATTATTTTTGAATTTTAACTTTGCGTAAAAAATGTTTGAAAAATAAGGTCTCATAAGGTTCAATATCTTGATCGTTTTCAAACCAGATTCAATCCAAAGCTAATTGGGTGATATTATTCGTTTACATTCCCATATGTCCCATAGACCGTCTCAACAATATTCTAACATTTCATTTTGATAAAGTAAATTTTACGGTATTTATCGTACAGATGAACAGAAAGACAGAATAATAAATTTCATATACCAAACATACATACATACTAAAATTTCATTTTTTCTCGATTATCCTCCGAACGAACAGACAGGAAGACAGAATTAACAAATGTATAAACACTTTTCAACTATGTTAACAAATACAGAGTGTTAAAAATACAGATATAACGGATACAGATAAAATTACAGAAATACAGATACATTACAGAAATAAAAAATCTGATGTGGGTAACACATGACTTTCCGTATATAATGCAATGAATTTACTACATTTACAGTTAAAAAAAATGTTATTCTTATAGTAGATACTTATATTCTTTCCAAGACATTGAATTTTCTTCAATTAGTCGTCATTTTCATTGATTTAGCGTCATTTTTATCCATTTGGCGAGATTTTTGTTAATTTGGCAACAATTAAAAATGTCACCAAGTTAGCGACATTCCGCAAAATTTGTCGCCAAAATCTCGCCAAGCGTTATGGACGGAGAAATAAGTTATTCTTACTATTGGATAAAGGACTATAGGCGTTCAAATACAAAAGTATTATTCAAAGTATCTTTTTTCATGAATGGAACGATCTAGATCCACGAGAATGATGTCACCCAATTTATCGCATGGTATTACATATGAAAACTGAACATGTTTCTCAATAAGAAATATTTTTTGTTATTATACATAACTTTTTGATAATTTTTTTTAAAAATGTGCAATATCTCGAGAACGATGCATGTTAGCGTTCTAAAATTTAGGTCAATCGTTTTCTAATGAAAAATTACATAAGAAATGTCTATGTGCGTAACTTTATTAGCGGTTTTGATTTTTTGACGATTTTTTCAAAATTTCACTCGAAAATTTAGGGGGGTTCTGAACATTCGATTGCGTATAAAAACAATAAGCTTCCAGTGTTTACAGATTGTAATTTTTGTACCAAATTTCGTTCGAATTGGTCCTTTCGTTCGTTAATTATCGTCTACATAGTCTCACTGACACACACACACACACAGAAAGAGAGAGAGAGAGAGACATCACTTTAAAAATGTTTGATTCGTGATCAGGAATGCTTGAAACGTGCTCTCCCGTCGAAAACTCGAATTCGAATTTTCGACCCCGTCACAATTCTTTCCTGATACATTATGTATATAAGGAAAGTAATACAGATAACATTACAGAAATAACGCTTCAGAAGACGATAGCTATCTGAATATTTCAGAAATGAAGCTGGGATTTTCATGAACACCTGTAATTGTGGGTTTTTTTATAGTTTGCCGAAATTATCTACAAAGTAGCTAAAAATGATGATTAAGTTTATAGAAGATTTTACAGTATTGTGCTCCAGAATTACTCTATATGTGTTATTTTCATACTCTCTGAAAACGGCTGGTGTTATCATATTGGCGAATTTCAATGCTGATGAAATTTTAGTTAAATGTATATCTAGATGACTGCATTTACATACCGACTTTTGTGTGTCTCGCTGCATTTGTATGAAACCGTCTTTTTTTTCAGTAGAGTATAATAAAGTTCAAACCATCACTCAAACATATCTAAATTATGATAAAAATTACTTTAATTAGTAACATAAAATATCGCATTATTGTACCTTATCCATCGCGAAAGTCTTCTTCAGCATTTTAACTTATCAAAAAATAAAATAAAATAAAATAAACAAACAAACATAAAACGAAATGCAGTGATCATTAGGAAAGTTGTTTACTTGAAACTGAATTAGAGTCAACGAATTTCTTTGAAGTTATTTACGAACTTTGAAGCCATTTTAATGATGTTCGTTTGGTTTCTTTTGAGAAGAATAATTTTTAAACTGCATGTACGATTCCTTTGATAAAGCTCATTTTCATATCTGTTATTAACATTTCATTTCCATATTAGATTTTTACATAAGGACAATGATACAGTAAGAAACATAAAGTGACATTAAAATTATACTGATTTTATGAATTTTATGAAGTTTAAATTTCAAACACAGAGCTTAATAACTAGTTATATTACACCAAATCTTATGGGAGGGGAGAAAAGCTAATTTTAACTATTCTTACGACAAAGCACTTTAGAAATATATAGTAAAAATTATAAGCATCCATTAATTTATCCAGTTGATCTATTAAAAGATAATAATAATAAACCAAATTCCTTTAGATAAAAGGATTGAGATCAAATTAATTGATTTCAAAGAAAAATATTTCAAATGTTTATTTTTTCATGTTAATTTAAAATAGTAATTTAAATCGAATATAAAAGATATTCTGCTACCGTGATTGTTATCAAATCCATGTACGCATATTGATCGCATGAAGACAAAACTGTATAAAATGAGCCCGTCATAGTTTCCAAAGACTATTAAAAAGCAGCCCTTTTCCGAAATGTAGACTAAAATCAAATTGTTCTGTTCTTTATATGGTTCGGTTTGATTTCTGTTGCCCAAAACATGGAATGGGCATTTAAGTTAAAATTGCATACACTTTGCAGTTTCACTTTACTGTCCCTGCAATACATGATAATGTATAGGGAAAGTATTGGAATCATGTCGAAAATCGCAACTCGAGTTTTCGACGGATCTACACGTTTCGAGGCCTCTAGAATACGAAAAAAGCATTTTAGCGTGACGTCTGTGTGTATGTCTGTGTGTCTGTGTGTGTGTCTGTGTGTCTGTGCAGATTTTGTATCCACTCTAACTCAAAAACTGATGGACCGAATTTCATAAAATTTGGTAGGTAAGTCCCTTGGGTATAGCAGTGGTGCTGATTAGTTTCTGGTACGATTTTTAAAAAACAGAACCCTCCTTTTAATTGCGAAATTGCCCTTAAAAATTTCATGTATCCACTCCAGCTAAAATACTAATTGAACAAATTTCACAAAATTTGATAGATAAGTTATTTGTGAGATACTCTGGTGCTGATTAGATTTTGGTATTATTCGGAAAAGAACCACCTGCCTTTTTTGCGAAATGAACCTCAAAAATCGCCAAAATCTAAGAAAAAGCTACGTATGTTCAAATATATCAATTAAATGCTTGTTTTATACGTAATTTTTGATGAGAAAATAAAGAATAAGGAAACCTCTATTACTCTAGGACTAACCGTTATCGAGATATTTGAGATTTTTCGCATTTAATTATGCCACTTTTAGAAAAATGTCCAATTACCAAATAAAAACAGAAATTGAATTAAAAATGTTAATTACAAATGTGAATTATTAAAGAAATAAAGAATAAAATGAATTTGAGTTTGCAGGAAAGGTCACGTGCTGCTCACATCAGATGTTTACTTCCCTGCAATACATGGTAATGTATAGGGAAAGTATTGGAATCATGCCGAAAATCGCAACTCGAGTTTTCGACGGATCTACACACGACAGATCTACACGACCGATCTACACGACGGATCTACATTTTTAGCGTGAAGTCTGTGTGTGTATCTGTCTGTCTGTGCAAATTTTGTATCCACTCTAACTAAAACACTAATCGACCGAGTTTCATAAAAGTCGGTACGCAAGTCCCTTGTGTGCGAATCTAGTGCTGATTACTTTTGGGTACGATTCGGAAAACAGAAACTGCCTTTTTTTGCGAAATCGTCAGCAAAAATTTTATCCACTCTAGCGCAAAAACTAATGAACCGAATTTCACAAAATTCGGTAGATAAGTCACTTGTGATTTACCCTGGTGCTGATTAGATTTTGGTATGATTCGGAAAAAAATAACCTACTTTTATTTTCAAAATGGCCTGCAAAAACCGTGAAATTCTAAAATAAAAAACTACATATTTTCAAATATCTCCATTAAATGCTTGTGTATACGTAATTTTTAACGAAGAAAAGAATAAGACCAATCCAATTAGAATAGGACAAGCCTTTCTCGCGATATTTTAGTTGCTTCGTATTTTCTCTACGTCACCTTTGAAAATAAGTTCAGTCACGAAAATTGAATTAAAAGTGAATGAAATGTAATTAAAATAAAGATCAGGTGGATATAAGTCTGCAGGGAAAGTCATGTGCTGCTCACTTCAGATTTTTTTATCTGGTCACATGGTGATCTGAAATGGCATTATGTCTGCAATATATATAATATATAAGCTAGATTATATGGGATACGCTTTATAATGAAATTTAATGGGGTCGTTTTTATTCATTTTGTTTTTAAAACATGAAATGTAAAACAATTCAATTAATACACGTTTGGATAGTTTTCTTTCATTTTACAGTTCATCTATTTCGATGGAGCTTTTCCAAAAATAGCCATTATTGACTTTCCCTGCAATACATGGTAATGTATAGGGAAAATATTGGAATCATGCCGAAAATCGCAACTTGAGTTTTTGACGGATTTACACATTTTGAAACCTCTAGAATACGAAAAAACTATTTTTAGCGGGACGTCTGTGTCTGTATGTGTGTGTGTCTGTCTGTGCAATGTATGTATCTTCTCTAACTCAAGAACTAGTGGTCCTAATTACTAAAAATTTGGTTGGTAAGTCACTTGGGTACGACCCTGATGCTGATTAGTTTTTGGTACAATTCAGAAAAATAGAACCCTTCTTATTTTGCGTAATGGCCAGTAAAAATATCATATATCCACTCTAGCTAAAAACTCATCGTCCAAATTTTGCAAAATTTAGTAGATAAGTTACTAGTGGGATACTCTGGTACTGATTCGATTTTGGTGCGATTCGGAAAATAACAACCTGCATTTTTTTTACGAAATGGTCCGCAAAAAATTCATGTATTCACTCTAGCTAAAATACAAGTTAGCCAAATTTCTCAAAGCTTGGTAGATAAGTTACTTGTGGGATACTCTGGTGTTTATTATATTTTAGTACGATTCAAAAAAGAATAACCTGCCTTTCTTACGAAATCGCCCCAAAAATTGTCAACTCTAAAAAAAAATAAACTACGTATGCTCAAAATGTATTAATTAAATTCTTGTTTCATACGCAATTTTTGACGAGGGAAATAATATAATCAACTACATTACTTTAAGACTAACCGTTCTCAAGATATGTGAGATTTTTTGCATTTTTGTATGCCACTTTCGGAAAATTTCCCAATTACTGAATAAAAGCAAAAATTGAATTAAAATGCAAATTTAGTGTTAATTTGTGCAATTAAACTCAATGAATTATTAAAGGAATAAAGAAAAAAAAAATGTTCATGGCGTCATTAGCATCCCTCGTGGGGGGGGGGGGGAGTTTCTCTTACAGGGGTATATTATCGAGTATGGTAACAATCAAAATATTTTCCAAGCCCTATAAAGTGAAGTGTAACACGCTATAACTGTAATCATTTAGACCGACGATACATATGTTTCAAAAAATTTTTTATGTAATTTGAAAACTAAAAACAGTTTCTAGTATGAGTATGTCGAGTTGAGCCACACTTCAGTTAATTTAACCTATCCTTTTAAGTAACTATTTATATAATCATCTGTATCAAAAGAACTAGAGAGGTGTAAACGTTTTTGGTACCACACATCCACTTTAAAGTCATTTCATTATTCGGTCCCACCCCCAATCCACATGAAAAGAACGTATTTCAAAATAACTTGTAACAAACTTGGCGACTATTGGCGGGATTGGAAAAGAACAAAAGGCGAAGAGATTAGTCAATAATGTCACAAGTTACCACATTTTTCTAGACCTTTCACCGTTATTGTATTATTAGGGAGAGTAAAATCCGAATACCGAAATTCAAGTCATGTACACACTTTTGCTATAACTGAGTAAGAATGAATATTTTTGTCTGAGTATTATTATGTGTATCTGAGAGTTAGCTAACACTCGGACTAATTAAGCGTACAAAATGGAATATAAAAGTGTTATTTCAAGTGTTCCACATAAGTTAAATTTTGATTTTCAAGGAAATATTATGGAAAATATTAAGGATACAAATATTACAATTACAGATTGTTGCATGTTACAATATGTGTTACAAAATGTTACAAGTTACAATAAGAACAAAAATGTTACATATTACAATAGCAACACAAATGTTACATGTTACAATAATATCAAAACTATTACATGTTACAATAGTAACACGAATGTTACATGTTACTATTGTATGCAAAATGTTACATGCTACAATAATATTATTCGTGCGTTCTCAATGGCCAGTGGTCCAAAATTGCAGCACTGATACACCTAATAAAAGTTGTTGATAACCAGTCTAAACTATTGGAGGGTGAAATGGCACCATATTGTACATTTATTGTTTTTGGGATGCAAAATGGTGTATTTTTTTTTTTGTAAATATATTTGTATAGTCACCATAAATTTTCAAAGTTTTTGATTTTTTTATTGATCCGGAAGATGAGTCGGATCGAATGAGACGAAAACAGAGATTCTAGCTCAGGTGGAAAAGCGCTAACATTTTAAAAAGTGATTTTGATTTTTTTAATTATCTATGTGCGTCGTCAAACCTAATTCAATTTTATTTTAGAAATATTAGATTTTTTCCTTGACTTGTAAGCTAAGACCTATCGAATGAGACCAAAACTAAGATTCAAGCTGTAATGGAAGTGCTCCATAATAATGCAGTGAAGTAACATTGAATGTTTTTATTATTCCTTTGCACGGTCATCTCTAATTCACATGTTTGATACACATTTGATAGACAATTATAGAGTTTTTCTTCGGTCTTGAAACTGAGACTTATCGAATGATACACAAAACTAAGGTTCTAGCTATAGAGATAGATGCATTGCCCCCTCATACTGACTGAGTCATTCATAAAACTATTACAAAGTATATATTTGCTCGTGAATGGAACAATCTAGATTCACTAGAACGAAGCTGCATATTATTGAATATGAAAAAGAATAGTATGTGACAATACTTACATTTATGATTTTTTTTTTATAAATAAATTTGCCTGAAAAATGTCCAGTGTTTCGATAATGGTTCATGCTAACGTTCTAAAGCCTGAGTTCTATTTAAAACGTATATGGAAATTGACTAAGTATTCAAAGTCCTCATTACTTAAATATTTATTCGAACATCCTTCAATATCTCGAAAATGGTTCAAGCTAGCTTTCTAACGTTTGCATTAATCGTTTTCTAATAGAAAATGACGTTTAAATTAACTATATTTTATTATTCTTGATAATGCTGAG
This sequence comes from Amaurobius ferox, assembly GCA_951213105.1. Taxonomy (NCBI): domain Eukaryota; kingdom Metazoa; phylum Arthropoda; class Arachnida; order Araneae; family Amaurobiidae; genus Amaurobius; species Amaurobius ferox. The sequence continues at coordinate 139,457,543 of OX578136.1, forward strand.
GTTTTAGTAGTTTTAGCAAACAGTATTCGAAAATTAAAGGGGAGATGAATTCTGATTATTCAATTGTGTTTAAAATTAATAGGATTTCTATTTTCACTGATTGCAATAATATTACCAAATTATATTCCAAATGCGTGCTTCGTCCGTGAAATTTCACATCCAGGGACTCCCGCGCGCACACACATACAAACACACACACGCACGCACACACACACACACACAAACAGACTAACATTAATACACACTCACAAACTGACTAACACTAATACACTCACACACTAACACTAACACACACACACACACTAACACTAACACTAACACACACACACACAAATAGACACATACACACACTAACACTAACACTAACACACACACACACACACAAATAGACACATACACACACTAACACTAACACACACACACTGACACACACACTAACACACTAACACTAACACTAACACACACATACATACACACACACACACACACACACACACACACACAGAGAGAAAGAGAGAGAGAGAGAGAGAGAATTCCCCTAAAAATGTTCGATTACCGTTCAAGAATGATTAAAACATACCATCGAAAACTTGAATTCGAATTTCTGACCCCATCATTATCCTTTTACATTATACTATGCACGTAGGGAAAGTAAAAATTAGATTTATTTCACCACTAATTATAATTTAAGTTGGTTACTTATACTTAACATCCTTAGTTCCGAAAACTTTCAGTCTCCAGTGTATCGTGAAATAATTAATCCCTAATTTCTAAATACACGCAACTATTTACTATAAGAGGATTGCCTTCTTAGTAAAATCTTTAAGTAGCTTTTAGTTCCAACGATAATAAGAGTTCTGCGTACATAATTAGGAGCCAGACTTTATGTGAAGATGAACCACATTTAATGTGCCGCCAAAATTAAATAATAGTAAATACTCAATCATGAAACAATTTAATTTAATTGAGAACGATACTTTGTGGTAGTATTTTAGTTGATTTAATTAAACTTATAAACATTTAAAAGGGAGTTTGGATCTGTAAATAAACATTTTAAAGTCCACTGTGATTCTTGCGGTTAATAATAATCGATTACTAAAACGCAGATTGATTAAACTGCGTAAAATTAACGAGATAATATATTATTTACTGAATTAAAATAAATACAATAAAGGAATAAATCGTATAGAAAATGCGATATGTAACAATTTTAACCGTTTTAAAACTTGGTTATATTAATTTGTAAGATTAATTTGTAAGATTTGTAAGAAAATGTGTTTGAAAAATTAAAATTATAAAAATGTTCTTTGAAAATTTTGCAGTTTTAAATGTCAATAAGGGCCGGATTGCCTGCAGAATAGGGGATCGTGTGGTGACAAGAATAGGGGCCGCCGAATTACATACAATATACTACATAAAAATAATATCAATGCATATTTAATAAAATTTCAAGTTGCCATATGTTTTAAAACATTTTGTGGTATTCGCTTATTTACTCCTTAATTGTGCAGTAGAACTTTCTTCTATTTTCTAATTTACCTTGGTTAATGTGCATATAATGCATATATTTTATTATTAATATAATTTTAATTACGTTCTACATAAGCCAAAAAACATTTGTGGAATAAATTCTGACTTAATTATGCTACTGTTTCTGACTTTAATTTCAGAATTTCTGGCTCTTACAATTGTGCTGCCATAATTTGCATACACGTAATGATTATAGTTCTGCTTTTCAGTACTTTATTTTGTCCAATTGATTTGCAAAATATGTTCAGCCCAATAATGTAAATTATTTTATTTTTATTTAATTTTTTTTTTATTCTCTGACCGTTTGTTAGTCAAATTCCCTACACAAAATAAGTTAATTTTGCTTAATGTATGTTAAATCTTTATTTTCTACTTGTCAGTTAGTTTTATAACTTAATTGTTCACTGTTATACTGTCGCCGCTTTTCTCCCTCTTTATAGCCCAATTTCAATTCGCATACCAAAATTTTCATTATACAACAATTTTCTCATACAATACGTATAAAAAAGGGAAAACATACACTTTAAACAAAATATTACACATACTTTACACGATATATATATATATTTTTATATTTTATACAGCATTAAATTTACTTTAATTTATTTGTTTACTTATTGCGCTGAGCTGTTTTATTAAATTGTACACCCCGCATTATTACCTCGTCCGATTTTGACTTGGGTAACTGCCACACTGAGCATTATTTCTCAGGTTGTAAACCTTGAGTTAAGGCACCACTGTAATCGGCACCACTTTAAGCAATACCCCAGGTTCGTAACCGAACGGCGGCGGCGCGGCACCACTGTAATCTGGTCGGAGACTACATGGTAAAGTCAAATTCACATACATACAATAATAACACTTACCAAGAGTGTCCCGCAGTTGACTCAGTAATTGTATACATGTAATCTAAAAGATTGAGTACAATGCGAGGATTCAGAAACCAGTCAATTTTGTGTGCTACTAGCACTTTTATTTATACACATAAATTATGAAACACACTAACAATACACAAACAATATACATTTAAAACGTACCTAACTTGACCTCGGGGTCTACGGATTTGTCACGGTAATTGTTAAGTTATATTATCATCAATTTATATCTCAAGCTGATATAGTACTGAGGATTTTTCCAAGCTCAAACTTATATTGATACAATTATAGCTAGATTAAGATATATAGATATAATCATTAAAATTAGATTTTCAAACACAATACCTCCAACAGTGACGGATGCCTTCTTAATCCAAAGAACCAGCTCCAAGAGTTCGGGCCCTGGAATAGAAGCTGAAACAGTTCACAAAGGCCTACTGTTACAGGCGACTTTAAGGAGATTAGGATTAGGCTGGGGCGATGGCCGCTATATTCTCCATCATCCAAATAAACGTTGTTGTAAGATCCTGCCAAAAGGTACTTGCGTGCGTCCAGATGCTGGCTCTTCACTGGCGATTTAAAATGTCAATAAGGGCCGGGCTGCCGCCTGAATAGGGGTCCGCGTGGTGACAAATAAATGGACCGTCGCTGTTGGTCCATTAGGGTTATCACAGCCGTCTGGATCCTCTCCAGTTCGATCTGAGGGACAATACCCTAGAACGGTATTAGCCTATTCCAGGAAGCCGCTCTACGGGTGTAGACAGTTCTCAAATCCCCTGCCTAGGATTCGGTTTCCTTCCGTAGGTTCTTATGGGTACAGATATAGAAATAGCAGAGATGCAGATTACACGATTCCCATAGACACCAAGAGTTTGGACCGGCTCGATCCGCAGCTGGGGCAAGTCATGAAGTTGAGATCATCTCTCATGAGAATGAAAATGGAATATGACTTAACTTTTTAAAATCGGATCCCTTCACATTTTGAGGAGGGAGGAACAAAATGGGGCGGATAGTTTCCTTGTCCTCTCATTCGTTACATCAGGTGTGTTCGAGAAATGGGTGGGACTAAATTCTGACCAAATTATTGGATTACGGAATGACGCTCAATTTATATATACGTAAAATTCGCGCATTGTATTCTAATAAAATTCGGTGACCTGCGGGTTCCCAGCAGCCGGAAGGTCTCGTCCGAGCCCCGAAGTGACTTAACACTTATTAGGGGCCATAATTTTCACGAGATTTGTCGTTTCAATTTAGAAATTTACTTCGACATCTCTTATATGAAAATTTAATACTTCTGTCATGCGCTATTCAAACCTTAGCACTGAACTCTCCCATCGTTTCTGTGAGGAGGCATTGTGCTAGCAATTAAATTTACCGTCCACGTTACCTACATAGAGTAATTACTGCCCCCCCCCCCCAAAGTCTTTCCTGGGTGAGTACGATGAGCATGAATAGTATTTTTGCAATGTGTAAATATTATTTTATGCTTCATAACAGTATAGTTCTAATACTTTTTACTTTACCTGCAATACACGTTAATGTATAGGAAAAGTATTGGAATCATGCAGAAAATCGCAACTCGAATTTTTGACGAATCTACACGTTCTGGGACTTCTAGGATACGAAAAAAATATTTTTGGCGTGACGTCTGTGTGTGTTTGTTTGCGTGTGTGTCTGTCGGTATGTTTGTGTGTCTGTCTGTGCAATGTTTGTATCCACTCTAACTCAGAAACTAATGGACAACATTTCATAAAATTTGGTAGGTACTAAGTCACTTGAGTGTGACACTGGTACTGATTAGTTTTTGGTACAATTCGGGATAAAACAACCCGCCTGTTTTTAAAAATGGCCCACAAAAATTACCTTTATCCGCTCTAACTGAAAAACTAATTGATTAAATTTTACAAAATTTGGTAGATAAGTCACTTGTGGGATAAGTCATCAGGGTGGTGATAATATTTTGATACGGTTTGAAAAAGAACTTGCATTTTTTTACGAAATTGTATATATATCCACTTTAGCTCGCAAAAATTGTTTATATATCCACTTTAACTCAACTAATCGACTAATTTTCATAAAATTTGGTAGATAAGTCATTTGTGGGCGACCCTGGTGCTGATTAGATTTTGGTACGATTCGGGATAAATGAACCTGCCTTCATTGCGAAATGATCCGCAAAAATTGTATGTATTCACTCTAGCTGACAAACTAATTGATCAAATTACGCAAACTTTGGTAGATGAGTCGCTGTGATGCTGGAACTGTGATGTGTTAGATTTTGATACTATACGGAAAAAGAATATGCGTTTTCTTTGCGAAATGACCAGTAAATCTAATATATTCGATCTAAAATAAAATACTACATGTGAAAGATAATGAAATTCTGAGATAAATGACTAAAATGGATGAAATATAATAATTGAATACTAGTTCTACAAGAAAAATTTGACAACTAAGCCCAATAATTGGAACCCCATTACTGTAGGATAAACCGTTCTCGAGATATTGTACTTTTTGGAATTTTAAGGACCTAAAGAATTTAAACTGAATTGAGTTGCCAAACGAAACAAAGATGTAATAAAATAATGAAATGGATATAATATCAGAAAATTATAGATATTATTTTCTGCAATTAAACTCAATTTAATGAATAATGAAATAAAAAATTACGAAGGGAATTTGAATCCGCAGCGAAAGTCATGTGCTGCTCACATCAGATATTTACTTTTAAGATAGGGCTTTTTAATTAGCAATGGAAACACACCATTTTTAAATATTTATCACAAAGCGTTTTCAAGATATTAGAAATTATTTGTTTCCATGACGATTTTTTTATATCTCTTGAAAGTATCAATATATTAACTAGAAATTAAGTTGCATTACCGTTGATGATTTATTTTTTATTAACACCTTACAACATAGTTGAAAAGTGTTTATGACTTTGTTCATTCTGTCTGTCTGTCCGTTAGCACGATAACTGCCGTAAAAATGACTTTATCAAAATGAAATTTTAGTATGTTTTTCAGACGGTCTGCGGGACCTATGGGAATATAAATAAATAATATTACCCAATTAGTTTTTTATTGAACCCGGGTTGAAAAAATGAAATACATTGAACCCTAAGGGACCTAATTTTTCAAGCATTTTTTAAGCAAATTTAAAATTCACAAATTGCTTCGAAATTTTTAGGAAATATTCACATTATCCCATAAAATATATAAAAAATTTTCAGTAAAATATGTTAGGTAGTTTTTTAATTAAAAATTATTTAATATAGGGAGAAAAACAAATTCAATTAAATTCTGACTTTTGGGATATCTACCAGAAAGAAAAAAGAGATATATTATATAATAAATATCTTTCCAAGAGCTTAATAATTTTGTATATGCAAGAGGCTTCACATTTTAAAATAAATGTGGTGTAATTCTTCATGATATACTTATTTGATGACATTTTGAATGCACTTTCCTTCGTCCTAGAGAGTTAAAATTTGGTACACAACTTAAATCTGTTGAACATTTCATTCTACAAAAATTTAGTGGATCTTTAAATATGGATCCTCCATTTTTTTCGAAAAGGCCTGCAAATAAACCCCGTTCACTTCGATAAATAATTGTTGTAATATTGTTAAAAATTACAACATGGGCAGCACATGTATTTCCCTGCAGACTCATAATTACGTTTTTTTCATTTCTTCAATAATAATTTGAGTTTATCTGCACAAAATAACACCCATAAGTATTTTAACTGACATTGAATTTGCACGTTAAATGAATTTGGTTCTCATTTGATAGCTGGACTTATTGTCAAAGGTGCCGTAGCGAAAACGCAAAAACAAACTAGAATAACTCAAGGACGGCTAGTCCTAGAGTAATGGGGTTAGTCTTATTCTTTTAGTTGTCAAAAATCACGTATAAAATAGGAATTTAATTGATATTTAATTGAATTATTGAGCACATGTAGTCATTTATATTTATATTTAACGATTTTTCCGGGCCATTTCGAAAAATAGTCCGTTCCATTTTCTCGAATCTTACTAGAATAACCTACATATGATTTAAATACCAAATTTTATTAAATTTGGTATATAAATCACTTGTAGGTTATTGAAATATTATGCACCAAATTTTGTTAAATTTGTTCCATTAGTTTTTAGCTACAGTGGATAAAGGCTATTTCTGTCGGCCATTTCGCAAAGAAGGCACATTCTTTTATTACAAATCGTACTATAATCTAATGAACATCAGGTTTTCCCACAAAAACATACCTACCAAATTTTATGAAATTCGGTCCATTAGTTTTTCAGTTAGAGTGGGTCAAATATCCTCACAGACATACATAAACACACACAGATACACCCTTACACACACAGACGTCTTCCTAAAAATAGTTTTTTGGTGTTCTAGAAGTCCCAAAACGTGTAGATCCTTCGAAAATTCGAGGTCCGATCTTCGGCACGATTCCAATGCTTTGAATACATACACACACACACACACACAAACATATATTATATGTGTATTATCTGTGTATCTAAATTAACGAAGCCTAATTTTAACTTATGCAGAATGTAAATATCTCTATCGATTATAAGGTGAGTTACATAAGAATCGCTGAATTTTTTCACACAAAATTATTTAGCTCTGGAGTCTGGAATACAAGTTATATGAATGAAATATTCATTGATTTTGTTTAGAGAATCAGATGGTTTATATTTCGATACACTTTTAAATATTTAAGCATAATAAACTACTGTAGTACTGTGATAATGTAAAAGATATCACCACTGAATGTATCACATTTTATAAATTTTTAAATGAAATTTCATTTCAGTTGGAAAGTGTTTCATAAACATTGCTTATGCATGATTGATCTTTCTTGTTTAATATCCAGATAGTTTCATGTTTTTTATTTAATTTCAATGTAGTTCAAAATAACTTATTTTTATTTATAAATAACTTGTTTTTATTTATAAATAACTTAATTTTATTTATACATATAGTTTAAAAGCTGAAAATTTTTGAGTAACACGCTGCTAAAAATACGCGCTTTGGGAGAACTTTAAGAAATGTTCAGTGTTTCATACTTATTTTTCCATTAAAATAATTTATTCCTGGGAGTACTTTCGAATCTGCAACTGTAGAAGTTACGAGTAAAATTTATTGAAAAACCTATGACGATATCTTTCGTCAACTTTCCTGTATTACTTTTTGTATACATTTATTTTTTACTAAAAGCATTCGCTATTTCTTAGTATATATTATTAATGGCACATAGAAATATGCCCGACCTCACAAATAGCTACTGTAAGCTTTCGTTTCAGTCGTGTGGTCTGGGTCTTTCACATAGAAATGTGCAACATTAAATTCTTGCTTTCTAAAGCAATACGTAATATTTTTGACATTATTATTATTTTCAAAAATATCTAGAGTACGATTGTTCTGTTTAGGATATATATATGCCGTATTTCTTTGGCAATTTTTTTAGATTGTACAAAACATGCCCATTTTTTCTTGTGCCCTTAATAAACCGATTGCCGTACAGACAGTAATTTCAAATGTTCTATGTATTCTACTAAAGTTTAGTTTTTATTTTCGGATAACAATTTTACAACTGTAGGAAACATTTTGTTGTTTCAAAATACGTCATTAAAAGAACTATTTGGTCTTAAGACAGAATGTATATATTTACTTTGTTGTTGCAAATATCTCAGCCCAATAAAAGAGTAGAATTTCACATACTCACAGTTCATAATTTTACACAAAATATTTAGATTAAATAAAACCCCATAATCCATATAACTCACTGACATATCAAAAACGACTATGCATAAATAGGAAACTTCCTTTATACACAAGTTTCAAAAACTTAAAACATTAATTTTGAAAAATTCCATGAATTTCAACACCGTAGGGTACAGATATAATCTATAATCATAATAGGGTACAGATATGAACTATATTTGTTCAGTGGTTATGATGAAAGATATAAGGTTTTAAAGATACAAAGTGGAAAAACTCAATTTGTTTTCGGTATTAATTAATTCCTAAAGAAGACACCAGAACAAGTTGTGACACAACTGAGTCTCTATGCCAAATCTTCAACTTTATCCAGGCAAGTACACTTGACTGTCTAATTGTTTTAATTGTAACATTCAACGGACCAAATATTTAATTGTATCCCTACTTTTTTTCACTCTGCGTACTCCATCTTTGTCATTTCTAGGATATGGCACTTACCAAAGCTATAACTTCTTTTAATTGAAAATAATTTTATAAAACTAGTGTTAAGTATTGTGACCTCTATGGACACCGAACTTAGTTCATTTTCTTCTACACAGCAGGCTTCAAATATGCTGTATGTTGTATGCTGTATTCTGTGGTCTCGTGTAGCTCTGGCTACACGAGACCACAGTAGCCAAGTTCTACTGACGAACCCGCAAAAATGGTCCATTCCAAGGCATGTTCATGTTTCTCTTTGAGAATACAGCATCATTGAAATAGTTTTGCACTTCTCAGCGCTTTTCAAAATGGATCAGATGATAACAGCAGCATCAGCGGAAATCACGTAACCACACAAAGACGACAAATGATTACCGATATTTTAACCTACAAAAAGCTTGTCCCACATTCAAACTTCCCGCATAGTTTATAAGATCATTTGAATATTAAGAATGCTTCCAGTGTTTTCTAAAGAACAAAATATTTAAATAAATATTCTTGATTATTCCATCAACCTTATACCTCTTGGTAAACTATGGTACTTCTGGTAAAACCACGCTACATATTTTCAAAATATAAATGAATAATATTTCAAAATATAAATGAATAATATTTCAAAATATAAATGAATAATATTTCAAAATATATAAGAATATTTTTGAAATATATAGTAAGAAATATTTTATTTGAGGCATACCTAGTTTACATAACTTGCAGGGTAGAAACAGGAACACGAACCAGCAGTTGATCATCCTGATAACTCCCATTCGTTTGTCTGTCGTATTCAATGCAGCGCGCTTTAAAAAGGAGAGGGTTTGAAGATTTATAACCTAAAGAACAGAAAAAAAATATTATAAATATCTCCAAAATGACAGATTTCACTCCCATTTAAAAACATACACTAGATATGCTGTTCACATAAATTTTCAATATTTTGTTTATAACAGCAGTAAAAGTTGATTAAATGTATCAACTAGGTTCAAAGTTGCTACGTCCTTGTTTAGTATAGAGATACAGTACAACAGCATCATTAAAAGAATAAAGCGTCCGCTTCAGTTCATTTTAAATGGATATCCCTCCCGAGCTCTCACAAACATTCATCTTTAAAATACAAAATTGATCCAAACTCGACTCGTCATTTAGGGATTCCTAGATACATTCCTAGATCGCATAAACAAACTCAACTTGAGTCAAAAACGAAACGATTGTTTTTAGAGCGAACACAAAATATAGAGCTGCCAAACTAACAACTAGCATTTTTAAGAGCATTCAGAACATCCCATTCACACCTTTTGCAAAAGAGTTGATTTGATTTTATACAAATATTTTCTATTTATTATAGTCGTAAACGATATAATATTTATGGTATAGTGTAATATTTATCATTGTTATATCTTTTAGTAAAATATTTTAAAGGGTATTTTAAAAATACGGTATTAATATAAAATGCACCAGTTTCTCTGCTGCACAAAAAAGAAAAACATCTATATTTGTTACTTTCTTAAATATATAAATGATTCTTTGGGTTGAATTATCATTCTTAATTAGATCGTAAATCCTTCGTCGTGCATTTGCATCGTTGCCGCATTATAACCCACCATTAATTCTTTGTACGAGTTTGTAAAATATAAGTTTCAATTAATATACTACACAGTTGATTTGCACAATTTTAATATTCTACACAATTGATTTCCACAATTTTAAATTTTAAAATAAACATTATTTATTCCACATATTATTATTACGATTACATTAATTTTGTATATACTCGTAAGGAGGAGCGAATGCGTGTGTGAGTCCAGGATTTATAATAGTTTTCCAAAATCATATTTTTGACCTATTGTACACTGCAGATTTGCACATACCTCTGTTTGTCGACTTGGACACTGAATAGCACTTCTGAACATTCATTGTTGTTTGTCATGGAGACTGAAACGCACAACGTTAATCTCTCCCTTCTGTACAATCAATTTTTTTCAAGCATACTTTTTAACATTCTGGGCTCCAAATCTGAAACACACCCTTGTACATTTTGGACTCCAATTGTCCACGAACACTTGCAATCTAATTGTCGAATGCCACCGCTACTGGTACTGGTACTGTGCAGTCATTGCTTGCACATTTTTATAATCCACAATCTTCGACGGTCATTCTTAACACTTAAACGACAGAAGCGGTCATTTTGACCGCATAACTACTTTGAGAATTGATTCTTCCAAAACGGCTAATCCCAGACCATTGAAATGTTATGACTTTTATTATTTTTTTAAGTTACTGAAAACACAGAAGAAAATTATTTTAGGTTTTATAATAAGAGAACAAATCAACTATCTACCTAGATTTTCGTCGTTCTAGTGTTAATTGACTGAATATGTTCTTAGATGTACAATGTACATAGCCTAAATTTTTATAACGTACACTCTTCGACGGTCGTTCTTAATTGACTGTATATATGTTGAACTTCCTCTGCTTGTTGCCACATCATTTCGCCTGAGGTCCAGATACGCACGCAGTACGTATCTCTTATGGGTTGATCCTCAGGACCATGCAGCAACATCTTTTCATTAACCGCCTTATTATCGAATTTGCATGGTATAAGCCTTGGCCTTTAGGAGATTTCTGCCCCAACAACACCTGCAATTTATGTGCGCTGAATTTATTGGGGTCTTGATCTCCCGGAATAGGAATGTCGTAAATCGGCAACTATGAGTCAGCGCTTTGTTTCGTATATCGTATCACATAAATCTCCAAAACAGCATCAATTGCTCCTGGTCTCACAGTTTCAATGGCAACTATATAGATTAATTGGAGCGGCCAAGTTCTCTCAACAAATCAATATACTTTACGGACTATGGCAAGGGCCATAGTTAAAGTTTTTACCAGCAAACATAATCCCTTTTCGTTTTTACGAAATACCATATATAAGATTCAATGACAATACCCATGTTTGTATCATTCATATGAAAAAAAAGTTAAATGTTACTTTCATTAAATCATAAACCAGAAGTTTTTATGTATGATGCTTGGCAACAATCTAGACTCTATAAAGCAATCTGATGCAGTCAATACATACCTGTATACCTTTACATGCAAATTCAAATTCACAATTCTTTAAGTAAAGTTTAATTGCTCAAAGTAACATAGATACTTGGTATTATATACAGCTTACAGTTTCCATCCGTCTTCTTTTTCATTAGGCGCATTTTAAAAAGTCACCATCTCTTTAAAATTGTGTATAAAAACTTTAACATCGCGAAAAGATAAAAATAATATTAAATATAAATACCCTAAAGACTACATTTTCTGCAAAAAATATTTAATAATCCATCATTTAAGATATACAAAAAGTTACAAACAGGCCAAGGCGCTTCTGGACGTCACAAGGTACTACATCAGTGACAATACAAATGAAATATGGAAGACATGAGATCTTATATGCAGCCTGAAACAGCAACACAAAATTTGCATGTGAATGATCGGATTAACTGATACCAATTAAAATCGCTAAATTACTAAAAAATATATAACACAAATATAACTGTAATCCATAAATACTCAAGTCAACCATTTTAACATGTCATTAAACCAAAGAATAGGTGAACTAGACATCGAGAAGTTCGTACAAGGGTTTTGACTTGCAGAAAGTCGAGAATGAGATGCCAGGTTAATCTGAGGGTTTGAACAGAATCGAAGTTAAAAATTGAGTCGCGATAAATATAAATGAAATAGGGTTTCAAAATATAAAATGATGCGCGAAGAGATTATTGCAATTAATAACAGAAAAGTTTTATTAAAAATAGGAGTACATTTATCCTTAATAACAAATTGGGAAAGAGCGGTAGACTGTTTATTATTTTTAACATCCCTAACATGTTCAGATAAACGAATGTCTACGATGCGTTTGTATTATCAATATAAAACATAAATATTTTCAGCAGATAAAAGAGGGACAACATACACCTCAGCCTGACTCAAGTAGTTAGATTTATTCTTAAATTTATCTGTACACATGCGATATAAACAAAGGGGTAACAGTAGAATGTTCATCAGTTACTGCTTTACATGATCAAATTAGCTTTATATTTAACCTTGGCTATGACGATGATTACTCGTTCGATTTCATTTATAAATTTTATCCTCCATTCGTTTAACTTAATTTATCCTAAAACTAATCGTGCCTAATCGTCTGAAATTTTGCTGTACAAATCGAATCTTCCGTTCCATCTTTCGATTTTCCGTCCCCTGATTAATTTTTTCTGTGCTTAAATTTAAACCTGCTTATTCTACCGCTACCCCTTTGTTTAGTTGCATTCGTACTGATAAATTTAAGAATAAAATTTACTTCCTAACTCGGGCTGGGGTGTATGGTGTCTTCGTTTTATTTCCTGAAAATAATTTGATAAACATTCTACTGCTCTTTTCAATTGTAATTAGTGATAAATTTACCCCTATTTTTTGGTAAATTTTTTCTGTTAACTATTTGCAACTCGTAACATTTTGCTTTTTGAATTTATTTTCTTTTATATTTATCGCATTTCAATTTGTAAGTCCGATTGCGTTCAAACCCTCAATTTCGCCTGCAGTCTCATTCTTAACTCTATGCATGTTACACCTTTGTATGCATGAATTTGTGTCTAGTTCACCTTATCTTTGCTTTTAATAACACGTTTAAATGGTTGGCGTGAGTACTTCTGGATTGCATTTATATATGTGAATGGTATTACTTTCCTTATATGCATAGTATAATGTATAAGGAAAGTATTGTGACGGAGTCGAAAATTCGAATTCTAGTTTTCGACGGGAGAGCACATTTCAAGCATCCCTGATGACGCATTGAGTATTTTTGAGGTGATGTCTGTGTGTGGGGGGGGAGGGGGTGCGTGTGCGAGTCAGTGAGTCTGTAGAGACAATATCTCACGAACGAATGGAACGATTTGAATGAAATTTGGTGAAAAAATTACAATCCGTGAATACTGGAAGCCTAATGTTTTTAAACACAATCGAATGTTCGGAACCCCAGTGAAAGTGGTATAGATAAAGCTGTAGAACATTGGATGGCGGATAATGATGTCGTTGGGCCAGATCGGACCTGCCACACAGTCATCCAATCTTGCCTTGCATTCGTTCACTTCGGCTTTCCAGAGTGTTCATTCCACTGATGAGTTCCTTGCAGCAACCATTGCTGCCAGCACATTTGTACAGCAATGTCCGTTCTGTGCAGGTTGCGACCTATTGCTCGGCATGATCAGCCAGCGCTTCACGCATCCCGACAATACAATCACGCTCGAACTCGTCTAATTGCTTATAAACGCCGATAACGAACAAAGATAAAATGTCCACATTTTAACCTATTTAAGAGGATGCTAGTTGCGCAGAAGAAACGCGTGCCATGACCGAAGTTAACATTCACTGGCCTTGCAAATGTAATCATTTGCATACTTGGTATAAATGAATTTGCATGCGGAATTTCGAGATGATCGGATAACTTTTTTGGGGTGCTTCACATTTTTTTGCAAAAGAGTGTATATATATATTTATATATATATCTCGTATATATATATATATATATATATATATATATATATATATATATACATATATATATACATATAGATATATATATATATATATATATATATATATATATATATATATATATATATATATATATATATATATATATATATGTATACACTCTTTTGCAAAAATAAAGACCGGGGTAAGACAACGATGTTGACGAATTTAATTTTTTTTAATTCTTAAAACTTATAATACATACCTTTTGCAACATAAATAAATTATTCATACGTTCCATTATTAATAAAAAAGCATATCGGATAAGTTCCCAAATTAAACCATTTAAAAACATGCTTTGATATATTGTCAAAAAAATAATCTTGCCCCAGTACTGGGGCAAGAGAACTTTCAATACGGGGCAAGATGACAACTCACAAATTTTGACTTAGCAAGACTTTTGAGGTATTTAAAGAACGTACAAAGCACAAATAGAATTTAAAGGTGTACAATCATTAATGGATTAAGTTATTTACAAAAGTCACAGATGAATTTCCCTCCTTCGTATTCAGTACATTTATCATGCCACCTGGCTTCGCAATGTGATCACAGTATCCAGTCTTCGTCGGGTGGATTAATATAGAGTTCATCACAAGATGGGCAGTTTATAACCTTGCTGTTTTTATCTGCGCTTACCACGAAACGCAATTATTTAAGAATTTTCTTCTTATTTCTCTGTGTTTTCTTTTTTTCCATTTCATCCTTTAAATATTGTTTCTCATGCAAAGTATTTCCTATTGGTGAACTTGTTAAAACACTGGTTGACATTTTTATTCTCTTTTTTGTAGATATTTTAGCTTGTGGAAAGGGTTTAAAGTTAAATATTGATGGAAGAGGGGAGCATCTTGATCCCAGAATTTGTTCACAGTTGAGAAAATCTACACTTTCAGTTTCGCTGTCATTAGCACCTAATGAAATAGGCGTGCTTTCCTTTATGGAAGATGGCAGATACCTTTCAAAACTGACATCGGATCTTGATGATGGACCCGGCTTTGGCTCAAACACTTGAGCAGGATTCTCAGCATTATGTTTAGTATTCATATCCTCCCTGGCCCTTTCGTTTGTTTCTGAAGGAGAGAAGTCTTCGTCAGTAAACACTTGAAGATTGTTTGGTTCAATTCCGATTCGTCTAAATCTGTTTACTGCATTTCCAATAGTTGCAGCAGGAAAATATGCTGTGCTTAATCATTCTCGGATGCCCATGTCTGTTATAGTCAGGCAGGGATTGAACACAGTGAAGTTATCACATGTTTGGCTGTAGTAGATTTCAAGCGGTTCGTACAAGGATACGTCAATTGGCTGTACTCTGTGTGTTGTATGGGGAGGAAAACCCACCATTATAATGTGCTTTTCTCTGCAACGGTTTATTGCATTTAAACTAATATGGGTATTGTGAATATCAACAAGGAGCAATACCGGCACATCTCCAGAGGGCTTTACGTGTTTCACAAAATGCTGAAGAAAATCCACAAACAACTGAGGGTTTACCCAACCGTTGTCACTGCAATGCCCCACCGTACCTGGGGGTGCTTTATCAACTAACTGTGACCGCATTCGTTTCCGCGGGAAAATCGCAAATGCTGTAACGTATGTTCCTGATCCTCTGATACAACATATTAAGGTTACAGTTTTGCCTCTTTCAGAGGAAACAAATTTAGATACCCTTTTGTTCCTGTAGGTGAGATTATTTTGCAAAGCTTAGTAGGTACTGTGGAAAGACAGTTTCATCTGCATTGTAAATACTGCTGGCAGGAAACTTGTACATTTCTCGAACTTCTCGTAAAATGTCTCGTAAACTTTCCTACTTGGTTTATTGAAGCCTATTGAAGCCAAACTCTCGAGCAATTGATGGTGCATCTGGCTTTCTAGTACTAAATTTGATGTGTTTCATAAATTTGGCAAGCCTGTCTTCACCCGCCATACCAGTTTCTTAATTAAAAGGATGATAAACTCCACAATATTCTGCAAATTCAAAAACAAGTTTCCTGCATTGTTTTTTTGTCATACCAAAACATCTTCTGTCCATTAAAGACAAATAAGTTTTAATTTTTTCAACTGTTCTTCCTTAAAAACATCTTGGAATCGACCACAATGAACAAACTAAACTTATCCTGAAACATTAACAAAAATATTTAAAAACACGAATCAAAATATCATCTGTACACAATAAAATAGGCTACTGTTAAAATAACTAACAAAAAAAAAACATCCCTACTTCTTTAGATTTTTTAGATGTCATCTTAATGTTGTTCCAGGAACTTCATATGTTTTAGCAGCTTCTAAACAGAACTTAACCGTACGTTACACGGCCAAAATAGCTTCTTCTATATTCTTTCTGCTCCATTTTCCCCTGTTAGAGAGCTTTGAATCATTTCTCACCGTCTGGAAACAAATGAAAATATTAAGCTATTTCTGAGAAAATTAATTAGCTGATGAAAATGAATGGAGAAGCACATAAGAATTGTAGGCCTATATATGAGAAATATGCCGATGACCCATACAGCAAAGATCGTCACAAGTGTGACAGTGACGTTGTAATCACGTGACATATGAGTCACAATGTGATATCACAGTTGTGATTTCTATGTGACGTTGCACATTGGTAATATTGTGACCTTATTGTAACTATATTTTGTGAAGTTTCTGCACCTTAATTAACACGTCACAATGTGACGTCGCATTTGTGATTTGTATACAACATCGCTAATTGGTGACACTATGACATTACTGTGACTATATTTTGTCACGTATCTGCAACTAAACATAAATGTCACAATGTGACGTCACATTTGTGACTTATATTTAACATCGCTAATTGGTGACACCATGACATTACTGTGACTATATTTTGTCACGTATCTGCAACTGAACATAAATGTCACAATGTGACGTCACATTTGTGATTTATATTTAACATGCTAATTGGTGACACCATGACATTACTGTGACTATATTTTGTCACGTATCTGCAACTGAACATAAATGTCACACTGTGAAGTCACATTTGTGATTTATATTTAACATCGCTCATTGGTGACACCATAACATTACTGTGACTATATTTTGCCACGTATCTGCAACTGAACATAAATGTCACAATGTGACGTCGCATTTGTGATTTATATTGAACATCGCTAATTGATGACACCATAGCATCACTGTGACTATATTTTGCTACGTATCTGCAACTGTACATAAATGTCACAATGTGACGTCACATTTGTGATTTATATTTGACATCGCTAATTGGTGACACCATGACATTACTGTGACTATATTTTGCCACGTATCTGCAACTAAACATAAATGTCACAATGTGACGTCACATTTTTGATTTATATTTAACATCGCTAATTGGTGACACCATGACATTACTGTGACTATATTTTGTCACGTATCTGCAACTGAACATAAATGTCACAATGTGACGTCACATTTGTGATTTATATTGAACATCGCTAATTGGTGACACCATAGCATCACTGTGACTATATTTTGCTACGTATCTGCAACTGTACATAAATGTCACAATGTGACGTCACATTTGTGATTTATATTTGACATCGCTAATTGGTGACACCATGACATTACTGTGACTATATTTTGCCACGTATCTGCAACTAAACATAAATGTCACAATGTGACGTCACATTTGTGATTTATATTCAACATCGCTAATTGGTGACACCACTACATTACTGTGATTATATTTTGTGACGTATCTGCAACTAAACATAAATTCTACACTGTGACGTCATAGTTGTTACTTCAAGGCGACGATGCATATTAGTAACATTGGGACTCTATTGGGACTATATTTAGTGACGTTTCAACCACTTGATAAACACATAACAATGCAACGTCACATACGCGACTTATATGCAGCATCGATAGTTAGTGACACTGTGAGATTACTGTGACTATATTTTGTAACTTTTCTGCAAATAAATATAAATGTCACAATATGACGTCATTGTTGTGACTTGTATGCAATATTGCATATTGGCTACATTATGCCATTGATGTAACTATATTTTGTAACTTTTATGCATTTTGATTGATGATTCTCTGTTTGATACTTTTATTTGTAAGGCATTTTTTAATGTTGGGTTCTTTTGAGTTGAAACTTCTCTCTACTCTTTCATTGGATTTTAAAAATTTATTATATATATATATATATATATATATATATATATATATATATACTGAATATTATTGTTATAATGAGGCGTAACAGTTGGGCTCATTATAACAACAACTGAATATTATTGTTATAATGAGGCGTAACAGTTGGGATTTCTATATAACATCGCTCATTGATGACACTGTAACATTGTCGTAACTATATTTTGTGTTGTTTTCGGCCCTAACTATAAATGTTACAATGCAACGTAGCAGAGGTATTGACAAAACTATGACGGCACTGTAATAATTTATTATACTTCTGCTGCTTAAAACAGAGCACAATAGCTATATAAACGTCACTGTTGTGTCTTGTATTTCACATCATGCATTGATGTTACCTTACACCTTTCTGGTAGGTCGGACGGTCTGGGTTTCAACATCATGTATTGATAACACTGTGAAATGTACGATTAAGAACTTATATATTTTTTTCTTTTTCAAGACAAAGGATTTTGTAAACCCGCTATGTATTTACCTTCAGCTATAACTGCTTTCCTTTAACTGTCGTTTTTCTAAGCGATACATAAAACAGTGATCACTAGCTGCGGGACTCGCACCGAACCACAACATGTCCAGTATAGTTTACGGGCAACGTAAATATAAGGTAATAACTGTGTATAACTATTTTTAAGATTGAAAACTGTCCAATAATATGTATCGCTAACTTCAATTTATGGTCAATGACCGTATTTTTATAAAAAAAAATATCTTATTGTGCAGTTTGACAATTTACAAAATTGTATTGAACTTTAAAATCAAAAAGCAGCTGGTTGTGGGTTCCACATTTAACGTACTTTATATGTAACAAAGAAAATCCAATATTGAAATATGATGATGCACACAAAATAGTCTGACATAGATACTTTACAATTTTGTACATACAAATCACTCGAAGCACATTCCATATTTCTTAAAATTTTGAAAGAAAGAAAATTATATATAGGCATGTTGTCCAAGTTGTCAGTGTTTATAGATATATAGATATAATCTATCCCTGATATTCGAAACATGCATTTTGTGTTCATTTTTTTAAAATGCTTGGACTTGATAAAGAGTTTTATCGAAATGATCCATTCATTATTAGGCATAGGGCTTGTCCACGTGTAAAGCGTTCATGCTTGGATTTTATTTTATTTTATTTTATCGATTCATTTCCATTGATGTTTTTTGTTTGTCTTCAGCTTGATGACTAGAGGTTTGCATTTTATTTTCTACTTGATTGATGATTCTCTGTTTGATACTTTTATTTGTAAGGCATTTTTTAATGTTGGGTTCTTTTGAGTTGAAACTTCTCTCTACTCTTTCATTGGATTTTAAAAATTTATTATATATATATATATATATATATATATATATATATATATATATATATATATATATATATATATATATATATATATACATATATATATATATATATATATATATATATATATATATATATATATATATATATATATATATATATATATATATATATATATATATAATATGAAAATTCAAAGATTGAATAGAGAGAAGTTGTAACTCAAAGTACCTTAACTTAAAACATGCCTACAAATTAAAAAGAAGTATTATAAATAGAATTTTCAATCATGAGGGAAAATATAATGACGTAATCACATGTAAATGCAAAAGTATAAGTTCCGGAGATCAATCAAGCCGGGTAAAAGTTTATGATACTGTAATAGTGGTTCAATAAATATAACCCCAGAGGTTCGCCTTCCCTGATGATGAGTGACAGGACTCACCAATGGCTGGCTACGAAGTTAATAAAATGGCAGAGACATGTATACACAATAATTGTCATCATAATATAGAAAAAAATCTTTAATTTATGTTTTAAGATATAATAACATTCCAATCATCATAAAACAGCTATTAGATGTTATATCACATCGTTTCAAATATTTTTCAACACAATATGTACTTGATTCACATAAATGTAAAATGTATTACGCAACATAATTTTTTCAGCATTCTTTATATTTATTCATAGACACTTGAAGTCATTATTTTATATCGATGAGATTTCTGTTACATATTTTTTCAACCGCTACCAAATCAGACGCCACAACAAATATCATGCCATCCAGCACTCGCTTTCACAGGCGCTCCGAAAAAGAAAGAATTAAAAAAATAATAATAATACATCTACATAAACGGACTCCTCAAAACCGGAAGTCACAGCCACGAAATATGCAAGTACATGAAAAGTGCGGTTTCTTTGCAGACGAACATTTAACACAGAATATATTACATTTACATTCAGCATGAAAACACATTTAAAACAGTAAAATTAAGAGTTTATAAAATACCGATACACAATATATATAACCCCTGCAGTTATTTTTTATGTATCTATTATTTTTACTTTCCTTATATATATGGTATAATGTATAAGGAAAGTTTTGTGACACGGTCGAAAATTCGAATTCGAGTTTTCGACGGGAGAGCACGCTTCAAGCATCCCTGAACACAAAACAAACGTTTTTGAGGTAATGTGTGTGTGTGTGTGTGTGTGTGTGTGTATGTGTGTGTGTGTGTGTGTGTGTGTGTGTGTGTGTGTGTGTGTGTGTGTGTGTGTGTGTGTGTGTGTGGAGACGATATCTCACGAACGAATAGAGAAATTCGAAAGAAATTTGGTATAAAAATTACAATCTGTGAATACTGGAAACCTATTGTTTTTTAACACAATCGAATGTTCAGAACCCCTCCCTCTAAATTTTAAGATGCAATTTTGAAAACATCATCAAACAAATCAAAACAGTTAATAAAGTTACGCAAATAGACAAATCTTATGTAATTTTTTCTTAGAAAACGATTGACATACATTTTGGAGCGCTAGCATAAACCGTTTTCGAGATATTGTACATTTTTCAAATAAATTTATCAAAAAATCGCATAAATTGAAAACAAAAATATTAACTGTTGAGAAACATGTTCATTTTTCATATATAATATCATGCGATAAATTGGGTGACATAATTCTAGTGGATCTAGCTCGTTTCATTCTTGAGAAAAGATACTCTGAGTAATACTTTTGTATTTGAAAGCCAATAGTGATTTATCTGCTATAAAAATAACTTATTTCTCCTCCATAACGCATGGCGAGATTTTGACAACGAATTTAGCTATATGTCGCGAACCTTTTTCAATGTTGCCAAATTAAAGAAAATCTCGTCAAATGGATAAAAATGACGCTAAATTAATAAAAATGACGACTCATTGACGAAAATTCAATATCTTGAAAAAAATATAAGTACCTACTGTAAAAATAACCTATTTTATTTTTACTCTAAACGTGGTAAATTGATTGCAATATAAGGAAAGTCATGTGCTGCTCGCATCAGATTTTTTTTATTGGGTTTTAATTCATGAATATGAATACATCTACTATTTCCAGGTTCAAAGTTCTTGTTTTTATCAATTTGATCATTTTCAATACCCTGTATTTATACTAGCGTTCTAATTTTTGTGTCAATCGTTTTATAATGAAAAATAACATAGAAAATTATTATTTACGTAATTTCATTGAAAATTTTGATTTTTTTACGATTTTTCCAAATTTCATTCGAAAATTTGGGAGTGTTCTGAACATTCGCATGTGTCTAAAACCAATATAGTTTCAGTGTTCACAGATGGTAATTTTTGTACTAAATGTCTTTCAAATCTCTCCATTCGATCGTGAGATGTCGTCTTCACAGACTCACGGACACCCACACACACATACACACAGGCAGACATCACCTCAAAAACGTCTGATTCATGTTCAGAGATGCTTGAAACATGATCTCCCGTCGAAAACTCAAACTCGAATGTTCAAGCCCGTCTCAATACTTTTCTTATACATTGTATTACTTATGTATAAGGAAAGTAATAAGCTTACCAAATTTCGTGAAATTCACTTGATTATTTTGAGATATCGCTTTTTTTATGGAAAACCAAAATTTCAAATATAGAGAACTATTTATAAAACTACTCATTCATAAAGCAATACTATTCATACTACTTTTAAAAGTAAAAAATAATTAATAAATAGGACTGTCTTAGGACTTCAAACACATTTTAACTTGTATTAAAATAATAAAATATGTCTGCGTATTCGCGATATATCTGGCGAAGTACTCACTCACCTTCACAATATTTTGAGAAAAAACATTAAAATTTATTTATTTTGAGTAATTTTCTAAAATTCACAATTTTAAAGGAAAGCGTTAACATTTGCAATTTAAGAAAATGCTCAAATGTATCTTTTTATTTAAAATCGCTAAAAGTACCAATTTTATTTAAAAACTTTAAAACTTGTAATTCACAGAGAATCGCGCTTAATGTTTCATGAAAAAAGAAAGAGCATATTTTGTCTGGCCTTATATTACCATATTTTACAGTGACTTTACATCTACAACAAAAATGCAGCTGCTCAATAGTTTTGAGGAAGCTGTTCTAGTATTTATCAACAATCTTAGTGGCGGGAAATTAAAGAATGCCGTGTATCATTGCGTATGCCGTAGATGTAATTTCCCACATTCGTGTTTTTAACACATTTGAATACAAATCATATCGGGCTGAGACTTATTAATCTTCGTGTCGAGTCGGATCGTGCATTTATACGTTTCTTTGGATTCGGGCTGGGTTTAAAGACTAGCATTTCGGGTCTGTCCGAGTGGAAATCTGGATTTCGGCCTTGCAGATCTCTTATGTGCGGGCACGGATAAATAAAAATGGATGAGCACCGAAAGCCTAAAATAGACTGAAAAAATATCGAGATGACTTCTAAACAATGTTGTTCATTAATTTCAGATTAAATATATTTACGAAACATTCATTCGTTTGACAATAGTGAGTTTTTCGATGTTTTATGAATTTTGTTATTTTGGATCAAAAACCTGATATATCGTATGACATTTTTATCGATTTTCGGAATGAAAAGTTCGTTATGTCGTGAACCTATACCGACGCATCTCATTCTCAATTTATATATATAACACCTGGACTTATTTTTTATGTATCTATTATTTTTCCCTTCCTTATATACAGGGTGTAAAATTGAATTCGAATTCGAGTATTCGACGGGAGAGCATGCTTCAAGCATACCTGAACACGAATCAAATGTTTTTGAGGTGATGGCTGTGTGTATGTGTGAGTGTGTGAAAGTGTGTGTGTGTGAGTGTGTGAAAGTGTGTGTCATTGAGTCTATGAAGACAATATCTCACGAACGGAGAAATTCGAATGAATTGGTAAAAAAATTACATTCTTTGAATACTGTAAATCTATTGTTTTTCAACACAATCGAATGTTTGGATCTCTCCCCCCCTAAATTTTTCGGTGAAATTTTGAAAAAATCAAAATATTTAATAAAGTTACGCAAATAGACAAATCTTATGTAATATTTTCTTAGAAAACGATTTACATAAACTTTGGAACACTAGCATAAACTGTTCTCGAGATATTACACATTTTTCAAATAAATTTATCATAAAATCGCGTAAATTGAAAAAAAATATTAACTTTTGAGAAACATGTTCACTTTTCATATGTAATATCATACGATAAATTGGGTGACTGGGTGACATCATTCACGTGGATCTAGCTCGTTCCATTCTTGAGAAAAGATACTTTGAGTAATACTTTTGAATTTGAACGCCATTATTTCTCCGTCCATAACGCTTGGCGAGATTTTGGCAACGAATGGTTTGGCAACGATAGATTTGGCAACGATAGCTGAATGTCGCCAACTTTTTTAATGTTGCCAAATTAACGAAAATGTCGTCAAATGGATAAAAATGACTCTAAATCAATGAAAATGACGACTCATTGACGAAAATTCAATATCTTGAAAAAAATATAAGTATCTACTGTAAGAATAATCTATTTTATTTTTACTGTATGCAATATAAGGAAACTCATTGCAATATAAGGAAAGTCATGTGCTGCTCGCATCAGATTTTTTTACCGGATTTTAATTCATGAATGTGAATACACCTACTATTTCGAGGTTCAAAGTTCTTGTTTTTATCAATTTGATCATTTTCAGTACCCTGTATTAGTTCAATCAAATAATGGTACAAATACTGCTGAAATATTAACATTAACATATAACAAATTTAAGCTTCTTAATATATAGCGTATATACAAAAATAAACTGTTCAAACGGTTTCAAAAGCTATGTTCAAACACACATCTAGTCAATTCAAAAAATCTTGAAAAAACCACTTAAAATACCAAGGAATAAAAGACTGCGGAATTTAAAAGAATTGCGGAATTTAATCAAGCTAAGGAATCAACTGGTTTTGGAAATTATATGAGCTACCTTTATCAACTAAATTCAAATAACATTTGATCAAACTAGATTGAAAATGAAAGGAAAAAAAGCTGAACAATTAAAAAGAATATTCCAAGAACTGAAGTAGACAGCCATAGTATTTTATATATATTTTTTTAATTTTACAATTTTTAATTCTCTGGTATTATTAAATTGAATTTAGTTAAAATATCTCATGTAGTTTTTCAAATCTGTTTTTCTTTTGTAGTATTTTATGACTTGGCAATTTTACAATAATTTGAACGAATGCTTTGAAATTTTTTTTATGCTGGTTCCTCATTTAACTCTCGAAGCAGCTTGTTTCCATCGTTTTCGATATACTACATAATTTGGCAACATTTATTCACATACATTTTTGAAAGTGTTTGAAAATCTAACAAAAAACGACTAAATCAGAATAAAAAGTTTTGACACTAAAGCTATTTATTTCTAAAATTAAGTTAACTTATATTTTGATGTGAATAGCATACATCTATGCTTGAAGTATCAGTAGCGAAAGTCGGAGCATTACGAAAATGTAAACAATTTGGACGTTTATGTTTGCCGAATCTAATAGAAATTTAAAGGCTCAACTCGACTTTCGTATACACGAAATCAGAATATAAAGTTTCATAAAAATCCATTAATACTTTTAGCAGCTATAGAGTATACAAAAAGAATCGAGCACAGACAGACATCACTTCAAACATAATCAAAGCGTGCTCAGGGGCCCTAAAACATAGATTGGCATCACAATCTCGAAATATAAATTTTAGTGAAACAATACTTTCTCAATACTACGTATGAGAAAGTAAAAATGTAAATAACTTTTCTTATTTTGTGGGAAATATGGTCCAGATTAAGAATATATAAATATAATTCGAATATTTTAATATTTTGAAAACAAAAAATTTTTTCGAAAGAAAATTAAAAAGTATCTATCTGTTCGAGCGGATTTTTTCTTCTCCTTACTTTCATTAATATCTTCGAAACTATGAAAGATCGATGTAAAGAATAAGTGGCAAAAATATATATTAGGAAATTAAATTTCTATATATATATATATATATATATATATATATATATATATATATATATATATATATATGTATATATATATATATATATATATATATATATATATATATATGTATATATATATATATATATATATGTATATATATATATATATATATATATATTGATATATATATATATATATTGATATATATATATATATATATATATATATATATATATATATATATATATATATATATATATATATATATATAATTTTGGAAGTATAGTGGATATAGTTTCAATATTTAATGAAATTATCTAAATAAAAATTCCAATATAAAATATCCGATAATTAGA
Organism: Amaurobius ferox; assembly: GCA_951213105.1. Taxonomy (NCBI): domain Eukaryota; kingdom Metazoa; phylum Arthropoda; class Arachnida; order Araneae; family Amaurobiidae; genus Amaurobius; species Amaurobius ferox. The sequence continues at coordinate 139,483,612 of OX578136.1, forward strand.
AAATAATAATAATAATATCAATGGTTTTTGTGGATTACAATAAGAATTTTGAACATAAGTAAAAAAATGACAATAGCTTTGAATTTTATCATAAATGATTGATTTTCAGCATCATATTGAAATGCTATTTTCAATACAATTTATATTCTCTAAAGTATTAAATAAATATAAAACTTTCTTACTTTTTCCTCTCTAAAAAAAGAAAATAAAAGAAACTGATAGTGTAATAAGTGGTAACTGAGATGCCACAATAAAGATTATTATAGTTAATTGCTTGCACTAAATTAAGATTACACAATTCTTGCTCAACAAAAAATTTATTAAATTTTTTTATCATCTGCAAAAAAAAAGTTTAGAGAGAACGCGTTTTAATAGATATCTTTGATTGAAAAGTTATTATAGGAATTCTCCAGTACTTTTAAAATGTCTTCGAAAATTTCTTCGCTTTAAGAATTCTTAAAAATGTATTTCTGGAAAAAGAAAGTAAGTTTACAATCAAAATGACACATTTACTATAAATATTTTCAAAACCCCGGTTAAAATATATCCCGGTTGGAACATATTTATTCAATTTAATTCAATTCAATTTAAGTGGCAACTCCATATAATTCCAATTTGAGTAATCTGAAAGAACATAAAATACTAGAATATTAAACAATAAAAAGCTAAGAGCATTAAAACTGGCATTTTAAAAAAATGTCAGGCGTCAAAATAAAAATATCAATATCCGCGCAATATGTATCAAGGAGGTTAACAAATTTATATACAAAATAATCTCTTAATATAATTGTTGTTTTATTTGTTTGCTTGTTTTCATGTCTAATATTAACAGGTCATATGAAACTCCAAGAACCCAAGAAAGTATAGTAGGACAATGAATAATATTATTTAAAACTTCATAGTAAAACAAGAGGCAAAACTATTTACTTTTTTCTAAGGCGACAAAATCATGGATAATAACTATAAATTCTGTAATAGCACATAACACGTTAAAATGATTACAAATATTTTTTATTATTTGTTATCTCTGGAACAAAACTCATAATGCAGATATATATATATATATATATATATATATATATATATATATATATATATATATATATAATCTATCTCTAATATCAGAAACATGCATTATGTGTTCATTTTGATTACATACTTGTACTTGACAAAGAGTTTTTTCGAAATGAACAATTCATTTAGGCCTAGTGCTTATCCACGTGTAAAGCTTTAAAGCTTGAATTTTATTTGGATTTCTATTATCGGAAGCACTCCATTGATATTTGTTGATTATTTTTGGCTTGGTTACTAGAACTTTGCATTGCAACTTCTCTCTATTCTATCATTGGGCTGGGGGCGTAATAACCAAAAGTGTTGTTTTCCATTTCTCCATACATAATTTCTCCGAACTTTAATGGGTTCAGATATGTTGTTCCTGAGAGGAATGGCACCTTCTGTGCAATGTTATTGGGCCCAGGTTTCGAGGCGGCCCTGACTCAGATTTGTTTGTTGGAGAGGGGGACTTTGAGGATAACGCGGGCGTTTCAAAATTCAGCCGTGCGTATTTATAAAGTCACTGTTATTCCAGAATTAGAAAAAAAAATTATAAATATTGGTGGTGACTACGGTAAAAGGAAAGTACTCCACGAACTTGCTCTTTTCTTTTATTTTATGTTACAATCCTCTTTGTACAAGAAATATTGTTAGCGTTAGTAAATCGAATTTGAGTTTTGCATGATTTTATTTATTGCATTTTTTCATTCAAAATTAAATACTTTTTAATCAATTTATTGTTTCTTATTATTGATGAAAATAATAATTTAAAATAATCATGAATGTGGAAAATAATGTGAAATTGTTAGGTTGAAAGTGAGCAGAGCAATAATTTCTGTGTCGTGGAATGGCAACATCTGTTGGCTTCCACGTTTATTTGCGGCAGTTTGTTTATTTGCGGGAACGCGCGGCAAGATGTTATTGTTAACGGATCATTGGATATCTTTGTTAAAAGGTAATTTCATTTATTTTGTAATCTATTGATCTTATAATTCAGTATTCTGTAAATAAGTATATTGCATATTCTTTTCTAATTTTATAAGTTTCTTTAGCGATTGAGATTAATTTAGAACATTCTTTCCTTTGTTGCGCATTCGACGTGTATTCGATTCTTGGGCATCTGCCAAGCGTGATTAGATTAGCTTCATTCTTGTTATGTTTTGAAAGTGGGAAGTAAGTAAATATCAGAATTGTATAACTATAATAAACTTGTAATACTGTGACATTGTCCTAACCAATTGTTTTAATTTCATAGTGCAGCTACTTGTCGATTCTGCCTTTTCACTAAAAATGTGATCTTATCTTTTAAATCTGATATGCTATATTTGTGTATTTTATATGCAAAATCAAATTTTTCTATATCTTCCTTTTTTATTATTATGGTTATTTTCAATCGCGGTTAGAAATTGATAGCAGAAAATGAAGCGTTAGTGGGTCCCAAGCATTTTTACTCAGTTACCAAAAGGTTCTATACTTAAACAGGGAAGTTAGACATAAAAAATTGCAGCTGGGTTTAGAATCTCGTTGTCAAAATGAAATTTAAAGGTGGAAAATGCAACTGACAAATAATTTCGAATACTGTTTTTAATGCAGTTTAAAATTCTAAAATTGTGCAGTTAGATTTGGATATTTGTACAGAAAAATTGTATTGAATTAAAATTTATTCTGGCTTGTACATAGTTTTGCAGAAAGAATGAGAATTACCTGTTGCATGTATAAAACATTTTATTACCTAAAATAAAAATGTTTTTTACAATCATATGTATACGTAGAATTTAATACTTATCATATATATACAGTCATATCTATACAATCATATGTATACATAAATTTGTCACTTACTGTAATATTATTGTTAAATTTCTAAACAATCCATATAAATGAAATTGAAAATCTGTCTGTCTGTATGTAAGTTTGTCTCTTTATCTCAGGAGAACGGGTGAACCGAAATTAATAAAATTTTGTGGGTATGCTTAACTTAGCCCCACTTAAAATTTAGTTTAAGTTTTTAAGACCAGGGGTTATCTAGATATTAATTAAAAATGAACAATTGAGCCTTCCATAGAGATTGCATTATGCAGACAATATTTTTTACGCCAATTTATTTGAAGAAAATTGCATCATGTCACTTTAATGGACTTAAATCCAATGCGTTTATGTAACAGAAGGATTTTTATTAAATTTTTTCCGATTTAAATAATATAGTATGTATATAAAATAAATTTGAACGATACTGTATTTTTGACTGGATTATATCAATTACGGTCTTCATGTTTAAACATTATTATTATTGATATTTTCGGGGATTAATGATATTTTAAATTTATTACATCTTTGTTTTATTTTGGCAAAAATTGTTGAAACTGATATATGTTCATAGCACTGATCTTCTACAACTGCACTGGTATATCTTCTAATCTACGAGAATATAAGTAGTACATGTATATTGTCATATATTAGAGTGAATTACGGCCTTTAGATTTAATGATTACGGGATTATTGTTATTTTCAATTTATTTTGTCACCTATTTTAATTTGGCAAATATTTTAGAAACTCATATGATGTAGTAATTGTAATCCTCTACTAATACATTGGTATATATTCTAATTTTCGTGAATATAAGTAGTGCGGGTCCCATACAATTCTAGCACTTTTAATTTGCATATATTGGTTCAATTTCATATTTTTTGCAAATTTGTTTATGAACAGGACCAAGATGTTTTATTCTTCAGATCTGCCTGTGAAGATAATTTTATATAGCGAGAACAGATATTCTTAAACTTCCTTTTAGTCAAGCATTAAATTAAATATTTTAATAGAATATTTTTATTAACAATATCATTTAGTATACTATAGGAATTTGTACATGATCGTGAATTTTAAATTTCTTTACATTATATGCTCCGCACGAAGAACAGGTATTACTGCTAGTTTCTTATATATATGTGTTGTTGTTGAAACCCAGACCGTCCGACCTACCATATATATATGTGTTGTTGTTGAAACCCAGACCGTCCGACCTACCAGAAAGGTGTAAGGTAACTGTTTGGACGGTCGGGAAGTGCCACCCAATTTAGACCGGAACCCAGTGGGGGAAGCATCCACAGGGACCGTACCCTCCTTCCCCTACCACCAACCTCTCGGAAGGACTTTCGGACCCACATGTTTAACGTGATCGTACTCCGCATGAACACGGCGGCAGTTTTGGCAGTGGCTGGAATCGAACCCGGGCCTACCGAGTGCAACTCCAGCGCGCTAACCAATGGGCTACCGCGCCCTATATATATATATGTGTGTAGAAGAATTTCTACACACATATATATATGTGTGTAGAAATTAATAAATTTCAGTCAGTGGTCTAAGGGACCAGTAATTTTTATGACATCACAGGTCCTCAACCTTTATTGCTGGTCTGTATACAGAATTTTTATAAATATTTAAAAAATTGAAAAACATAGGAAATACTTGAGTAATATTATATTTTGATTTCTGTAAAAACCATAATAAAGAAAATATAAAAGAAAAGTTATATAAATTGTAATTTAATGTTTATGGAATAAACCAGTTAAATATATCTATATAATATTTATGAGGGAGAAAAGACACCACTCCTAATTTCAATACACAATTACTAACACCACTCATTCCAACACACCACTCCCAATTTCAAGCTTTGCATATAATAATACATGAAGGAATATATTTGTGGACAGGATTTTGCAGAATAGCAAAATCCTGTTTCCCTATACTCAGTTATCCCTCGACTTATCTCATTTTTTTGCACATCTATTAAAAATACTAGAGACAATCTGACTTATATAACATAACAACCTATTTATATATCAAATTTGGTATCATGTAGTTGAATATTTTGGGAAATATTGCATTAAAATGTGAAACTCCCGTGCCTATTCCGTGCACTGTTGTGAATGATACTGGTAAAACTGTACCTTTAGAAACTAGTGAAACTGCCAAAAGAAAATTGCACCTTAAATTTCACATTCATCGGTAGCTTTGCAGAAAATTGGTTACGTAGTGCAAAGGATGTAAAGAGTTTCGTAGTGCAAAGGATGTTTGCACACAATAGGGAAATGAATGGACTGCCATAAGTTTTTTTTTTTTACATAAACAGCACCTTTGAAAATGTATAGGTATCCTATTTGGCTAATAAGTGTTTTTGACATGAAAACAATACTTTCCTATAGTGAGATAAGTATAAAAGGAACACATTTAATGAAATCAATGGTAATGTCAAACGATACGAAGTAATTTTTTTATATATATAAAACGATTTCTATTAAATATACGGTGTGTCCCATCAAGACTGCTCCTTGCTCGGAGTACCTAAAAAGTGACCCAAGAACCATACCTCCACGACCCATAGTTTTCAAGAAAAATGCGAAAGAAAAAATATGACATCGCATCCGGTGCACGTAAAATAAGCTTTACTGGAAACATGAACATCAGTACTTGCATATGACATTATATTTACATAGGAAGATGCTCAAAATAACCACTGCCAATAACGAGGCATCCATGCGCGCACTGTAGAATGGCTGATTGCATACTATATTGCTTCGTGCTTCAGCATCCACTTAGTTGCTTGCTTTCATACTGCGCTCACTGTGAACAACAACACGATCCTAGATCATGTGCAGTGATCCATTCTACAGCGCTCGCATGCATATCTCGATATGCACAGTGATCATTTTGAGAATCTTCCTATGTAAACATGTAATATAGATGTACCAATGTTCATGTTTCCAATAAAAATTATTTTCCGTGCACCGGATTTGACATCATACTTTTTCTTTCGCATTTTTCACAAAAATTATGGGTCATAGAGGTATGGTTCTTGGGTTATTGTTCATGCACACCGAGCGAGGATTTTCACTCTGCAGAGTTTATGCTATCTTGACGGGACACCTTATATATTCGTTTTTCACAGTTAGTCCTAAATTACACCATTATTATACTAGACAGTATTTAGCACTAAGCATCTTATAATTTATCCTATTCATTCAATGCTGGACATAAGAAAACAATATATACCATATTTCTTCAATTTTAAGATGCACCTTTTCCGATATAAATGTAACTGAAAACAGGGTGCGTCTTGGAACCGATGGTGTCTTGCAATTATTTTTTTTTATGAAGATAAATATAGCTCGAAGTCATTAGACTCTGCATGGTTCGCTCTTCTGATATTGATTCAGAAGAAAGTGATGAATAACACACTTACTGATAAATACTATGCCTGTTAATAAATTGAATTCTATTAAAATAAAAGAAATTTTTAGTTCTACTTTTTTATTTGTTTTTAAATCAAAGCTTTTTCTCTGTTGGTATTACGGAAATTAAGGTGGTGTCTTACAATCTTAGAATGTAAGAAATACAATACATAAATTATAAAATATTATTTAAAAATATTTTTATGTAATTTTATAATGGGATAATTAATTAAAATTAGAACAAAATTGAATTGTATATTTTAGACATTCTTTACTTTTGCAAAGTAATATTTAATTTTTTGATTTATGTAGGATTTTGTGACAAGCATCTCATTCAAGTGTTTCCTGACTATCCAGTCACTTGCTCGCACAATTGATGGGAGTGGAAGCTGAAATTGAGCATCTGTGCTGTGATAATGATGTAGTTTATCTCTGTTTAGTGCTTAGGCATTTTAAGAACCTTTTTTATCATTTTAGTATAAATAATAAAAAGACAAGAAAATATAGTGATAAAATATTTTAATTGCTATGTACTATACAGTATATTATAAAGTGTCGTATTCTTGTATATTTTATTTTAAGAACAGACTTAAGGATTTTCATGAAATGAGGTGAACGTATATTGGATGCGAGAAGGTGATTTAACTATATTTCAACTTTGGAAAATCTTATTTACAACACCCTCCTAACCATTTATTATCCTTTAGCAGTAAATAAGAAGTCAGTAATATCCATGCGTTTAATTATTGGTTGTAAAATGATTAAAAAATAGTGCAATATTCAGCTTCACCTCATTTATGTAAGATAAAGGGAGTTTAGTCATTGTAAGATAGTTACAAAAATAATCCAATATTCAACTATGCCTCACTTACATAGGGATCCAGATGAATTGAGATCAATAATTAACAATTTATCAGATATGTGTAAAAGAGCACTTTGTGGTGTAACTCAATCTGCTTAGCAAATCAGTTGCTAGCAATTGTGATATTTATATTTTAACGGTTGAAGAGAGAACTTATACCGGGACTCATGGTAATGCGAAATAGTGCAATGTTTATGTTTTTAAGTAAAGTGGTGTATTTTTATAAAATTTTATATCTTAAACGGGCCTAAAGATGTCCTGTGAAACTAGGAAATTTCAGAATTTCAACTTTAATAAAGAGAACATGACACCGTTGGCAGAAGACTGATTGGATTCTAATCTCAAAAGCTATCCTTTGGATGAAGAAGATAGGCCTACAACAGAGTTTCCCTCAGGATAAAAAAGGGCAGGGTGCTGTTACCAAGAAAAGGACACTTGTTAAAAAAAGGGGCATATTTTTTTTATGTGAATAATATTTATGCTTGGGGTTTCTGTTACGAAAATGAGTATTGCAAAGTATCTGTCTGAACAAATGTTTTTTTCTTTCATTTTGCTTACTTTCACTTGAAATATATTCGAAACCATATAAGATAGATATACATAGTAAACGACAAAAATATGCATTAGGAAATTTAGTTACTAAATCTATATCTATACTTTAAACAAGAAAGATTAATCTTGCATAAGGCATTGATTATGAAACACTTTCCAACTGAAATGCAATTTTATTTAAACATCTCTAAAATGCTATACATTCAGCAGTGATATTTTTAAAATTATCATAGTACAATAATTTATTTTACTTGGAAACTTAAAACTTCATTAAAAATGGCAATGCTATAAAATCGCTTGCTTCTCTACCTAAGTAAATCGAGGAATATTCCATTCATATCACTTATATTCCAGACTCCGGAGCTAAGTAATTTCGCTTTAAAAAATTCAGCAATTCTTATACAACTCATCTTACAATCTCTTATTTTGTTTAAATTTTGAAAAACTGCTTTGCCTACAATGCTAGTACTACTGCTTTGCTTACAATGACTACAAGACCAAGGAAAGAGGCATGGAAAGAACCTCTGATTTTAACATGATACATAATGTTCAGCGATTAGAAGATATGTGACATGCAACTCAATGACTAACTGACGAAATAAAGCCACAGCATAACCAATGTTTGGAAGAACATCGAATCTCAACCAAAACTACCGAAGAACATATTCAGCAACTGCACGATATGCGACAATGCAACTCAATGAACAACATAACCGTCGCTTGGAAGAACAATGACGTTGATTGTTGAATGTTACAACGAATTTCAACCGAAACCTTCAAATATAACACCTATAGAACTCGAATATGAGAATTGAAAATAGACAAAACGGCATTTTAATTCAAATATTTTAATATACTGCAAACAACAACGACAACAAAAATACTTATTTTTTGTTTCGATGTTCATTCATAATTTGCCTCTGATTTGATTTACATTATTAATTTTGATTTAATATTACAATCTTTGAAAATAACATTTCACATTTTAAAATTTTTTATGCACAGTTTATAACTGCATAGGGGAAACTCTTGTACCTAGGGCCATTCAGCTTTATTTTAATTATTATTTTACATTATTACTCCTTGAGGTAAGTAGCTACATGATTTGAAATCTTAGCAACCATTTTAAATGAAAGAAGGTAACTATAGCAGTTAAGTAGAAGGAAAATGTTTAATCTGATGGCCAAAAGTAAAATTCTTAACATTATTTTGATATTGATATTTAGAAGGTAAGTGCAAAGTTTTATTTTTATGTATAACAGTTAGTTTCGGTCATAAACTAAGGGAAAAGATGGAATATGAACAAATCGGAATATTTATAGAGTTTTGGCTGTGGAAGCCATTTTATAAAAATGGCTATACCTTGTACCTAGAGCCATGGTCCTAGGTACAATATTATCATTTGTATAGTTTAAAAAATATTTATAAAGGGATGAAAAGATTTTTTATATTGTAATAATAATAGATTTATAATGCAAGTTTAGAACTTTCGTATAACATTATTTGGCTTACTGTATTAGTGTTGGTGCTTTTATTTATTCAGACTGGTTTTCGGGTATCGGGCTTATGACCAGTAAATGAAAATATATGCAATGTGATGAATATTTGAGTTCTCTAACAGATAGACCCTATTCAACTGAAAATGATTTCAACTGTGGGAATTTGATGGTGAATAGGCCAATTAATAGTCATCAAGTGACAAAAAAAAAGGATACCTCTGCTGGAATTTGTCAGTCTTCTACATCAAACACTGAATCAATGTAATGTATAGCACCGAAACAAGTGTCCCATTTCCTTAAATCTAAAACTTATATTGTACAAAATGATGGGCAAAAATCTGGTAAATGTAGAATCCTTACTAATACTCTAGAGAAATCTGAAATTGAAGCAGCAAAATTAAAGAAAATGATCGCCAAAAAGATAATTGTTAAGAGACCTACATTTAAAGCAGAGAAGCAATATATGTGAATTGAGTAAATGGAAAGGCACAGTTCTGAATGAATATGCATTAGAAAATGATTATGGTGATGAGACATCTAAGGAATCACCACATATGATGGAAGCTTCAGTTTCTGCAAGTGATATGGATTCTGTAATAAATTATGGGAGGGATCAAATTCAAAAAGGAAACTATTGCTTGATAGAATTAGACGGGAAGAAAACAAAAAAAATTATGTTGCAGACCAACAATAAAATACCTATAACGAATGAGTAGTCCGTATAACGAATGAGTAGTCCGAAAAGTTTCTACACCAGAATGCTACAACTTCTGCGATTAGCACGAATGATGTTGTTACCTGAACCCAAAGCTATTGGAGGCTCAGCAATAGCTATGTTTGCTACTTACTTTTGGTATCAGTTTTACAAATTACACTGTAGAATAATACAAATAATTTCTTTTATTATTATTATCGTGATTTGAGTAATCAAATTTTGTTTAATTTTTATTGTTTATATATAAAAAATATTCTTTTCCAGGCGTAGACGAGTGTGCAAGAATATTAGTGTTTAGCGACGATTCTTGATTCTGTTTGTCGAATGACAGTCGCCGTGTGAGAGTCTGGAGACGACGTGGAAACAGATCCAATCCTGCTCTGAATGTTGAACGCAATACTACTCGACAGCGCGGCATCATGGTTTGGGGTGCTATCGGTTTCGATAGCCGGTCACTTCTGGTTCATATCAGAGGAAAATTAATGGCACGACGATATGTAAATGAGGTGCTGCGGCCAGTTGCACTGCTGTACCTTCAGCTGTAAGATAACGCATGACGGCATATGGTAACCATCAGCAGATAAGCCTTGCAAGGTATCCAGGTGCTTCCTTGGCCTCCTTAGTCTCAAGAACTGTCTGTCGTTTGACTGCCCTACCTCTCAGATCTGCCTGTCATTTGACTACCCTGCACCCGCCTCAAACAGAGGATGACCTGTGGAAGAATGCTGAAGGCATATAGTCATATATACCTCAGGAAACTCTCCTCACTCTATTTGCATATGTTATTTGAAGGGTTGCTGCTTGTATCACCGAAAGATATGAACCTACTGCCTACTGATTACCCTGCCTATGCCACTAGTATATTTCTTTATTCTTCTGGAATTAACATCACTTATTTATATATGCCATCTCTGTCTGCTCTTTAACTTCAAACTCTATTCGTTCTTTCATGCTGTTGCATTTTCTGCGTTGGGTAGTGTATTTCGAGTGAAAGTAAGAAAATAAAAAACACTCACTTGGACAGATGTTAAAGTTTTTTCGAAAAGAAAAGTTTAAAATACTGAAGTTTTTCTATTATATTTATATTAAGTTAATTCTATTATATTTTTTATACATTTACTAGAAAATGTACCCCACGTTACCCGAGATTAAAAACAGACTTCTGATAAAAATTATACGGGAACTCGCAGCGAATTCCCGAAAACCAAATACAATTTTAACAGTTCACTTATAACAAAAGTAAAGTAAAATAAACTGTTGCTTGGGTGCACACGGCTATTAAATTATTGCTCATTTTGGGCAACATCGAGTACATTTTCTAGAAAATGTGCCTGGCGTTGCTTGGGGTATGAAATTCAATCCTTTGATTAAAATCATGAACTCGCATCGATTTATCGAAAACAAAAATAACGTGTCAACAATATGCCCGCTTATGATAACACAGCTAAAAAAAAAAAACATCTGCTCTGATTGTGGAGGGAAGGAATGAATCTCCGCGAGAAAATCACAGGTGCGTCATTTCGTTTTAACATACGAATATATATATGTATATATATATATATATATATATATATATATATTTTTTAAATTCTTTTAATTCTATGGATTCCTTTCAAAGTTTATTTGAAAGAGAATGTTTTGATCTTTCCAATGGTGTCAAGTTCGAAAGTCTGAAATAATGTTTTTGGTCTCTAAGGAAGTCATTCGTATGAAAATAGTACTAAAACGTAAATAACTAAAAAAATTTCGAATAAAAAACAAACAAAAAACCGCCAAGGTGCAACTTTTCGTGTTTTGAAGTAACTGTGTACATGATCGTACGTCGATTAGGATTTACTCTACAGCCGAAAAAACGGCCAAATCGATATCTTCTTTTATTATTACAGATAGTCTGGACTATATTTCCGACAAAACATGAAACATTATTTACATTTTTATCCACTAGGTTCGGAGATATAAACGTCCAAAACGTTTATATTTTTCGTAACTCTCCGATTTCCGCCACAGATACCCCAATCATAAATATGTTTCACATAAAAAAAACCTGATGTGGATCGCACAACGATCTTCCTCTATATAGTACAATGAATTTACTTTCATGCTGAGAAAATTATGTATAAGATCCACGACACAATGTTTTTTATTTTGATTTATACATTTGGAGCTTTTTTGGATGACAACATATAAAACTATTTCTTACTCAATTAACTTATATTTCTCACAGTTGCAAATTGACAATTATCAATATTGATAGCATCTGCAATAAGCTGTATATTAAAATATTTAAACAATGCATCAATATTACGCCACTTTCGTTAATGCAGAGTCATTTTTGCAATTTTGACGGTAATTTCGTCAATCTGGAACGAAACAGTGTCAAGCTGGCGATATTTCTCTAAATTAAGGCCAAATTTATCGCCAAACGTTGCAGATAAATAAGGAACAGCTTTTCTTATGTATTATGTATTAACTTGTTTGTGACGTCACATTGTAATGTCTCTGAACTATGGCTCCTATATATACAGCCTGACGTAAGAACGTCATCTTGACTCCCAGTTGAAGCGATGGCAGTTCCTGACGAAACGAAGATTAGTTTCTCTTCTTTTTCTTAGGATCTCGAGAAAATTAAAGTATTCTAGACTATTTTCTTAAATGAGTGGTACAATTTTTTGAAAGCAGAAGCACCTATTTTACAACAAAATTACGTATCAAATATCAGTCATATAACATGCGTGCGCCATTGAAATGGCACAGGCAGACGATAACTAACTGAACCGGTTGCAAACAAAATGGCGATTGTGTCAGCGGAGCCTTACTCTGAACCGTGATTTCGTAACATTGATGTTACATCAAGTTACGTTTCAGCACATGTTTTCATGTCACAGCGAAGCTGCTTTGATCATTTCCGAGGTACTTTTGCGACGTCACATTTTAATGTTTCTGCGAAGTGAATTTTTGACATTGCAGTTACATCAAATTGTGTTACTTTAGTGTCGCATTCACGTGACAGTGAAGCCTGAATCTCCATTTTAGGAGTATTTTTGTGAAGTCATATTAACACACGATCCATTAAGCTGCGCAGGTTCTGCTCCCAGTAGGAGCTAGCTGACTCTACTTCGAATTGTCGAGGAAAGAGCAGGTTTCAAGCATGACTATTGGCTAATTGTTAAGCTTCAAAATGCAAAACTGTTACCCAAAGTGTCTTTTCTTGTGAATGGAACAAACTAGATCCACGAGAATTATATTAAAAAATTTATCGCTTAATATTACATATGAAAAGTGAACATGTTTCAAAATAGCTAATACTTAAATTATTAATTTTATGAGGTTTTTTTTATTTTAAAATATGCAATATCTCCAGAACGGTTTCTGCTAGAGTTCCAGAGTTTGTCATTCTTTTGCTAATGAAAATGCACACAAACCATGATCATTCACGTAACATTGAAGATTCTGATAGTTTCAAAATTTAATTTGATTTCATAAAATATAATTTTGGGTGTCTTTCGAACATTTAATTACATTTAAAATCGACATAGTTCCAGTATTCACTGATTGTAATGTATTTACCAAATTTCATTCAAACCACTCCAATCGTTCGTGAGATATCATATCCAGAGACTCATGGACACATACAGACATCACCTCAAAAACGTTTCATTCGAGTTCCGGGATGCTTGAAACCTGCTCTTCTCTCGACAATTCGGAAGTAGTCAGCTAGCCCTTATAGAGAACAGAAGAACCTGTCCAGATATGACTTCGCAAAACTATACTTCTAAAATGGAGATTCTGGCTTCACTGTCACGTGAATGTGACATTGTAGTAACGCAATTTGATGTAACTGCAATGACAAAATTTCACTTCGCAGAAACATCAGTATGTGACGTCACAAAAGTACCTTGAAAATGACCAAAATAACTTTGCTGTGACGTGAATGTCACATTGCTGAAACGTACCTTGACGTAACAGCAATGTTACGAAATCACGGTACAGAGCCATTACAATGTGACGTTACACATAGGTTGGTATGCGACGTCACAAACGACCATGAAAATGACTTCGCTGTGACGTCGATGTGGAATTGCCGAGACGTACTGTGACGTCCTGTGACATCCCAATTCACAGTGTGACGTCGCAAAAGTACTCTTAGAATGAAAAAAATAACTTCGCTGTGACGTGAATGTCACATTGCAGAAATGTTACGGAATCCCGGTCCAAAGACATTACAATGTGACGTCACAAACAAGTTAATATGCGACGTCACAAACGACCATGAAAATGACCAAAATGACCTCGCTGTGACGTTAATGTGAAATTGTCGAGACGTACTGTGACGTCCTGTGATATCCCAAATTCACAGTGTGACGTCACAAACGTACCTTAAGGATAACCAAAGTAACTTCGCTGTGACGTGAATATCACATTGCAGAAATGTAACGTGACGTTACAGCAAAGTTACAAAATCAGGGTCTAACGACATTACAATGTGACGTCACAAACGACCATGAAAATGACCAAAATGACCTCGCTGTGACGTTACTGTGAAATTGCCAAGACGTACTGTGACGACCCAAATTCACAGTGTGACGTCACAAACGTACCCTGAGAATGAACAAAGTAACTTCGCTGTGACGTGAATATCACATTGCAGAAATGCAACGTGACGTAACAGTAAAGTTACGAAATCACGGTCAAACGACATTACAATGTGACGTCACAAACAAGTTAATATGCGACGTCACAAACGACCATGAAAATGACCTCGCTGTGACGTTACTGTGAAATTGCCAAGACGTACTGTGACGTCCCGTGACGACCCAAATTCACAGTGTGACGTCACAAACGTACCCTGAGAATGAACAAAGTAACTTCGCTGTGACGTGAATATCACATTGCAGAAATGTAACGTGACGTAACAGCAAAGTTACGAAATCACGGTCAAACGACATTACAATGTGACGTCACAAACAAGTTAATATGCGACGTCACAAACGACCATGAAAATGACCAAAATGACCTCGCTGTGACGTTACTGTGAAATTGCCAAGACGTATTGTGACGTCCTGTGACGTCCCAAAGTCACAGTGTGACCTAAATCTTACGTCACTGTGAAAAAAAATGCTGTGTGGGGAATGGTACAGTATTTTAAATGTGAATACGAGGCAGGATGACGAACTTCGTCATCCTGCCCCGCAAACTTGCTCGGAATGACTAGAAGAAACAATATGGCTGGCGTACAGTAAACTATGCATCATATTAAAACTATGATAGATTAGCTGAGTATTTAATACTATAAAGGGTAACCATAGATTATATTAGAATTTTATAACTTTCCTTTAAGTAGCTCAAGCTTATTTATTGGATGTCGAAAATAGTTTCACGTCCATTAATAGAGTTTGACTAAGAATAAAAATTGTACTTGTAGCAAGAATGGTGCCTTTCGCATGCGATTAGTTGCTTTGATACAGGGGATTGAACTTATGCCAGTCAAGTGCTGCCACCTGCGAATAAAGACGTTATAACTGTTCTTCAATATCTAGCCACGCTCGTCATCTTATCCCTGTTTCCCCTATATATATATATTTTTTAATTTTGCTTATTGCACTTATACGTACCAATTCAAATACTTTAATTTTTCGGAAGGTGGCTGGGGTGGTATGATGCCATTGTGAAAGTAGCTGGTATCACGCACTTATGGATGCTGACTTGCTTGATTTTGTGTACTTTCATTTTCAAACAACCGTAGATCAATATTTTTAAGACGTGTTAAGCCGGCTGCATCCGAGGTCTATGTTTGTGGGCCTGAATAAAAGTTTGCAAAATATACTTCGTAAATTTTCTTCGTAAATTTTTTGCACTTCGTGAATTTTCTTTTATAATATTGTAGATAACAGCTGTCTACAGCTGTAGAACTTCGCAGTAGTTTTTCTACTATTGTAGATATTAGATGATTCTCAGATGTCCCATGATAAGCTCATAATATGCGAAACCAGTCTAAGCATGCTGTTATCTGCAATGGAAGTGGATTTATAAATCCGCTTAGATTACTGGCAAGAATAATGGTTACTGGAGGTTGTGTTTCAATGCTGTTTCAACATTGTGAAAGTAGCTATCATTTAGAGCTTTTTACTTTCTTGTATTTGTACATTGTTATATTTATTTTAAAACATGTATAGGTAGATACGCATATAAGTTATTTCTTATTCACTTGATCGCATGTTTCTAGCATAGAACAAATAGATCAAATTCAGTGCCTAATAATTTATCACTTTGCATATGCAAAGACTACAGTAATGAATTCAGAACATCTTGGAAATTTGTAATTAGGAATTTCGCAAGGCATATATTGATACGGCATATCGCAAATGTGCACAGATTGCTTGTAATACAGAATTTGGATGCATTTAGTAAGCACAAATTCAATAATCATTGTTAGGTGTATATGCATCCATCACATTCGGGCGCTGTTGAATCTGAACAATACATGGTTAATGATGTATAATCTTCTCTGCAGAATGAATAGTTTTCTAAAACGTTTAAAATGTAATTTCATTGTTACAGTTTAATTACTACTGATGGGACCAGTAAGTGAATTTCGTAACGCATTAAATTTACTTTTTTAATTATTTTCACTAAGTGATTTATATCGCCCAAAAAATCATATTAAATAAATCTGCAGTTTCTGTTGTACGGAATATTTCGTTTTTGAACAAATTTCATATTCATTTGATGACTTGTAAGTATTTTTACTTTCCCTGCAATACTTGGTAATGTATAGGGAAAGTATTGGAATCATGTCGAAAATCGCAACTCGAGTTTTCGACGGATCTACACGTTTCGAGACCTCTAGAATACGAAAGAACTATTTTTAGTGTGACGTTTGTGTGTGTGTCTGTGTGTCTTTGTATCTGTGCAATGTATGTATCCACTCTAACTCAAAAACTAATGGTCACTTGGGTGAGACCCTGGTGCTGATAAGTTTGTCGTGGGATTCGTAATAACAGAACCCGCTTTTTTTTGCGGAATGGCCTGTAAAAATTTCATGTATCCACTCTAGCTAAAATACTAATTGACTAAATTTCACAATTTTTGGTAGATAAGTTACTTGTAAGATATTTTGGTGCTGATTAGAATTTGTTACGAATCGGAAAAGAAGAACCCGCCTTTTTTTACGAAATGGCCCGCAAAAATTTCATGTATCTATCCTAGCTAAAATACTAATTCACCAATTTTAACAATATTTGGTAGATAAGTGAGACACCCTGGTGCTGATTAGATTTTGGTACGATTCGGAAAAGCACAATCTGCCTTTTTTTACAAAACGGCCGGCAAAAATCGCCAAAATCTAAAAGAAAAAAAAAGACAACGTAAGCTGAAATGTATCAATTAAATTCGTATTTTATACGCAATTTTTGACCAGGAAAATAATATAACACACTCCATTATACTTTAAGACTAACCGTTGTTAAGACATTTGAGATTTCTTGCATTTTTGTTACGCCGCTATCGGAGAAATGTCCAATTACCAAATAAAAACAAATATTGAATTAAAAATGCAAACTTAGTGTTATTTGGTGCAATTAAACTCATTCTAACAAATTATTAAAAAAATAAATAAAATTTGAATTTAAGTCTGCAGGGAAAGTCATGTGCTGCCCACATCAGATTTTTAAATTAAGACAATTTTCCAAATTCAGAAATGGTTAATCTAACATATGCAAACGCAAACATATGCATTCTTGTTTTCAATTTTTGTGGTATAGTTTAAAAAATAGTTCACTTTCTTGACCAGATTTGCACTACTAGACTAATACATTCTACTAGACTAATACATTCTACATGCAAAATTTTATCATAAACTCTTTAATATATGATATTAATAAATGATAAATTTGTTTGGGAGTCTAAACATTTATATGCTTTTCGTAACCAAAATACCCCCAAAAATTATGCTAGCCTACGATAAGATACAATTTAATAATTTGTAATTTTTTTGAAGATATTATAAACATCGTCATAGAATTCAAAAATGAGCTAAAATTGGAAAATTGATTGCGTGTCCTTTAGATGCAGCCTCACGTTGCAGTGGCTGACTGAAATTGATACCAAACTTTGGATAAAACGTATCTCTTAATTTAATATGCAGCTGACTATTTGTAACGCAAAATACTTTACTTTATAAGAAATAATTCACCAAATACTGCAAAAATATGTACAATGTTTGCTCTTTAGACTACTTACTGTACAACGCAACTTTTTCTAATTGAACAAACACTTTTTGCTCAAAGTTCCATATAAAAGTTTAAACTTCTATTGTCCTGACAATGCATCAACCAGAAAAATTATACAAACTAATTTTACATTTTTTTTAATAAACTTGCAGACTTTATGCGCTTAAAATCATTTGTCGAAGCTCGAGATGCGAGATCAACATTGTTTAAACACGCTATATGATAACTGCATCACATAAACTAAACCCAACGTTAAGTCAAATTGTTTCTATATCCTTAGAATTTATGTCAGATATTTTAAAACAAAACACTGTAGTATTATTTGGAAAATATCGAAAATATGTCATGGCGCTTCCAAAATAACTTAATAATGAAATATAAAGAAATGTTTTTTATACTCATGATATATTTTAAACAATAGAATGTCCTAACCTCAAAGATCTTTCCTTTCGTCTAAGAGAAAATAAATCTTATTACAGTAAGTCCGATAGAAATCACCGTAGTAAAATGACAAATTAAATCAAGTAAAGACAATAAACTGAAAGGAAAGTTAGCTCTATGGACTTTTTTTTATTTTACCGGCTCAAGGATATGTTTTAAATGAACAAACAAAGCCACATCTTACACCTGTGACTTTATTGACTTTATATATTTAGCTAAAGCACATATATTTTATAAGCAAATATGAACAAAGTTCATTTTTTCTATTCTTGTTCCTTCCGTGTTTTGAATTTTATTCAATTTCGAATTTACATGTTAATGTCTGGATTCCGGATTATATGCAATTGCATATCTGCATATGCGATTCATGTAAGCACGTTTTAGTTATAGAGCATACAAATGCATAAAAGTTCAAAATATGTATTTTCAAAAATTCATATATACTTTAGCGTGCATTTTTTACATGTTAACTTTTCTTTATGATTTATATTGCTAAATGTGCTAACATCGGACGAAGCTTATGTTAGCATATTTAGCAACATCAGACATGACCCAGGGGACGCATGTGGCTCAGCAATTAACTTTTAGGAAAATCTTCTTTTGTGAAAAATAACTTTTTGAATATTTTGATTGTATTTTAAGTTTTCCAAAATCATGTATTATAAAGCAGTTTTATATATTGCTTATAAAAGTCCATGTAATAGAAAGTGCCAGTGTAGAATTTTCTTAATTCTGGTACAAAATAGATAATGTGACTTCCCCAAATAGTCACATAGCAGACTGTCGTATTCAGTAAGTTAATGCAGTGAATTGCGCAAAAATGTCTTAGTTTTGACTGAACAAATTGCATATATTTTATTGAATGGAACAAGAGGAAATGTATTAGGCAATCGCTTAATATCTTAATCGATCTAAAGCTGGGTATGGGTTTTGAATGTTTTATGGACACTGTGTCATACTTGTGATGTTAATTATTTCTTTTAATCAACACGAGCTCATATTTGTGATATTAATTATTGATAATCAATCGTTAACACGATCATCATTTATGTGGTGATAATTACAATATTTATCAAATCGGCATAACAGTTGGATATCGTGCATTTTGTCGTGGAAGACCACAAGACTCTCCAATTTTTCCTTCAGTGCGAAACTATTATTCACCTTTGCTGCAAGGAAAAATAAAATAAATATGGTCATTAAAGACTCTTTAGTAATTTAAAAGAAATCCATTCTTTATTTAATCATATTAAAACCTACGATATTATTTACAAATATTGACCTTATTAATTATAAATTATTTCATTAACTTCTAACAATTGGAGACCTATTTTAAGCTCTTAAGATCAGAGTTTTATTATTTCGAAAGACAAGAGTGGTGATCAGCTTTATTAAAACGAATATCAAACTCGCTTAATATCCGCGTAGGATTATATAGATATCAGTACATGTCTTCAACTGCTTAAAACAGATGCTGAACATATCTAAAAAAACACAGACTCAACGTTGGCAGCTACAAGGGACAAAGGTTAATTTCACTCATTAAGACAGACTCAACATTTTTATCAAATGCTGCACACAACCTCATTCACATTTCTAGTTTTTTATTCAGTCTGCTTGTCCCAGCTTTTTCCAGTGACCTCCCTGCATCTATATCTTAATTTTTAGGTACGTTCTTTGACCAAGCTCCGGAAAAACACACCTTCCTTAAGATTTTCAAATTTAAATGTCAAATCTGGTACCTATCTGTCTCTGGACCATATTATAGTCTGTCTCACATAAAAGCATATTGACCTAAATAACATTGCTGTTTCTGGTGTCACATTTTGGTCTTACATCTAGTCTAAAATTACATTTTGAGAAAATAGTGTACCTTCACATACCTTGTAAAAAGTTCGGAACCCGATGAACTACTTTTAAACTGCATTCAAATTCATAGTATTCCTATTCTCACACAATTATCGTCATTCACCAAAAATGGATAAATGATAGCTACAGTTTGAAATATTGTTAATCTGAACTTAATCTGGATTTCAGGCATTTAATTTGAAAATATTTTCAAAATTGTGTATGGTGGTAGATGCACATATTGTGTGAAAAATTGTGAAAAACTGCATCCGTAACTCACTTCTACCTCTTTGCACGAGTTCCTGAACGTAATCATTACATAAAAACACTACGCATTAAAATCCCAATTTTTAACTTCTAAAATAAATTATCATTTATTCAAACCTCAATTATCATTATAATTAAAATTACATCAACTATAACAAACGCTAAAGGAGGAGAAAAACACAGTCTGAGAAAAGGTCGTTTGAACCTTATTTCAAAGATTAATAATTGGCCTAATATATACGATGACTGGCACATACCTATTAATCGAATCTATTGCCCAGCATGACTGGAATTTTTGACGCTCCTTTTTCTGACATTTGGTGCAAGCTTTGTCCTTTTCTAAAACATTTTCACTACTCAAATGAACAACTCACTCTCTTAACTCTACTGCTCAAATCACCATGATCTCTCTCTCGCTTTTAAAAATCATTCCATTGTATAATCACGACTCACATCGCTTTTGGATAATCATTCCATATGAACCGCACTGCTTGAATTGTGATTCCAATATATTCGTTGACTTTTCTACTTGCGGTCACATCATTTGGCCTGGGGTTCAGATACGCCTTCCTTGCTCTTATTAAATGCTCTTCAGTGCTATATCGCATCTGCGCATCATTGTCTCTTTGAATTTTTAAAGAAGCTCAAAGTCTTGGCCCTAGGAAATCTTTGCCTCAACCACATCTGCAAGTTATGTGACGTGAATTTATTAGGGTCGTTCCAGTCCAAGACTGTCATAAAACGGTGCATAACAGTCTGTGCTTTGTTTTGTCGTAAACATCAAAACTGCATAAGTTACCTCCTGGTCTCACACTGTGTAAAGAGCTTTGCTGCCCCAACCGGGAATCGAACACTGGATCTTTGAACTGGCCAGCAGACGTTCTACCATTGAACGGCTGGGACAAAATTGCAAACTTTTATCGTCAAACGGCATTATCCACACTCTAATGTCAGATTGGCGGACAACTGACAATCTGACTAATCATCACTAACTATTTTTACCTCAGGTTAGCCTTCTGCTATTACTATTTTACCCATGTTAATATCCTGTGGTCGTTATCCTCTAATTTGAAATCGGCGCTCAATCTTCCAGACTCCACCGAATCCGTGCTAGCCCTACCAGGGTCACTTTCAGATCTTTGACGTATTTGCACTTACCTACAGGATTGATTTGTTCGGGGGCCATTGTAAAGAGCCTTGTCGTCGCAACCGGGAATCGAACCCTGGATCTCCGAACCAGCCAGCCTAAGCTATACCGTTGAGCTACTGAGACGAAATTTTAAGCTCTTATCTTTGAAGTTGACGTTGCATTCTTCACCTTCAAATGTTTGATTGGCGTACAACTTACAATCTGAATGACTATATCTTGCTATTTTTACTTCAGGTTAGCCACCTGATGCTATTTTATCCTTCAAGCTAGTTTCCTGCATGATCATTTACATTTTATAATGCACATCTTGAGGAAAATCATTATTCGCCTACTTTAACATATTATGTTTAATTTCGAAGTAAAACGCGATACAATTCGTGCTAATTTTCAGAGAGCATAAAAGTTTGTACATAAAAGTTTCAGTATTATCATTTTCTGATAAATAGCAATAATCAGAGGACTGTTTAAGTGTGGCGATATAACGGCTCTTGATTCATTTCTTTGCATATACAAGCACTCATTTTAGGCCAAAATCTTATTTTATTAGCTTATATTAAAACAAGAATGATCAATCATGCTTAAAGCATTGATTATGAAACACTTTCCAACTTCAATGCAATTTTATTTTAAAAAGTCGAAAATGCAATACATCCTCGGTAATATTTTAAAACTTATCACAATACTACATTGATTTATTATATTTGAAAACTTAAACCTTCATTTAAAAAAATGAACTTCATTCAAATGACGGCATTGAAATATAAATTGCCTGGTTTAAATATCTCTAAAATGCAATACATTCCACGGTAATATTTTTAAAACTATCATAATAATACGATAATTTATTATATTTGAAAACTTCATCGAAAACAACTGAAATAAATTCAAATGACGTCATAGAAAAAATAACACGCCTGGATCTCTCTATAAAAGCAGGATTTCTTTCATAACTTTCTCCATTTCATTCATCACAGTACTATAATAATTTATTTTATTTAAAAATTAAGACCATGGAGCTACAATTTATAAACTTTATGCTTAAAACTTCATCGAAAAAAATCGTCCTTCTGTTTATAAAATCAATTAATATTTCATTCATATCAGCCATGCAGACTCCATGGACTGAATTATTTTGTGTTAAAGAAATACAGTAATTCTAATACAACTCATTCTACATATTTTGCTGTTTACATTTTACATAGGTGAAAAATAGGCTTAGTTGCAGAAATAATCAAATTTGTATGAGAATTTAAACTCAAATATATTGTCATTGTGTTGTTTCAGTATGTAGATGCACAGAATTTAAGCAAAAATAAAGTAGTTTTAGGACGGATACAACACTCAATATGAATTAAAAAGTACTTTAAAAAATCACGATTTTGAAACAAGATGGATGCCATATATCATTTTGAAGTGGGTCATGTGATCGTTTCATATCATGGTCACGTGATCGTTTCATATAAGATGTGTAATTATTATTTTAATTTTTATTTAAAAAACTACTGAATATATTTCGCTGAATTTTTTTTTTATATATTTTATGGAACAATTTGACTATTACTTAAAATTTTCGAAGCAATTTGTGGATTTTAAATCCGCTTAAAAATGGTCCCATAGGGCTCAATGTATTTCATTTTTTCAACCCGGGTTCAATCCAAAACTAATTGGGTGATATTATTCATTTATATTCCCATAGGTCCTACAGACCGTCTGAACAGCATACTAAAATTTCATTTTGATTAAGTCATTTTAACGGCAGTTATCGTGCTAACGAGCAGACAGACAGACAGACAGACAGACAGAATGAACAAAGTCATAAACACTTTTCAACTTTGTTGTAAAGTGTTAAAAAGTAAAAGCAAAAATTGTTTTCAAATCAGCTAGGACCGAAGAACATTATATTCACAGCATCCATAAAATTCCAGATTTTCTGAGTTTTGCTCTTCATTTGACCAGTCCTTACTCAGCAGCATCAGTAATAATTCAGGAAGGTGGTGAAAAGATTTATTTCGTTTGAAGTTCTCCACATTTTATGCAACATCAGCTTTCGACTAAAATGACACTTTTGTCATATTTTTTTACGTGAAATGTTATTTTAAGTAGGCTGCATCGCTCTGCCCCGCAAAGTCGTCATATCCGAATTTGTAGTTGACAAGTGCATATTCTACTTGACAAACCCGGATTTTAAGGGATCTGTAACTCAGCCTTCTGTAAAGTCATCTCAAAACCGAGAAAACAAAGAAAATTTACAGTTGATGGGGTAGACCCGAGAATAAATGGTTTTAAAATGGCACATTTTTACGATTATTATTCCGACCTTTTATTCTGAAGTATTGACAGTCCGACATCATTAACTACTGAACCAATTTTAATAAATGATAGCTAACTTTGTGTATTCTGGTGGGAGGTACATACTTTTCTTTTAAAATTTAACACATAAACTTGATTCAGAATTTAAAAAAACATATATAAATAGCGCTTGGCGGTAAAGTACAATTTTCAATGCCTGTAATATTTTTGTCACATAATTATGTTTATATATCATTTTGTTTCTGACACGTGGCCAAAAAACTTAAAAGGCGTAATAGATGAAATAAATTATCAAGAAATCTTTAGAAAATCATTTTCTACCGGGGATCGAGTTTAAATTATCAGGCGCAGTAAGAAAGATTTGCGTTACAGAAGTCATTTTAAATCCTCGAGTCAGGTTTTCAATATTTTCGTTCAGAAAGGCAAATGTTAAATTAATCCCGAAATGGAGCTTAGAACTTTGCACGTGAAACGCTCTCATTTTCAATTTAGTGGTGGTCGTAATGGTGAACTGGTAATCATGAAATTGGGGTGTGAAATACTAATTTTATTTGCTATGTTTATTTTTCATGTCAGTTTTCTGGACAATTTTCAATCATCATCAGGGCATACATCAGGGCATATTTTTACCATCTGCAAAATAGGTAAATGCTATGGACGCAATTATTCAGGGTTTCATTTCCTTTACTGCATCTACATGTCGTATAATTGTTTATAAACTAGGGGTTTAATCCACTGTTCGCTACCCTTCGCCAACCCTCCTAATTCGCTACTTGAGTCGGAAGGTTTCCACTCACTCGCGCTCGTAGAGATCACTTCACGAGTTATTTCAAGCCAACCTAATGTTTAAATGTAAACGATTTAATTTAGCGTGTTTACCTATCATTTTTCTACAAATGTACGAAATTTCATATATTTGTATGCCACAATTTGTGAGGTGTGAGAGAGAGAAATTCGACGGACAGGCCAATATGGAAGAATATGTTTCACTTGAGCTAGTTTATCTCATTGTATTACCCTTTTGTTTCTCTATAAATGTACCAATTTTCATATTTTTGTATACTATAGTTTTTACGGTACGAGACAGAGAAATCGTTAGATGTGCCGATCCAAAAAAAAGTTCACTTCAGAAGTGCATGAAAAGTAGCAAACTAAATATAAATTAAAAGAAAGGGCACCGTCCTGCAAAAATGCAACTATGTATAGATACATGCCTGGAAAAATCCGTGGTCGTGCTGTAGTTAGTTTATCCAGGACGCGAACTCGTAGCTCAAATATTTGACATTACATAATTGACTTTGACATAAATATTTCTTAAACTAACTTTTAAATCGAAAAACAGTTTAGTTTAGTGTGTTCCACAAACTTTTCTCTTCTAGTGCACAATTGAATTATTTATGTACAATTGAATTTCTATCTGCCAGTGCAATCAATAGTCATTCTTGCTGATTATCCATAACGAGAGCAAAATCGCTCCAAAAATGTTGGAATCTAAACTAGAAGAATGATTATTATTTAATATTTTGCAATTCGAAATCCAAAGAAATTATAAATTTCAGCTTGTTTGAAGAAATTAAAATGATGTTTCTAGTGAAAAGTTTCACAGAGGAGTTTATGCTCATAACTACAGACTGACTGACATACACTAACTGATCTGAGCAAACTAAATAACCTAATCTACGTTAAGTGAACTAAACAACCTAACTGCACTACAAAATTGATCTAAACCCACTACGACCTAAACAAACCAACTTACCTAAATTTACGTATGCTTGAATCAGTTTATTTACGTAAACCTGTTTCAAAAATATTATGTTTGACAGGCATGACTATGAACTTTATTAGGACTATTTTGATAAATATTGGGGCAACTTAAGGGATATTTTATAAATACCTGCTCGAAATATATTTAACTGGGTATACAATTAATGAAATAATGTTTAAAATGTATCAAGTTATTTACTAACGTTGCTGAAGTAGCATGGATAAGATAAATGAAAAAATGATCCAATACTGTTACAATTTTGAATAATCTTTTATATAAGAACAAGACAATAATGTTACAAAGCTGCGACTTTTCAAACTGAATATTAATACAATAATTTGTCTTTTAATGTTTATGAATAATTTTAAGTAAGGAGGGACTATTCCAATGTGTATATTTTAAATTGCATATTTTCTCAACAGGCCATGCAGGGCAAAATATTAAATAATAAAAACAATTTCATAAACATGTCTTAATAATTATTTTATTCTTTTTTTGTGTAAAACGAAGCAAAGAAAATGAAGCTGAAATACCGTTTAAAATTATATAACGTTTACTATAATTAAATTAGAAAGCATTGTTGCTAGTTTACGATCTTGAGATTCCAAGCTATTACTTTATAAAACGATACTGATATTATGCTCCAACTGTGTGATCGAAACAAAATTCTTTAAGTTCCTCAGTAAATCAATAATTATGATATTTATTGATGCAATTGGATTGTTTGTCATTTAGGGACTAAATGTTACTTACAAATTGACTGAACACAGACATAAAAACAATTATCCATACTTTCTACTAATATTTATCCTATTAATGCATAGAATAAAAAATTTGATGTGGTTATTACATGACTTTCGCTACAAAATACAATATTTTTTTTTTCTTTCACTGCGAAAAAAAATCTTCCACAGCGATATTTTCGCCAAGTCGGCAATATTTCGCCAACTTAACCGCAAAGTTCGGCAAAAGTATTGCCAAGCGTTACAAACACAAAGGTGAGAAGGCATTTTCTTATATATCAATAAATAACTATTAGCGAATTGTTGGATGTATAAATACAAAAACTATTACACACAGCAGCTTTTCTCGCGAATGGAACCAGCAAGATCCACTAGAATGATTACACTAGAATGATTCACTTGTAAATTTTTTTCATAATACTGCATATGTAAAGTGAACCTATTTTGCAATAGTTAATACTTTTTTAATTTTATGTAATTTTTCTATGTAAATTTATGCAAGTTTGTCTGAAAAAGGCGCAATATCTCGAGAACAGTCCATGCTACTGTTCTAAAGCTTGTGTCATTATTTTTTTAATGGAAAATTATATAACGAATGATTAAGTAACATTATTGATGATTCTGATTTTTAATCATTTTTTTCAAAATTTCATTTGATAATTGAGGGGAGTCTTCAGAACATTCGACTATGTTTAAATTCCATAGGGCTCCAGTATTTGCCAATCCTAATATTCCTACAAAATTACGTTCGAAACCACGTTGCCATTCGATCGAAAGCTATCGCGTTCTCACACGCACGCACCATCTCAAAGACTTTCGATTAGAGTTCAGGGATACTTGGAATGCGCTTTTCCATCAAAAACTCGAATTCGAAGTTTCGACCCGGTCACAAAATTGCTCCTATGCTTTATATTATGCTTGCAGGAAAAGTAATTATCAAATAAAAAATTCATTTTAAAAAAGTTACACAATACGTTAAATATTACGGCACATAGCCAACATTTTTTCTTTCCTTATATACATAATGTATAAGGAAAGTAGTGTGACGGGATCGGAAATTCGAATTCGAGTTTTCGACGGGAGAGCACGTTTCATTCATCCCTGATCACGAATCAAATATTTCTGAGGTGGTGTGTGAGTGTGTCAGTGAGTCTTTGGAGACGATATCTCACGAACGAATAAAGCGAGTCGAATGAAATTGGGTACACAAATCACAATCCGTGAATACTGGAAGCCTATTGTTTTTAAACGTAATCGAATGTTCAGAACCCCCCTAAATTGTCGAGTGAAATTTTGAAAAAATGATCAAAAAATCAAAACCTTTAATAAAGTTACGCAAATAGACATTTCTAATGTAATTTTTCCTTAGAAAACGATTGATATAAACTTTAGAACGCTAGCTTGAGCGTTTCTCGAGATATTGTACATTTTTTAAAGAAATTTATCAAAAAATCCCATAAATTAAAAAAAATATATATTAACTGCTGAGAAACATGTTCACTTTTCATATGTAATATCATACGATAAATTGGGTGACATCATTCTCGTGAATCTAGATCGTTCCACTCATGAGAAAAGATGCTTTGAGTAATACTTTTGTATTTGAACGCCAATAGTTTTTTATCTGCTATAAGAAAAACGTATTTCTCCATCCATAAAGCTTGGCGAGATTTTGGCGCCGAATTTGACAGAATGTCGCCAACTTAGCGACTTTTTAAAATGTTGCCAAATAAAATAAAATCTAGGCAAATGGATAAAAATGATGCTAAATCAGTGAAAATGTCGACTAATTGACGATAATTCAATTTCTTGGAATTAATATAAATTGCTACTATGAGAAAAATCTATTTTTTTATTGTAAAAATTAAAAATAGTAAATCCATTGCATTATATAAGGAAAGTCATGTATTGCCCACATCAGATTTTATTTCTAGTGCAGCCACAGAATTGAAAGGATATTTTCCTTCTTATTGCATCTCAAGAGCATCGAAAAGAATATTTATCTTTAAAGGAAGTATAGCAAAGCTATTCCACACCATTAAATTTTGCATCTGCGGGATATAAGATGTGCAGTTTTACTGTAGCCTAATACTAGTACTGGCATCCCGAGATGCCACCTACGTCGAAAGGCATCGGTACGGAGAAGCACAAAATATTTCTTCTCACTAACGTATTGATATTATTGGATGATAACCAAATGCTATACTTTTCAGTCCCGTCCCCCTAAAATAGATAGTATATTTACAGTTTATTAAATGGAATTGCTTTAGGTTGTGACTGTCCCAGTGGCACTTATCTTGACTATAAATGATTAACGTGACCATTACTATTTTCAGAGCAATTATTGTGTGGTACTGGAAACGAGAAATGCAAAGCATAATATTAAATTAAATTATCGTAAACTTGGCCGTTGATCGTATATCGTGAAACTCATAAACACATTGCGTTGTGTGCGGCTTAAACCCACCTTATTTATCTTCAGTACGAGTTCCTGGAGTAGACTACATTAACATATTACCACAATTAATTACACCAATTCAACTTTAAAATAAAATCATTTATTAAGAACATTTGATTAATTATTAAAGTCGTTACAACAGTTATCATATTACTATTTGCGGAGGAGATTGCAAATGTGAGACCAGCTAAGTTAAAATATCTCAATTGCATTTATGACTTCCAATAATTATTGATAGGAACACATACCTCCAATTTTGTCTTTGTGCATTGGCACAGCCACCTTTGGTTCTGTTTCATCATTTTACACCGTACTGTACCCACTCACGGTGTGGTACGCTGTCTCGTACGGAAGTCGATGACTACACACGAATTAAATTGACCTCACAATAATTGCATCGCCAGTCGTACAACTCGGAGTCTGGTACGCTGGCTACACCGCGACCCTTGTCTGCTCCATCTGCTCTTGTCGAACTCGAACTCTCCAACTCTTTTATTTTTCTCCACATATCTCTGGCACTTTTCATATGTTGCAACCTCGTTTCGCCTGAGGTCTGACATGCCTCTTTGACTCTGATTCTCCGACCTTAGGGCAATGCGACCACACATCTTGAATAATTGGTTAACATCTTCACCCAATCTCGTGTTTTCACTTTATCCCTCTATGTTTATAGCCTATCTGACCTCTCGGGTCAGGATGCAATAAAACTGGCGTCCTTAAGTCTGACGCATTGTTTAATACCACAGACAATCATAAATATTCAATATAAAACTGTATCCGCTAAATCTTGTTTCAAATCTGGTCTCACAATATGTGTGATTACATTCTACCAGTTGTGTGAGCAGTAACAGTGCATCCCCAAAAAACTCTTACGTGTGCAGACCTGTATGTTTGGACTTCAATTTCTGGAAAGCTCGAACAAGAACTCGCTCAATCCCAGACCCTACAATATTCTAAACTATTAATACATTGGAGACCTGTTCAGTATAAATCACATGTAAGGGATAGCAAACAAGATATTACGTCATCAGGATTATTTTTTTATTTTTTTAAGCATCTTAATTTAACCAAAATAAAATTATAAAATCCAAAACAAACTATGAAAAGAACAATAATTCCTGAAGGAGGTACAATGTACTTTCAAAATAAGCAAAATTCGTAAAAAATATATCAATGATCTACAATATTCCATACCACTGAACAGAAAGAATAATGTCCAGCACACAACAAGGGCAAAGAATAGCAAAGTAAATATTTTGTCACGAACAAATTCTTTAAATTTTATAAACAAATATATTTTATTAGACCATGATGTGACTTACTGTAAAAGCTATCAGAGGCCTTACACAAATCATAAAGCGGTAATATTATACATAAATACAAAATTAAGTGTTAATAAATGCTGAATATTTCACAGACTCGAAAAGCAAGGTCGACGGTCTCACGGACAAATCACATACCTTGAAATGGTTTACTATAACTTTTAACTTAAAAACAAGTCAAAAAGTTTAAAAGCTAAAAGCCACCATCGGTGTATAATGATTAAACAATAGTAAGCACCTCATCAGAGTCAAAAAACAGAAAGATAAGAAAGATGTATTTACCCTGAACTTTCAGTAATATTGACTCAAGTTGCCCAACACAGGTATATTGGTTTTAAACTATTTACAGCCAAAAATCGTAGTTACATCATTAAGAATAGATGAAAAATGACTAAACCGAAGCGACACTCTTATAATTATATCCGAAAATATCATGGAATCACTCAAATTTCAGCTCCAGTTTGTGAACTAATGAGAACGTAGATGTCACTTCAAATAGTTTTAATTGAGATTTTCCTTTATCCAAAGCAAATTATCCATAATAAATACTTTTCGTAACCTCCAGATAGGTAACATGATACAATTCGATGGTCATATCTCCAGAAGCACAAAATTACACACTGTTGTCAAAATACATTATTGGCAACGATCATTTGTCCAGCATAAATATATTAATTTTAAACTATCCACAGCCAAAATCTAAGCTAAAACGCTAAACACAGATGAAAACAAAGCAGGTCCAAGCTATAGTCTTACATTTTAGTCACAGTGCATGATATAATCACTCAAAATAATTCATCTCTAGCTGGTGAACCAGTCAAGGACCTGGTTGCAGATGTCTTTTTAAATAGTTTTAAATGAAATATTCCTTAATTCATAGCAAATTATTAATAATAAATACATTTTTGGAACCTCCAGATAGGCAGCAGAATATAATTAGGTGGTTACATCCTCACAGCGAAGCAAATATCACACACTGTTGTCAAAATACATCAATTGCGGCGATAAAAAAAATCTGTCGGGATGCATGCGCAGATCGAACAAGAAAGATCAATCATGCTTAAAGCATTGATTATGAAACACTTTCCAAATTCAATGCTATTTTATTTAAACAAGTCTAAAATGCAATACATTCCTCGGTAATATTTTGAAACTTATCACAATACTGCATTATTTATTATATTTGAAAACTTAAACCTTCATCGAAAAAAATGAACTTCATTCAAATGACGGCATTGAAATATAAATTGCCTGGTTTAAACATCTCTAAAATGTTATACATTCCTCGGTAATAGTTTTAGAATTATCATAATATTACGATAATTTATTATATTTGAAAACTTCATCGTAAACAACTGAAATTAATTCAAATGACGTCATAGAAAAAATAACACGCCTGGATCTCTCTATAAAAACAGGATTTCATTCATTTCATTCATCACAATACTATAATAATTTATTTTATTTAAACATTTTGTTTAAGACCATGGAGCTAAAAAAAATTAAACTCTATGCTTGAAACTTCATCGAAAAAAATCGTCCTTCTCTTTATGAAATCAATTAATATTTCATTCATATCAGCCATGTGTTGAAAAATATTATTTTGTGTTGAAAAAATACAGGAATTCTAATACAACTCATTCTATATATTTTGCTGTTTACATGTAAGGTGAAAAATAGGCTTAGTTGTAGAAATAATGAAATTTAGATGAGCTTTTAAACTCAAATATATTGTCATTGCGTTGTTTCAGTATGTAGATGCACAGAATTTAAGCAAAAATAAAGTAGTTTTAGGACGGATACAACATTCAATATGAATTAAAAAGAACTTTAAAAAATCACGATTTTGAAACAAGATGGATGCTAAGAATGATACAAGATGGACTTATATCATTTTGAAGTGGGTCATGTGATCGTTTCATATCATGGTCACGTGATCGTTTCATATAAGAGGTGTAATTATTATTTTACTTTTTATTTAAAAAACTACTGAATATATTTCGCTGATTTTTTTTATATATTTTATGGAACAATTTGAATATTACCTAAAATTTTCGAAACAATTTGTGAATTTTAAATCCGCTTAAAAAATGTTAGAAAAATTAGGTCCCATAGGGCTCAATGTATTTCATTTTTTCAACCCGGGTTCAATCCAAAACTAATTGGGTGATATTATTCATTTATATTCCCATAGGTTCTACAGACCGTCTGAACATCATACTAAAATTTCATTTTGATTAAGTCATTTTACGGCAGTTATCGTGCTAACGGACAGACAGACAGACAGAATGAGCAAAGTCATAAACACTTTTCAACTTTGTTGTAAAGTATTAAAAAAAATGGAGCTTACGGGCACGCCAGCAAGCAAATATTTAGAAAGTAGAAACTAAAAGCCGATAATTAATTACAGCGCAAAACCACTATATCCATCAGGACACTTTAATTGACATTCAGAATATACTTTCTTGACAAGAAAAAAAGCCAGATATCACCAATTTAACACATTTCAAAACTCACCATACAAATCACCAACGCCATGTTTCGAACCAAGTTGAGGTTTGTCCCCACGTAATTTGAACTCAGGGCGGTGTAAAAAATATTTAGTTAAGGAAACGCTTGATTCAATTTATTTGTAGTAGCTTACACTATGAAGTTTAACTGGTCGAGAAACTGATGGTCTTGGTAATATTAGAGAATTAATCTGAAACCGCACTATACTGCTGCTATACTAAAATCTGGTTTTTCCGTGAAATAACTTAAGTAAGTTTGCAAGATGACAAATATGTCATGTTTAAGTTGACTTTAAAGAATATAGACCTCGAACTGTTAGAAGTGCAATGCCCAACATTACAGTCACGAACCACTTTGATAAGATACTTACAATGAATTAATGACATCATTGGGCATCTAGGTAAATGCGCAATAAAATTAGAGAGATAAGTTCTTAAAGTTAATTTAGAAAGAATAGTTTTTAAAGCAGCGGCACATAACATTATTCCTGTTGAAGCAGTTAATGGCTTTTCACTTCTCTAGAGCGCTTACGTAGTAAATGCGTTTAGTGCAAAAGGGATTTGCGTATTCTAGTTGCTGTATTGGAAGCATTCAATGTAGAATCATATTGTACATTGTATAAATTAACCATGAAGAGTGAATAAGAAACTCGAGAAATCTCACATTGTGTGGAAAATGATGTTTACATACTAAAATAAAATTTTAGCACGTAGTAATGTGGCAAGACAGTGTGCATGTTACATGGGTGGGACATATCGAACGATACAAAATGCAAGCTGAAAACTATTGAAAAGAAAATATTAAGATTTTCCAGAAATAAGTGATTTTCTTACATTGAGAATACTGATTGTCTTACTCAAGTAACAAAATGATCTTTTGATACCAGTGTAACGAAAAATTCATGCATGGTTCAGTTTAATTCAACTAATTATGTCTCAGAACATGGCTGATCTTAGAAAATTTTCAGGGGCGGTGAAGCTCAAGATGTACAATATCAACTAGCTTGTGACCTTTATGACCTTGAACTTTCAGAAGGGGCAAGTGCCCCTCTTCCCCTATGGGCGCCCATGTCTGAGAATAGAAATAACATTGCAACATCAAGATCGATAAACTACGTTCGATCTTATTTTATGTGTGGCTTTTAACATGACCTTAGAGCTTCACTTTAAGTTCTATCATCTAAAAATCGTCTGTATGATGCAACGGTCTTCGCTAATGATCACAATATTTGCAATTTTAGTGCATATCGTGCATTTTTAAGTATCAGTACAGCTAGAAGTCAAGTTTTACAATTTTTAATAGCATTTAATAAATGTTAATAGCAGATATACAGATGTACGTTTCAATTTCATTTAAAATCAATAAGAGGATAAAGTTATACACACATTACACATTCAATAACCTAAAACTCCTGAGACATTCCTCAGGCACTTAATTAACAGAGGAAACTTTTATGTTTGTTTAGGACTCAAATTGCTTCAAGCACTGTGAACTCCCGAAGATAAATCATATATCATAAAGACCGAATATATGTATGTACATAGCGTAATCAAATCTAAATACTGCCATATATTTTATTAAAGTAGGGTACTTTCTTATGTGAGTCCACTTTCAAAATAATCTCGCAATAGAAATAGCATATCTGATCAATACTCTGACTTTGAGGTTAGCCATGAAAAAATACAAAATATGCGAAGTTTAGAGTATTACGTAGAACAGCATTTTAATAGAAATTAATGTTATGATTGTGCGGGTTCTGCGATTATATAAATTAATGTATTTAAATGTTGTTTTGCTCCACAAGCATTATTTTTTATACAAAAAATTTTGTAAGATATATAAAAATAATATTTTATTAATTTATATATTTCTGCAGAATCAGAAATCTTGTCAGTAGACTTCCTATAGTTGGTTTTCTTCTATAAATTGCTACCAACATTGAGCAATGCATTTAAATTCATTCTAGACCCTCCGAAAGTCCCTACTTTGACCTAAAAGGCTAAAAATTTGCACTTTTATAGTATTGACTAAGTTACAGAACCTAACAGAGTCGGAATTTCGAATTAACCCTCGGGAGGGGAGCAAATAGTTGAGGATGATGTGAAAAGTCTGCTCAGAAAATTAAGAAGTCCCTCTGTTGACCTAAAGTGCTGAATAATTGCACATGCATAGTGACGACTACAGCAAAGATCATTACCATTTTTTTTATTTACCCGCTCTCCCCGTGGAGAAGAAAATGGGGAGACGGTGCTAGAA
Organism: Amaurobius ferox; assembly: GCA_951213105.1. Taxonomy (NCBI): domain Eukaryota; kingdom Metazoa; phylum Arthropoda; class Arachnida; order Araneae; family Amaurobiidae; genus Amaurobius; species Amaurobius ferox. The sequence continues at coordinate 139,518,824 of OX578136.1, forward strand.
AGAGACTCTTTCAGACTCTTCAAGTTTCACTGGAGATCTAGAACGACGAATCTTTGAACAATTACAGTATCGACTATAGAACAGAACTTAACGAACCCGAGTTTTTATTTTTTAATCATGGTTATAAGACATGCTTTTCTTCTGAAAAGTATTTTCAACCTCTTCATGAGTCCCGCCCGACCCCCTGGAGCCCAGAAAGCTGAATATTTGCACACCTTTAGACAATCAGACAGAACCTAATGTAATCGAATACTCGATTTTTCTCTCAAGGTGGACAAAATTGGAGGGACAAAGAAGGGGCATGAAAGACTGAAACCCAACCATAAGTCAAAATTCTAATCAATTTTCGACTAAAATAACTACTTTTGACCCTAAAAACCATACATTGTTAAACAAAATGAAACTTATTAGATAACGTTGCAGCTTAATGACATTTAAAAATGTCAACCGTTCTGTCACGTCAAAATTGTCAACCGTTCCCCAAAACAATTCTAGGTGAAAATATGTGTGTATCAATTCAAAATGAGTTCTAATCTTATGTTTTTTTAAATACCTCTGGTACATTGAATCAGGTTTATCACAAATCTTTATATCTATCTTTATGCATTAAAGAATGAGATATATGCACAAATCCATGGTAGAAGAACTCTACAAGAAAAAACAAAACTGATGGTTCAGAATTGTTTGTATCACATTTACATATTTAAAAGGAAATAGAGTGGTAGAAACCATTTTGAAATCTTTTAATCCCTGGGAAATTTAGAAACCAAAAAGAAAGGAGAGAAGTTCAGTACTGAAAGATATAAAGTATTGATTTTTCAATATCTTTTGGGTTTATTTACTTTTTGGTACGTTGCAGGATCTTGTTACAAATCTCCATTTTTTATAAACATGATTTTTTTCAGAGATTTCATTAAAGATAGCTATTTTAAAGAAAGAATATACATAAAACATTTTTTGTGTTTTTATTCGATATTTTTATATTCTGCTTCGTTCGTTTTCTATTTTACTGTTCTTTACTTAATCTTAAAAGAAATCACATCAAATAATTCCACATCTAGTATTTTTGCGTTCAATTGAAACTATGATGTGCTAGTAGTTTTTGTTGCGGATTAATTAAATACTTTAAAACTGCAGTAAAGTTTTTCTAAAGTATCGGAATAGAATTCCCTTTCAAAGTTATTTAGTTTTCAATTAACGCTTAGCAGATTTATAGAACTATCCATTAAACCCGAAAAAATAGCTGTACCTAAAATTTTACATATTAAAATGAAATTAGAATGCATAACAACGTAAAAATTCGTTGATGCTGTGGTCGAAAAAAATTCGAGATTAAAATACTTCATTATTAACAGTAATGATAGTCAATCCCAAGTATCAAATATACTTTTTGTGAGACCTAGTAGGCAGCACTTTCAGATTTTGCTATTTTCTATCGACCAAAAGGCATATACAACTGACTCTAATTTTGATAGTATTGGCTCTGACAGTTATGACCCCAATAATATATGTCATACAAATTACAAATGTGACTTGGGGCATAAACAATACTTAGGACCAGGACTTAAAACGAATTTCATTCGATACAGAGTAACCAATCAAACCACGATACAAAACCACACTTAAATATAGGTAATGGAAGTAAGTGGGCGTGTCTTTACCCGAGGACAAAATAGGTTGCTGCTAGCAAGAATATAGTAAAGACCTGACTGAGCAGAGAGAGAGAGAGAGGGAGAGATAGAGAGAGAGATAACGGTAGCCTGTAGCTGAGAGATGGTGTAAGAATTGATGCCAATAATATTAAGGAGATAGCAGTCAGAAAAGGTCCAGAGAGAATGAGATGAGTTATGTCAGAAGTGCAATGTCAGCGTGAAATGCAGAAAAGTGCAATGTGTGCAGTGTCATTCCATAAGGTTCGGAAAGTACGGACCACCAATCGAATGCCAAAAATACCAATATTATGTTCTATATATATGAACTATATAGTATGTTATATATATATATATATATATATATAAATATATATATATATATATATATATATATATATATATATATATATAAATATATAAATATATATATATATATATATATATATATATATATATATATATATATATATATATATATATATATATATATATATAAATATATATATATATATATATATATATATATATATATATATATATATATATATATATATATATACATATAAATATAACTATTAACCTCATCTAAAACAATCTATATATATATATATATATATATAAAATTATATATATGTATTTTGTTATATATATATACTACAGAGGCTGTTCGCACATTTTTTAGACGATTTTGGTAAGCGGTAATAAAAAATCGTTTGCTGCAAAAGAAATAATTCCAATTGTACTATGTTTTTAAAAGTCAAAATTATCGTCTGCGGCTTGAAAGTTTTGTTTTTATTCAAAAATGGCGTTTTTAACAAAACAGTGGTTCGAAGGCTACATTTATGCTCTTTCCGAAGAGAAATATGCATACTCTGTTATCCAAAAACGATGTGAGAGTCATGGTTTTGTGATATCTAAAGCGTCGATAGGTAATATCGTCAACAGGAAAGGAAAAAAACGTCAAATTGGAGCCTCAAGTGGGACAAAAATTCCAAACAAGTATCCAAGGAAAAAACGGACATCTTCGACTATTGCAAAGGTACGTTGTTTAATGTTAATAGAAAATCCCCCTAGTCAAAGGACAGTTGCAAAATCATTAAAATGCTCGGTGTCCACTGTAAACAAAATGATAAACGTCGATTTAAATCTTAAGAAAGCGAAAAAACGCAATGTGAATCGTCTTCTTCCAAATCATATCGCTGAACGCAGGACACGCTGCAGAATTCTATATGAGAAACACTTATCCAAAGAAAAATGGAAAACAATTGTCACAATAGATGAATCATGGGTGTATTTAAATGATTGCAACAAAAAAAGAGCCATTTATTATCATAAAAGGGGAGAAAAAAAATGTAAGTACATGGTTCAAAGAATCGAAAGAAAGTTTTTCTAAGGGATTCATGATTGTTGCTGGTTTTTCTTATAATGGCAAGTTAAAAATAAAGAGAGTGGGAAAAAATGTCAAGATTAACTCCAAATACTATCAGGAACATATTTTATCGCCAATTTTTCTGAATGAAATACCATCGCTTTACCCACAGTGCCATCAATCTGTGAGACTCCATCAGGACAAAGCTAGCAGTCACACATCAAAATCCACTGTAAATTTCCTAAAAGAAATGGAACAAAAACTGGTATCAAGGCCATACCCTTCACTGATATCCCTACTAAATCTCCCGATGTATCACCTATGGATTTTTGTGCTTTCGGACTTTTAAAATCTGCATTATCCAAACGTCGTCCCAAAACTCCTACAGGACTCTGGAAAGCTGTTCAGGAGGAATGGGATAGAATACCTCTTCTGACACTTCAAAAGGCATTATTATCCTGGAAATTGCGGTGTCGAAAGATAGTTCAGAATAAGGGATGTCAAATAGAACATTTAAAACACAAGAATTTTATGTAATTTAGTTTTGTAAATACAATATACATCGTCTAAAAAATGTGTGAACAGTACTAGAACTAAATAGTATGTTCTAGTCCTAATAATAATGGGTCGAGGTCATTATCTAATTGAATAATTTAAATATGATAGGATGGGTCTCACCCAAGTGCTTTTCCTCCTTGAGTAAATATTGTAGTAAGCTTTTGTATAATTTTTATTATGCTCTTAATTGGTGTTGTGAGTAAATGTTAATTTTTTAAATTAAAAATATTTAAATTAATGAGTAATGTATTGATTTGCAGATCGTAGTAAGTGTGCTCGCACTAAGAAATAATGGTGGGTTATTGCGGCTAATGTTTAGCAATTGCAATTATAAAGAAAATTAATACTTAACTTAAAGTATATAAACTCATTAATTCACCACATTTAGTGTGGTGATCAAATTTTTATTAGACTACTCTAATAAAAATTTGATCACCACATTTTTAATCAATTATATATGCGTTATAATTTACAAATTACTGGTAGTGGGGGCAGGTTGGGGGAACTTGGGACACATAAAATTTTAAAATCAGATTTTAGATAAAATATTGTTCTTCTATATACTTGGATGCTATAAGGTTTTTAAAGTATCTGCCGCCGCATAAATAATACGAATACAAATAACAACACTCAATTTCCAAATCGCCTGTTTGAAACACAATAATTTCCCCTTTCGTTTGAATCTAAATCCTTTATTTTCAGCTCATGTATAGCCGCAAGTAACTATTTTTCACAAATTCGTACAAACATCCACTTATCCCAATAGCAAAGATTAGCGCATCGAGGACAGAAAGGAATTTACATTTTGGATTTTTATGCTTTTGTTTGATAATTAACGGAAAATCAGAAAATAGACTAATAAAAAAAATGCCGGAATGCGAAGATATATACCCATATTTTGCTAAACTATAGAATTGTGATAGTTTGGATGAATTCTGCAATTTTGCTAATCTTTCTTTCTCGGATACAGTGAAACAAATATAAGATAACATATAAAATGCATATTTTGATGTATGTAAAAATAAATAAATATATATGAGAGGGAACTATCCTACGGATTCGGTTCAAAGTTTGTTAGAAGTTACGTTCATAGATATTTCTGATGATGCCAATGTGGGAATTCTATGATAGTATTTTCGACCGTTATGAGACCAATTTGTGTGCATATTGCTCAAAATTGTACTTCAACTTAAAATAACTACATAACTAATTCGAATTTAAAAAAAACACTTGACGATGTCCGTCGTGCCGGAAATATCGTGGCTGTCTGAAACTTACATTTTTCGCTACGACACTGAAAGACATGCAGACAAACATATTATTTTATTATGTAAGATTAGGTGTCCCTCTTGTGCATTCGTTGATGTGTTTTGAAACACCTACTGCAATTAATTAATAATTCATCAAATTTTAATATTTATAAACAGTAAGAAAAAACTATGTGAATTCCGTAGATAGTAACAGTGGGATTACAATTAAATTTATTAAAATTAAATTGAATGTCAAATAAACAGATACATTTATTTTAAAATTAAATGCAAAATTGTCAATATGGTGTTAAGCCTAAACTCATGGGAGCCTTCAGGAAAAATCTGGTAATGTAGGTGTTCCTAATTTAATGTAGACGTTCGATATAAGCCTATTTTTCATCTGACACTATGTTGTTACATTGCTAGATTTTTTTCCAGGTTTTTCTCTGTAAGTTTAATATATGTGCATTGTATAGATTTTTCTCTGATTCATTCATAGTCTGTTGTATTAATCATTTAAATTGAGCAATATAACAGAGAATATGTTTCAGAAAATTTGGCAATTAATAATAATTTTCATCCATTGCAGGAACTGTCCCAAGATGGGACACTGGAAGTGTTCTAAAAAAATATTGATTATCTGTAAGGCACTTGAAGTGCATGTGTTTGGCAGTAAGGCATATGTTTATCTTATGCAGAAGTATTTAATAAATATGAGGTAAGTGCGTGGTTAAGATAAAATTACAAAAAAATAATTATAAAAATTAAAAACTGAAAATTGTGTGAGAGGACTTCACTTCTTCCAAATATTTATTGAAATCTTGACGTTAAATGACAATTATTGGGGGAAATTATGTAAATATCGATATTTTATTACAAACCAATTACCTTTAAAATGATCAGGTCGTCAGGACTCTTATTTAAATTATCACAAATTGTAATGACATTTTTTTAAATATATTTAAATGTTTATATGAATAAAATTATTTTGAATGTACTGAATATTACGAAACTGTTAAAAATTGTATATAATTAAAATTGTTCAATGTATATTAACAATCTGAAAAGCGTAGATTACGATTGACATGCATGTTTGCTAATTTGTAGTTTTAATGTTCATCGATATATAAGTTTTATTGCATAAATAATAAATAAAACAAATCCAAATTTTAAATACTTTATACAAACTAAGGAAATATAGCAAATTGTATCACTGTACGTACGGATATGATATTTAAAACCTTGCAAAATCAGTATTATCATTTTAAATCTAAATATTGACATTTAATTGATTTCACCACATATTTTTTCTTTAGTTAATTTTTATTATTTTAAAATGTTGCACATTTCATAATTACATTAACACAAATACAGCAGCATTTGGGCTTTCAAATACCTTATTGGCTTTAAAATGCCTTATTGGTTTTACAATGCCTTATTGGCTTTAAAATCTATACTTGTATATTATTCAGATCCGTAATACTAACAACAAATTTAAATTCTAATAGCTCGATCCGTTCATTAGATAGCATGATAGTAGATTATCTTTACGGTTCTTTTTCACAAACATGCACACATTCTTTGAGGTCCTTCCGAAAGGTTGGTGGTAGAGGAAGGAAAGTACGGTCCCTGTGGATGCCTCCCTCTCTGGATTCCGGTCTAAATTGGGTGGCACTTCCCGGCCGTCCAAACAGTTACCTTACACCTTTCTGGTAGGTCGGACGGTCTGGGTCTCAACAACAACACATTCCTTGAGAAAAGTTAAATTGACATTTAGGGTTTCCGCAAAAGTGTATATCTATTAGAATATATTGAATTCTAATTTTCAATCCCATTTTTACACTTTCCTATACATTATTGTTGCAAAGGCGTAAAATATTTTCTCACTGGCGCCTTTTCTTTCGTCGTGTTTCGAAGACAGAAGTTTCTTCAGGAATCTGTTTGGTGGTCGAGTTGACTGTTCCCCTGTTTTGGGTGGGATCGGGTTTCGTGTTCCTCACTATACAACAAGAAGCATTAACTTATTTGCTGTAAAGAATTTTAATTCGAGTATTGGATGTGATGTGCAATTACTAGTTTTTCTAAATTACACAACAATTTCCCTGATAATCTGGATATTTTTTATTCATCGGAGATGGATTTTAAAAAGCACTTGTTGTAAACATCCTGTATTTTATTGTATGTATTCATGTGAATCTTTTATGAAGATCATTGGTTGTTGAAGGTTTCCTTTTCTTTTTAATGTAATTAACTCTTTAATGTATTTTAACTTTTAATGTATTTTATGGTATTTTAATCTGTATTTTTTTAATGTATTTTTATTCTGCACGCTGTAACTGGGACTACGTCCTGTAGCGACCAGACAGTAATTACATAGTCCATGACGTGAGTATAACGTAAGCATGACGTGAACCAGGGGATTCTATAATTTACCCCGTTCGAAGAAGGGTTGCCAGATTTGGCGATTTAGCTTCAATTTGCAACATTTGGCGACTTCCGGAATCTTTGAGAAACTCCACTAAATAACAATTAGTCTAGAAGATATGGAGAGATTTCCAGAAGTTTCTATAGAGAGACTATAAAAGGACTCATCACTCCGTTGGAGTTCAGTTGACGCGTTGACAAAATACGGCCTATAGTGACTTTTGTCGATGTTTTGAGAATTGTAGCTACTATTTTATGAGAGTATTTTCGTCAGCATTTTGAAAATAATATCGCTTATTTAGTGAATTTAGTTCTGTTTGATTGTATACTGTTCCTTTTTACTTTGTGCTTATGAATAAACGTGTTTAGTTATCTTGAAATTTGGACATATTCTTGTATCTTGCGTACACAACCACAATCCAGAGGATATGTTCGTAGTCTTATGCTATGTATGTAGTAATAGTAATAAGAATGATTAAAATGTCTCAAAAAGCTTATCTCATAATGTTTGTATAGTTTAAATAGAGATTTAAACTTTCCTATCTCATTATATTTGTGTAGTTTAAATACAAATGTAAATTAATACTTTCTAATATTCCCCCCTATTTAATTTTCTTTTAGTGTAAACTAGAAATAATTACATTAACGCGGCAATGGTCCTAACTGATGCAGATACAAAAATAACACAGATATTATATAACACCGCCTAATTTCCAAATCATATGCTTTGATCAAAAATTATTCCCGCTTCCCGTCTTTCACATGTACACTCCTGTCATCTGACGCTTTCATTTGAAGCACATATACACCGACACATTGATATCTTCCTGTGGTGCACATTTAAAAATATAACTTATTGTTGGATTTTATACTTATTAAATTATTTTTAATTAACATGGCCGAATTTAATTAACATGGCACTCTGTGAAACCCATTGTGTTGTGTGCTGCTTAAACCCACCATATTAATCATCAGTGCGAGCGTCTTTGGCCATTGATCACAAATCTTACATCAGAGTATTCTGTACTAGTACTTATCGGCCGTTGAAGTCCTGTATATCAGAACATTTAGTTCACATCATAAGGAATCGGACATTGAAGATATGTCATTTCTGTGGAATGCTCTCTGCATCTCGATTCATTCTCTGCTAACTTTCTCCTCTAATCTATGTGGCTATATGTATCGGAATACTTCTCTACTGCATTTCTGCGGATATGAATCTTTCTAAATTCTCTAGTAGAAGTCGTACATATTTTCTTTTAGCGCCTTTCGGTTGCCGCCCCTTTTGCCTGAGGTCTCTATCGCCTCTTTGACTCTGATTGGCCGACCTTAGGGCAATGCGACCAGATGTATTGAATATTGGTCAACGTGTTTAACCATTCTCGTAGCTTCACGTTGGCCTCCCAGGTTTATGCCCTACCTGACCTCTTGAGTCAGAGTGCAATAAAATTTGAGTTCTTAAGTCTAATGCATTGCTTGATATTACAGACAGTCATACATATTCAACATAAAACTGTCTCCTCTAAATCTTGTCTCAAATCTGTTCCTGATCTCACATTTCCTTTATTTAGTAAGATTTATTTTCCTAAATTGAACATATTTGGCAAACATTGAGATACACATATTGTACTTTCGTAAGCCTAAATCAGTATTATTTTTGCTTAGCCATGTATATTCCAGAAGCTCCATGAGAACAGGAAGCTTGGGAAAAGAAATGACAGAAGGAATAACAAGCTGGGAAGAAATGGGGCCAATTGTCTGAGGAATCCTTTTTACCTGACTACGTTTGGTTCATTCATTTTTTCTCATTTTTCTGCCTCCACAATGATCTGTAAGCATATTGTAGGATTACGGGCGATAGAAATGAGATTAAAAGAACGCAAAAAATAGAATATCAGCTGGTTTAGCGATGGTATACAAAAAATATGATTAAGGGCGTATCAGAAAACCGTCGAAAGCAGAAATGTTAAAAGACTGAGGAAAACATTATCTAGTAACCGTTACCGATTTGGTGAAATGGTCATTAATGTTTTGTGAAAATGCTCCGCTAATATAAAGTATATTAAATTAAATATTCTATTCATATATACTGGATGAATAAAAATAACATTGAATTAAAAAAATATTTTGAATTTGAACTACATTCATGTAATGGGAACTAGGAGTCGTGTGCCAGGGGACTAAGGGTCATGTTTTGGGGAGTAGGAGCCCTGTTATGGGGCCTTAAATACACCGTGAAAATAGCCCTATTTTATGAATGAAATATCATGCTGCATCTTTAATCATGCTCCCGCTGCACTGACCAGCATCAGCAAGCATATTCCACTCATTTTAGAGCCCACCAGCCGTGAATAATCGTTACTGTAATAGCAGTAAGAAAACTAGCAATTATGTCTCAATAAATTAAACAATGTCACTAGTCTTTATAACCCCAATACCTCAGCAATGTTGAGTTGCACTTTAGATATTTATGACAGGTAGTTCAAGTAGTTTCGAGTAATATAATGTTTTGTGCACAGTTTTGGGCACACATGGAAGCATCAGGTCAAAACAATATTACTTTCCTTATATACATAATGTATAAGGAAAGTATTGTGCCGGGTCGAAAATTCGATTTCGAGTTTTCGACGGGAGAGCACGTTTCAAGCATCCCTGATCACGAATCAAACATTTTTGAAGTGATGTTTGTGTGTGTGTGTGTGTGTGTGTGTGTCAGTGAGGCTGTGGAGACGATAACTGACGAACGAATGGACCGATTCGAACCAAATTTGGTACAAAAATCACAATCCATAACCACTGGAAGCCTATTGTTTTTATACGTAATCGAATGTTCAGAACCCCTCTAAATTTTCGAATGAAATTTTGAAAAAATCGTCAAAAAATCAAAACCACTAATAAATTTACGAAAATAGACATTTCTTATGTAATTTTTCATTAGAAAACGATTGGCATAAATTTTAGAACGCTAACATGAACCGTTCTTGAGATATTGTACATTTTTCAAAAAAATTATGAAAAAGTCACATAAAAAAAAATTCCTATTGAGAAATATGTTCACTTTTCATATGTAATACTATGCGATAAATTGAATGACATCATTCTCGTGGATCTAGCTCGTTCCATTCATGAAAAAATATACTTTGAATAACACTTTTGTATTTGAACGCCAATAGTCATTTATCTGCAGTAAGGATAACTTTTTTCTTAGTGCATAACGCTTGGCGAGATTTTGGCGACGAATTTGGCGGAATGTCGCCAACATGGCGACTTTTTTGAAATGTTGCCAAATTAATGAAAATCTCGCCAAATGGATAAAAATGATGCTAAATCAATGAAAATGACGACTAATTGTCGAAAATTCAATATCTTGGAAAGAATATTAGTATCTACTATAAGAAAAACTTATTTTTTTACTGTAAAAGTAGTAAATTCATTACATTATATAAGGAAAGTCATGTGTTGCCCACATCATATTTTTTTAATATCAGAATTGATATCGTATTGAACTTATATTTTTTAATCGTTACAAATTTTAGAAGTATTAAACCAAAATAGAGTCTTCCAAATATTAAATACATGAATGGGCGTATAGATAAGATAACTTGAAAATAAATGCTTTCAATTTCATTTTTTTTAATTTAAAAAGCAAATTGTTTAAAATAAATCTATAAATGAGTGGTACCGTTAAAACACGCACGATTTAAAGATACTGAACTTGATAGCGCTATTCTCTCTATGTTAAAATAGTTATCTGTCTCTATACTTTGTAAAGAACCTTTCTGCCCCAACCGGAAATCGAATTCTTGATCTTCGAACTTTTTCTCTACCGCTGAGCTACTGAGTCGAAATTGCAAACTCTTATTTTTGAAGTGGACTCAGCACTCTCCATATTTTGATCTCAGATAGACATGCAACTGACAATCTGACTGACAATCTCCTGCTATTTTTACACCAGTTTAGCCCTCTGATGCTATTTTTATCCTTCATATTAGCTTCCTATGTGGTCCTTATTTTCTCGATTTGAAATCGTCTATCCATATCGCAGAGTTTCTTGAATCCATTCTAGTCGATATTGCAGGGTCTTATCTTTGAAGTGAACTCAGCAACTTTATCAAATCACAGACGACTTCGTACGTTAACATGGGAACCTAAAGGGGATGTTAAACTTCCATGCTGTAGTGCTATAGGCCATCGTTTCTGTAGGAATATAATACAATTGATAAGGAAGGTCCTTTGTAGAGAAAACGCTAATATGAGTCGTTTTTGCCATGCTTCAAATTTTGAATCATGAGATAATATGTATAGTTTATCTTTGCCAGATGTTTATTTAAACCTATAAAATGTATGACTAGTTCTTATCATATGGAAACTTGTGCAAAAGCATTGTTGAAATTATGACACTGAAATTTGGAATCATCATTGAGATTTATATATTTTATATTACACATATTTTATTATCATTTTCTTTAAATAAACTTATATGAAACTTCAATCATCAACATATTTTAAAAGAACTTTAGTGGAATATAAATTTCAACTCTGTATATTTGACTGCCAAAATTAAGTTTTGGGTACTAGCGAAATACAAAAATTCATTTCAATAAAAAAAAGTCAATATTATCTAAGGCTCTACTTAAACAAATAAAATTTAAAATATACTAATATAACCTATATACTAATATGTAATGCAATGATATTTTCATGGCTCAGTTAAACATTTCAGTGACTTCATAAGAAGAGGAATGAATATGCTTTATTTTTGTCAGATGTTTATTTAAACCTATAAAATGTATGACTAGTTCTTATCATATGGAAACTTGTGCAAAGGCATTGTTGAAATTATGACCCTAAAATTTGGAATCATCTTTGAGATTTATATATTTTATGTTATACATATTTTATTATCATTTTCATTAAATAAACTTATATGGAGCTTCAAACACCAACATACTTTAAAAGAACTTTGGTGGAATATAAATTTCAACTCTTTAAATTGACTGACAAAATTAAGCTTTGGGTACTAGCTAAGTACAAAAAATAATTTCAATAAAATACGAAGTCAATCTTATCCAAGTCTCTACTTAAACAAAAAAAAAATGTAAAATATACTAATATACCCTATACACTAATATGTAACGCAATGATATTTTTATGGCTGAGTCAAACATTTCAGTGACTTCATAAAAAAAGGAATGAATGTAGAAAAAATACAAGCGAAGAAAAACATGCAAAGAGAATATGAAACGGCATTGGTTCTGGAATCTCTTCTTACTGGCTGTGTTTATCTGATTCCTCAAATTTGCCTTTGTCCTAGGCAAATACTTCAAATGAATTTTAGTATTAACTAAGACAGAAATAAGTAAAGGACACAAAATTAGAAAAAAGAATCAGTTCATTTTACATTACCGACAATATTGGCGGATTGCATTGTAGAAGATATTGCACGGTACTTTTTTACAGTACCTGTGCATTTTGCTTAAATACAAGGCGCAGCAGGTAACGTAATTTTATGAATGAAAATACCATGTATTTGATAAATTTACACATCTAACGCATCCTTCAACAAGAAACAACCAATTTTATCTTGAGATTCGTCATTCTGCGTGTGTGACTAACTGTCAATAAATATATTCATCTGAATTCAGAAAATGACCGTTTAAATATCATGTAATTTAGTATTTAGAAATCTGTGCTTTAACCTGCGCGGATTAGATTTGACTGAGAACCTAAATATATAACCAGCCTCTCTGTAAAGGCAAAAAAAGAGGGTAGTAAATTAAATATGTTTTCTTTTTTCAAGAAAATGGATATTTTATGTAATAATGGATATTAAAGCAATCGCTTACATTCTAGTTTGTTAAACTTTTCTGGTGATATTTACCTTTTTTCGGAAGATTATCCATTTGGAGTCCTTTAAAATAAGCGAATCCTTTTTCAAGAAAATGTATATTTTATGTTATAATGGATAATAAAGCAATCGCTTACATTCTAGTTTGTTAAACTTTCCTGGTGATATTTACCTTTTTTCGGAAGATTATCCATTTGAAGTCCTTTAAAATAAGCGAAGTCCTAAGTGAAAAAGATATTATTTCAAAGCGACATATTCGATGCAATTTCATGTAAGTAACCATTTTACTTTGTTATTTTGTACAATAAATTTATAATAAGTGTATAAAAAAGAGAGAGAATTAGTCTGAAGCTAAAGATATATAATTATACTGCAACCATTAAATTTTAGTTGATGGGACATTAAATTTATTGTTAGAGGGAATATAATTGCATGTGTTATGAGGCGCAAAATGAGTTTAAATTATAATTTAATGGATATAATTTAAGGGAACAATTTTTTTATTGTTTTAACGAGAAGGTATATTTGGAACATGTATAAAACTATATGCATTTGTTTATCTTAATTTCTTCAGAAAAATGAGCAGAGTTCAATATTTCCTAAGAATTATGTACGAATATCCCTTTTTCGAAATTTGTTTCTTGTATCACATATGTTATAAAAAGTTAGGTAGGGTATATTAAAACTCTTATAAATACGCTTACAGTACAGTGACTATTACCTGCTAAGTACCTCGAAAGTTGTACATCTTCATCGAGTAACCAATATCTGCATTGATTGCAAAAACCTTGTTGTGAACGGTGATTTTGACAACCTATATAGTCCTCGAGGACTTCAATAATTCTCACAGCTAGCTACAAATGTACAAGAAAAAGAGCTGATAGTACGAAGCTGCAATATGCAGAGTTTTCTATAAAAATTCCTGTAGCTGCAGTATATAGAAACAAATCCGTATGTTGAAAAATTAAACACATTTCTTCTTCAGGTCCGACCATACTTATTCGAGCAAGTTCGGTATCTGCTCCTAAAATATCAGGCGTGTATGGAAATAAGAGAAAATTTGTCATCGCTGAGAAGAGTTATAAAAGAAAAAATATCAGTCAAGCATAAATCATTGATTTGAAAAACTTTCCTACTGAAATGCAATTTTATTCAAATAATCTCTAAAATGCGATACATCCAGCGCTGATATTTTTCAAATTATCACAGTAATACAGTGATTTATTATATTTGGAAAATTAAAATTTTATAAAAAAAGACAAATCTGTAAATCGTTGGCTTCTCTATGTAAAATCAATGAATATTTCATTTATATTATATTCCAGACTCCAGAGCTAAATAATAGTGCGTAAAAAACCAGCAATTCTTATTCAACTCATCTTACATTCGGTTGATTTGTTTACACTCTGCATGCTATAGAAATTAATCTTCGTTGTAATGAAAATCAAAGTTGAATGATAATTGAAAATAAAAAGCATTTTAATTGCTGTGGCACAAAATTTAGATACACAGATTTTATGCAAAAATAAAGAGATTTTACGACGGATGAAACATTACATAGAAATTCTAAAGAACTTTAAACATCCCTATTTGCACATGGGAAAAAAATGGATGCTATATTCTATACTGGAATGAGTCACGTGATCTTTTCATATAATATGGGTGTAATTATAATATCAGTTTTTATTTAAAAAACTACTGAGCATATTTTGCTGAATTTTGTTACACATTTTAAGTGATAATTTAAATATTTCCTTGACTGTTCGTCGCAATTTGTAAAGTTTAACTCCGCTTAAAACATGTTTGAAAAAGTAGGTTCCATAGGGTTCAATATATTTCATTTTTTAACCCGGGTTCAATTCGAAACCAATGGAGTGATATTATTAATTTGCATTCTCATATATTCCACGGATCGTTTCAACAACATACTAAAATTTCATTTTGATAAAATCACTTTTACGGCAGTTATCGCCCGAACGGCAGACAGAAAGAACGAACAAAATCATTAACGCTTTACAACTATATTGGAAAGGGTTATAAAGTTGAAACCAAGTAGAAAAGAGTGACGCTATGACGAATGAATGATACAAACCACAGAGGAAGTTAATGATAGAAAAAAAATGAAAATAATTGGAACTAAGGAATTTCTTTTTCATTTTATCTTTTGTTTTTTGCCAGTATAATTTTGAAGCCACTAGTAATATATAACTGACATCCTGAAACACAATAGGGTTTATCAAAATTGTCGTCCAAAATAAGTTGCTTTTGCTGCTAGTTTAGTAATAGTCCATTTTGTGCTGATTCGCATTAACCGGCACAGAGTAGTTCAAGATTTCATGTCAGTGTACTGAAAGCATGTTTTCAAGCTTTGAAAATGTATAACAAGAGTTTTCTTAAAAACTGGCCGAATTCCTAACAATTGACAATGCTATTCATATAGAAAGCTGAAAATGTTAGAGATAAATGTAAATTAAAATACGTGCCATGCAATTTAGAAATTATTGATATCTATCTTTCGCAATATTGAAAAGCAAAAATATATGCCACTACCCCATTATTCATATTAAATGTGTATGTCGATATACTTAATGTGGGTGAATCTGTGGGTATATTTAATGTGGGGGAGTCTGTGGGTATATTTAATGTGAGTGTGTCTGTAGGTTTAATAAATTGTTTAAGCATGGGGTAAATGGGCATTTCACTATTACTATGATGGATTATTATTTCGCCAGTTAATTGAATTAGTCGCTTTAATGGCAAACATACCTCCACCAACGCGATTCAAATAGCATTTAATCCCAACAGCAGTTAATAATCATAGAATCCACCAATTCAGGACATTCCCAAAGATAGGATTGTTCATCGATTCTAGATAATAATGTGTGACAAAAGAGACCACAAAAATTGAATAGGAAAAATATAAAAGAAATTGTATGTTAAAGAGAAATCCAGACGCAATGGCACCTAAAGTGACTTTAAATTGGATAGTTGCTTATGTCCGATAAATGAAAAGAGGATTCATGAGCAAACTTTTGAGGGGGGCCCGACTTTCGAGCGGAACAAGTAGAAGGTACAACGTCATCAAGTGAGAGGTAATACTATATACATTCAAGATTGATTCAGAAACCGATTGCGCCGATGAAGGAACTTGCATTACTAAAGAAAGCGTTTCTCCCCAAAGCCAAGTTTCTGTCTGTTTATTTGTTTGTTTGTTTGTATGTGTGTGTGTTAGTCTCATTTTAACGGGAGAATGGCTGCACCAAATATAATGAAATCTTCGGGGAAGACTTAAAATAGCCCTACATAAATTTTAGTCTATTTTTCGAGTTTCTAGAATCAAGGGTTACGCAAACGATACGCAACGATACGCAGGCGCGTATGGATACGCAGGCGCGTAAACGATACGCAGGCGTTACGCAAACGATATTTATTCTCCAAAGTTATTTGAAAAAAAAATGATATCATGTTGCTGAGCAACGGAATTAAACCCATTGAGTTAATACAAAAGTAAATATTTTTCTATTTAAACACAAAACAAATGTATGTAAATAAATTTTATCTGACTTGCATTTTTGATTGGATTATATTCATTACTGTCTTTGGGTTTAAACAATCCGGGCGTTATTGTTATGTTCAAATTCTTACGTCATCTGTTTTATTCTGGTGAAAGATTTTTTAAATCCATATATTGTACTACGGGTATATATTTTAATACATGGGTATAATCCTCTAATCTACTAAATCTACTAAAATATACGTAGAACGGGCGTAGCTTCTAATTCACCAGAATATAAGTAATACAGAATATTTTCTAACACAATTTCAACTCTTTTATTTTTTCATTTGTTTCAATTTCATATTTTCTGTAAATTTGCTTACAAACTGGGTAAAAGTGTTTTATTCTTCAGATCTGTTAGTAAATATAATTTTGTATAACGAGAACAGATATTCTTATATATCTTTTTAGGATACTTAATTTAAATATCTCGATGGAGTGTTTTGAATAACAATGACATTTAGAATACTATAGGAATTTGCACATGAATATGGATTTTAAATTTCTTCGTATTGCGTATTCCGTAGGTAGAACTGGTATACTTCTAATATATATATATATATCTGTGTGTGTGTGTTTATAAATTACATTTGTCAATAAATACAGAAAATGACATCATCAATTTAACAAATCTTATAAATATATAAACATTTTACCAGGTACGTACACCACACGTTCAGATCCACTATTCTACTCCATGATTTGTTGTAGAGCAAGAAAAATTGACCCATATCATAAAATAATAAATAAACACCGTAAAGCTGTTAATATTAAAAAAAAATCACTTCCCAACTCAATCATCAAAAACAATTCCATATCCTTACTTGCACAAAATATTTCCTTAACTGGGGTATTAATTTTTGTAGAGTACATAAACACAGGAATCTGGCAACACTACATAAGAGAAGACATAATATGAGGGGGAAAAAACGTAATTGGCTCCGAAATCTCTTTTCTGTGACAGTGTTTGTCTCGTTCATATTCCCTCATTTGTCTCTTTCCCAGACAAACATCATGAAGCATATAGTTGCATTACGTAAGAAAGAAATAAGTGATTAAGAAGCAAAAACTACAATAACAGCGACGTGTTTCTTTAATTATGAAACAGACAATATTTATAAGGAATTTGAGGTAGGTGTGCTACATTTCTCCAATATAACATTTTCAAATTTTTATAATTTTTTGCAAAGTATATGTTTTTTTTATAATTTTTCCATTCATTTCCTAAATTTTCTAAATGTAGAATATGACTTGCATCAGTACTAGTTGCCTGGAAAAAAAATTAATGTCTAAAAATAATTTTTGATTAATCTGGGATAAAAGTTAATAAATCTTACAACTGGCGGAATTGTCATACGCGATTTATACAACCTCGCCATGATGCAGTGAAATTTTTTACAAAGTTTACTGCAACATATGTATAACCAAGTTATACTCTATACAAAATATGAAATATTTATTTCATTTCGTTACAATTGTAGTAGAGAGCAGAAGGAAACATATATTTTTAAGCACAATAAATCTTCTGTTGGTGGCTTTTCGAGTTTCACTAGTTGATTCGTGTATTGCTGGAAGTACTAAGCATATCCTCGAAATAAAGATTCATTTCGGTGTTATCTTAGCGTGTTTTTTCATGCTGTGAACTATACGTATGTCACGAAACAGCATTGTAACATATAGCAAATTTTGATAATTATTATACAAACTCCGTGATTTATCTGTCTGTTTATCTATCTATCTCTGGGTAACACTTGGCGAAATTTTGATGTCGAATTTGGTGGAGTATCGACAACTTGGCGAGATTTTTTAAATGTTGCAAAATTTCTAAAATTTAGCCAAATTGACGAAAATGCCTCGAAATTGATAAAAATGTAGATAAATTGATAAAAATGTAGCCAAATTGGTCAAAATGACGACTAATTGATGAAATGTCAATATCTTGGAAAAAATATAAGAATCTACTATAAGAATAACCTATTTCTCCGTCTGTAAAGCTTGCAAAATTATGGCGACGAATTTTGTCGACATATAGCCAACTTGGCGAGTCTTTTCATAAGCTACTAAATTGACGAAAATGATTGCAAATTGACAAAATTGACGCTGAATCAATAAAAATGACGACTAATTGATGAAAATTCAATATCTTGGAAATAACATAACAAACGCCTGTATTAATAACCTAATTCTCCACTCATCCGTAATGTTTGGCGAAAAATTTAGCGGGTGTCGCAAACGTGGAGACATTTTCAAAAATTGCCAAATTGACGAAAATGTCCCAAATAGATATAAATGCCACCAAATTATAAAAATAACACTTAGAGGGCAATGCTTTGCAAATTTTTAATTCCGTCATATGAGGGGTATACCTTTTAGTACTGATATATAGGTGACAGGTTTTAATAACTGTTATCTTAACAAGAAAATTAAATGCCAAAACGAGACCTGAGTCATAACACTAGCGGATAATTACGGGTGAAAACAATCTACAAAATTGCATTATACGACAACATAACAAATATAATGAGATATTAATGTTTACACCACATTTTAGTTGGTCTTTCACATTTATATGCGACACAAACAAAATAAACCTAAATCGTACATAATTGGTTTAAATTGTGTAATAAAAATAACAAAACAAATTATCTCAACTAAAAAATTTCACTAAACATGTAATATTTATTTCCTCTTATTTGACTGATTTATGAACAAAATTCATAAAGAAAATTGCTGTTTTCTTTTAAATTTTTACTTTCCTTATATACATAATGTATAAGGAAAGTATTGTGACGCTGTGTGTGTATGTGTGTGTGCGTGAAAGTATGTGTGTGTGTGTGCGAAAGTATCTGTGTGAGTGTGTGTGTATGTGTGTGTCAGTGAGACTGTGATAACTGACGATAACTGACGATAACTGATAAGTGACGATAACTGACGAACGAATGGACCGATTCGCACAAAATTTAGTATAAAAATCACAATCTTTAAAAACTGGAAGCCTATTGTTTTTATACGCAATCGAATGTTCAGAATCCCCCTAAATTTTCGAATGAAATTTTGAAAAAATTTTCAAAAAATTAAAAACCGCTAAAAAAATTACGCAAATAGATATTTCTTATGTAATTTTTCATTAGAAAATTATTGACATAAATTTTAGAACGCTAACATGAACCTTTCTCGAGATATTGTATATTTTTCAAAAAAATTACCTTGTCCCCCAGCAACTTTAAATGTATCCGTCGACAACTTTAAATGTATCCGTTATGGGCCGACCTGATTCAATACAGAACTTCTAAAGCAAGTTTCGAAAATTTGAAAATGAGTATAGGACAGTTTTGCACATCTTAGGTATAACAGAATATAAATATAATATTTTAGCAGAACTGCAATTCGTCTAGAGAAACCAATATTATCCCCCCCCCCCCACCACTCTCCTCTATAAATGGCTTTGGGAAATTTAGCAAAATGGCATTAATTGACTGATCATGATTGGATCATAAAGACATAAACCGTATTATTGTATATATATATATATATATATATACAGGGTGGCCATAATTAAAGTAGTTGTAATTAGAGCTCGATAATGAAAAAAAATGCTGGGCGAAACTCAACCAAATGTGCAGTAAATACTATTTAGACCATGATTTTTTGATTTTTGAAAGAAAAAAAAAACCTAATCCGGTATTTGCCAAAGTAGCGCTTCAAGTTCCATTTTTGGAGTGAAATAAGCATAGGAAGTACACAAAGTTAACATTTTACATGTACTTTGAAAAGAACATCACATTTACATTTTATACGTTTTTAGCACATTTTATATTTACATTTGCGTCTCACATTTACATACGTATGACATTAATTTTTATATTGGCATCATTTGCATATGTGATTCAATATGTTTTTATCTGCTAAAATCCTCAAAACTAGTAGTACGTAAACCAGTAGCCGTCAGGGTCAGTTGACTAAAATTTACATAACGTTTGAATTACCACCTCTTCTCTCCGTGAAAATCTGCATATCTACTACAACGCACTACTGCGTATGGGAGACATGCTTGCTAAAATGTTTGATAAAATGTAAGTGCAAATGTGAATGTAAAATGTGAATGCAGTATCAAAATGCATGTAAAATGTAAACTTTCTGTACTTCCTATGCCTATTTTACTCCAAAAATGGACCTTACAGCGCCACTCTGGTCCGCAGTGACAAATATTCGAACTATTTATTTTTTCTTTTAAAAATCAAAATCCCATGGTTTAAATATATTCACTGCAACTTTGGTTGAGTTTGGCCCAACACTTTTCTTCTCACTACCGGGCTCTGAACATCTCTACTTTAATTATGATCACCATGTATGTATATTTATATATATATATATATATATATATATATATATATATATATATATATATATATATATATATATATATATATATATATATATATATATATATATATTGTGGTGAGGTGAATTTTTACACATAAATACAAAAAAAAGAACACATAAATACACTAATATTACTCACCAATAGTTCTACTCAGCTGAACCGCGTTACGTATAGTGGGGTCCGATTGGACCTAAGTACATTGCATTCCCTAATTAAAGAATCACTTCCTTTTTAGTGGCCACTTAACATTTTATTACAAGAACACATGAAATCTCAATGAACACTAATAACAATACATACAATTACAGTTACTTCCCAATTACCCAGCTTGGCCTCGGGGTGTACGGTTAATTTTACATTAAATTGTATGTTTTTAACACTTTACAACAAAGTTGAAAAGTGTTTATGACTTTGTTCATTCTGTCTGTCTGTCTGTCCGTTAGCATGGATATAGTGGTTTTGCACTGTAATTAATTATCCGCTTTTAGTTTCTACTTTCTAAATATTTGCTTGCTGGCGTGTCCGTAAGCTCCATTTTTTTAACACTTTACAACAAAGTTGAAAAGTGTTTATGACTTTGCTCATTCTGTCTGTCTGTCTGTCCGTTAGCACGATAACTGCCGTAAAATGACTTAATCAAAATGAAATTTTAGTATGATGTTCAGACGGTCTGTAGAACCTATGGGAATATAAATGAATAATATCACCCAATTAGTTTTGGATTGAACCCGGGTTGAAAAAATGAAATACTTTGAGCCCTATGGGACCTAATTTTTCAAACATTTTTTAAGCGGATTTAAAATTCAAAAATTGCTTCGAAAATTTTAGGTAATATTCGAATTGTTCCATAAAATATATAAAAAAAAATTTAGCGAAATATATCCGATAGATTTTTAAATAAAAATTGAAATAATAATTACAACTCTTATATGAAACGATCACGTGACCATGATATGAACCGATCACATGACCCACTTCAAAATGATATATGGCATCCATCTTGTTTCAAAATCGTGATTTTAAGTTCTTTTTAATTCATATTGAGTGTTGTATCCGTCCTAAAACTACTTTATTTTTGCTTAAATTCTGTGCATCTACATACTGAAACAACGCAATGACAATATATTTGAGTTTAAATGCTCATCTAAATTTGATTATTTCTACAACTAAGCCCATTTTTCACGTATGTAAAATGTAAACAGCAAAATATATAGAATGAGTTGTATTAGAATTCCTGTATTTTTTTAACACAAAATAATTTAGTCCATGGAGTCTGCATGGCTGATATGAATGAAATATTAATTGATTTCATAAAGAGAAGGACGATTTTTTTCGATGAAGTTTCAAGCATAGAGTTTAATTTTTTGTAGCTCCATGGTCTTGAACAAAATGTTTAAATAAAATAAATTATTATAGTATTGTGATGAATGAAATGAATGGGAGAAAGTTATGAATGAAATCCTGTTTTTATAGAGAGATCCAGGCGTGTTATTTTTTCTATGACGTCATTTGAATTAATTTCAGTTGTTTTCGATGAAGTTTTCAAATATAATAAATTATCGTAGTATTATGATAATTCTAAAACTATTACCGAGGAATGTAACATTTTAGAGATGTTTAAACCAGGCAATTTATATTTCAATGCCGTCATTTGAATGAAGTTCATTTTTTTCGATGAAGGTTTAAGTTTTCAAATATATTAAATTAATGCAGTATTGTGATAAGTTTCAAAATATTACCGAGGAATGTATTGCATTTTAGACTTGTTTAAATAAAATTTCATTGAAGTTGGAAAGTGTTCCATAATCAATGCTTTAAGCATGATTGATCTTTCTTGTTTTAAATTATCCAAAACTTGCATTTAATTACTTTTAAAGAAAACAAAATATAAAATTCATTGGGCAAATATCCTATGAAGCTTAAAGTTACCCTTAAACACTGTAGATCTCATCAAAATACTGTTACACATTACTTATACAACATTTAAAATCAAATATAATTTCCATACCTTCATAACAGAAGAAATTACACTCAAAGGTGCTGGCAATTGGGTGGCACTTCCCGACCGTCCAAACTGTTACCTTACACCTTTCTGGTAGGTCGGACGGTCTGGGTTTCAACAACAACAACTCAAAGGTGCTGGTAGCAATCCCTCTGCACATTGGAAATGGGTGGCAAGATTATTTGAAAGGTTAGTTCAGTATTGGACGTTTCATGAAAATCACTGCCATTCTGAGCAGCTCGGTTGAGTTTAATCAGGCGGCGAACTTTCAGACAAGGATTAATCCGGAGATGGGCACACTGTCCACTTCAATTTTCCTCCTCTCAACGTTGGCTTACGCCCAGGAGTTCATATAAGCTTGCGTACAGGCGCTACCAGAACGTCAATAGCAATTACGTAAACTATTGACAGCAGGATCAGACCGGCTAATGTTGAGACAGGGAAATCTCCACCTCCCAACGTTTTCTTAGGCCCAGCGGCACATAAAAACTTGCGTACAGGCTTCACCAAAAAGTCAAGAGCAATTACGTTTCAGTAGAATTTATCTGCCAAGGACCTCACTGAATCCATTCGATGACACCCAGTTGACGTTCGTCTGCTGCATAGGAGCCAGGGATTGATGCCCCTACAAGACTCCGTCCACGTACCTTCGTAGTGAAAGATTGGGCTAACCAGTCGACACCGTTCTAATAGTTGTGACTAAGCACTGCCGTGGCTGCAACATAAATGAAAGGCTGTTTCTGGGAAATATGCGCTATCCCAGAGTCTGGTACCCCTGGTCAGGTAAAAAAGCGCCGGTTCAGTGAAACTTGCATGTACTGCCGTACAACAAGTGCCGTCTAGTGCCGCCTAACTTCGTTGCACGGACGGATTCGTCACAGAAGTGCTCAAAAGGCAACCAGGAGACCTTTCTACATAAAAATCAGATTGCGTCTGAACTTTTTTACATTTTTCTAAAAATTTCCAGAAATTTTAAGACGAGGGGAACGACAAAATAGGGAGGAAGTCCATCAATTCCCATTTGCTGTTTCCCAAGCGCAATAAAAAAGGCGGTCCAAAAATGCTTCTCACCATTGGTTTTCGAAGCGACGCTCAATTTTTATGCGCTCCAATAAAACTCAAGAACCAGAAAGCTTTCTCCAAACCGGGTGGCCCAAGGATTGGACCCCGACGCGAGCCACACCTGACAGGGCTATAAATTTTCAGAGATTTGTAGCTCAACTTTGACATTTTGCTGTAATTAATTCTCTGAATATTTACAATCCATGTCAAGTGCACATACAAACCAAAGGCGCCAAAAATCCCAATTTCGTCTGTGCAGAGGCCTAGCATATACATAATACAAAACCATTATATACATTTCAAATACATTACAATTGCCCTTTTCCTCCCAGGGTTACGTATAAAAATATGGCATTGCTTTATTACACACATATATATTATGGTGATGTTGATATTGCTTGAATTGTATTTTTATTATTTTTATTTTTATTTTTACATAATTCTTATTATTACATATCAAATATATATATATATATATATATATATATATATATATATATATATATATATATATATATATATATGTGTGTGTGTGTGTGTGTGTGTGTGTGTGTGTGTGTGTGTATGTGTATGTGTATGTGTGTGTTGTATGTGTGTGTGTATTTTGTTTCAATTTACATACTTCATTTTGTAAAATCATAAAAACTAAAGTGTTCTTTTGACGAAAGATGGGGGAACATTACCATTCCATTCATGCTTCTCTAAGGATATTAAGTGAATATGAGATAAATATATAAATTTCCTTTCCTAATTGACAACTCCATAGGGAAATAAAATATATCTTGAATGGGTTGAAATTGAACAATTTCAGAGACTATATATAGAGATGTTGTATATTGACTGTAATGCTTGAAAGTTTTAAATTGGTAAAATACTTTATTGGCATTAAAAATATAGTTGTGCTATGAGGGTTAAACATGTTTTTAAATTTTATTTATCCTGTTATATTGAAATACGTTTACAAAAATAAAAATAAAAACCGACTCATCAAAATTCTCTGAATTAAATATGAGTCTGAAATTCGATACAAATGCACTACACTAAACGCATTGACTGGATTAGACAAAATCTCGAAATATATATAACTTACAAAGCTTCCTTGAACAGCTCCCTGAACAGCGGAATTTGTAAGTTAGGTGAGATTGTTTCAATTGTTTCAAATCGGTTATAAGCCCCTTCTCCAGGTTAAAAGGTTCTTTTGGCCTGGAAAAAGGTACTTTCTTCGAAAGAATCGTCATCGAAACATTCGTTTACTAACTGACATATACCTGATTTTTATAAGTTTTGTAATTCATTTTCTTACAAGCACATGTTTTATATTTTGCACTCAAAATGTAATGAAGTGTCTTGATGCAATTAGTGTCAATGTCGAATCAAACTAAATATTCCTTACAATTTATCAAAAAACAACTTTTTAGATAATGAACTTTCTATAACCTGCAAAAGAAATGAAAACAAATTAATTTACCAATTAATTTATTTGTACTTTGGTTACCAAAAAAATTCATGAAATAAGGAAAATACATAAGTATAAAAAATATGTTGATAGGGTTATTGGATATGCCTTTGTATATACAATTGTATATACAATGTTATATACAATGTAATTTGATTGATTTAACTGTTCATTTGTTTACATTTGTTTTCATTGGAAAAAATTATCTTATCTGGGCCACACTGTCTTTTCTGGGCCTTAGGAAGCAGTCACTACAAATATTATTTTCAATATTGTTGTCTGACAGCGATCAGAGATACATTACTATACATGATTCTTTCACTTACCCGCCTCATACAGCTATAGTTCCACCACATTGATATCAATATTCATATATTTATTGCAAAAATTTTTGTATATTTTTGCAATTTTTTCAACGGGGGTGTGGCCATGACGTAAAGCATGCTGAACCGGGATGAGGGGATCATAACCCCCCTCGGCCAACTTTTGGTACTTTACGTTTTCTTGTTATTTTCCATTTGTTTCATATTTAATTTTCAGATTTGAAACTCACCTTTTGGATTATACCAGGCATTCGTATTTTCACCATTCGTATTTTATACCAGGCATTCGTATTTTCACATTTAGAAAATAAATAATTTCAAATTCAATATCGTGTTTGAATCTAAGATGACAATAGAAATTCCTGCACCAAATCACAATATTTATCATATTCAAAATTCTGTACAGCAAACCATTTTTACCTCACAGTTATATCAAGTAAGAAATATAAAATTGATTATTGGAGAAATTCTCAACAACTTGAAATATTTAGGTGTTACCGTACTCTTAAAGCCCGTATTCATTAAAAGTTCTTATATTTCAATACCTTATATTTACATTCTTGCAACTCTAGGGATATTTGAAGAACATTACTGAAGAATTTAAATTGCCTTTCCTTAGTTTCCTCCTTTAAATTCCCTTGGAGCAATGATGAAATTTAACAGACATGTCTTCACATTAGAAACTTAAAGTACTAATAGAAGATGTTATACGTATTTTAAGTAGTTTAATTGTGTAGTAGTAGATAAATATACATTTGCATGTAGGCGGTGCTGTGGGAGAGATCGAGGATTCTTTTATTCTTTTTACAATTTCAAAAGATGATAATCAGAATAATTGAATATCAAAGTAAGAAATGTAACTTTATTTAAACTCAAGCTACAAGTTCAAAATATAAACGATGCGGTGATTCGACTTGTCACAATATCTGTCACAATGTCGGTTACTGTCCTTCGTTTATTCCCACACGCTGTATTTCTCTACACTTTTTACACAAGATCAGTTTTAATTATATATACCTGTGAGGAAGCTTAAAAGCTTTTATATATAGGCATACTGCATTATTAGCCATGTTTCTCCCCAGAAATCGATGAAAAGTACGTGTTGCATGGTTTAAATTGATTTTGTAAATTCCCTTAAAAATGGTGGTTCTTCAGCAATAACAATTCACGAGATAATTCAGGAATAATTAGGAAAATAATGGAATATCAAATAACATAAAAAGTAACACATTTTTGCCCAGCACGATTGTCCAATAAATGTGTATTCAACGGTTGTTCGGTCTTATGTATATAATAGCATACTGCTATCTATATAAATAAAATTGAAAATCTGTCTGTCTGTCTGTTTGTCCCATCATCACGGGAGAACGGCTGAACCGAATTTGATGAAATTTTGTGGGTATCCTGGAAATAGCCCCACTTAAAATTTAGTCTGTATTTTGAGTTTCTACGACCAGTGGTTCTCGAGATATTAGTAAAAAACGAAATTTTCGTTTGTCTCATCATCACGAAAAAACGGATGAACTGAATTTAATGAAATTTTATGGATAGCCTTGAAATAGCCCCCCATAAATTTTGTCCAAGTTTCGGGTTTCTGAGACCAGGGGTTGTTGAGATATTAATGAAAAACGGAACGGAGATCTACTCTCCAACTCCATGGTTTATCCAAACGGAAAGGATGAAAATCGTTTGTTTAAAACGCTAAAATGAAATTAAACTTTATTTCTGAGTTTGGTGCAGGATTTTTGCATTAATTAGTCACTGTAGGAAAACACAAATTGTTTGAAACATGAATTTAAATGGAAAAATCTACCTCCATGTTTCATCTTTCACAAGCTTTTACTCAACGATGTAAAGTGTGCCGATTTTTAATTTTGTTTATTAAAATTATACATGTAATCTGTTCTAAAACTTACTGCTGTGTACATTGCGTTGGTGGCCGCAAAACCCACCCATTTTTGTGCTTAACGGTATACTAAGTTAACAAACTAAAAAATAAGGTTAATAGTAAAGGAACAAACATTTATTTATCACATACTTAATTTACACTCTTTAGTTTACAAATTAAAATAGTATCACAATAGTGGAATACATCTCAAGGGTAGTTCGGGGGGTGTAATGCCAGATGAATTGATATTTGGTTTGAGCACGTGGAGGGATGCATTAATTAGCTTTTCCTTAAAAACACAAATTTAGACAAAAAGGTTATCCTCATATAGTTAATTGTACGGTACCTGATCTTCTTTCCTATAACTTGGGTAACACTGATGCTTTGTCACACTTTACACTTGCAATACCAGATGAACATGAGCTCTCCTTCGAATTCCTATATCAGAGACGCACACACAACTCTTAACACTGCTACCGCCGCTTACTCTTCACTAGTCCAACTCCAACAGCCTGCCTTGACCAATTCTGACCTTCAACTTTGAGCAACTCTCACTTATATCCCTTTTGCGGTCGGCGGCCTACGTGCTGGAATATAGAGCTGAGGGCTAATCCGTAGACATGGGGTCGCCGTCTCGGTTGCCGCCAAACGGCTTAGCGTGGTATGTAAACATGGGGCGTGGTATGTAAGATATGGGGCCACCTGTATACTATCGCCCACCTGCTTAGCGTGGGGATAATCCGCCCGCAATCCTGGTTCTATCATTTTAATCCTTCCAAATATTTAATACTTTACATTTCTGGCATTACATAAAGTATAAAGAAATCAAAATGGCTATTTAATTTCGCATTTTATGAGGAAGATTCTATCTTATATCATGTTGCTCGGCAACTGAATGAAATTAAATGTGTTGTTAATATCTATTATTATTTTTTCTATTTCTATCTATATAATAAAAGGCAATGTCTGTCTGTCTTATACACTATACGTTTCGCGACCGCGCGTCGGAGAGCTACGAAATTTGGCAATCGGAGACCCGGGGGGGAGGGAAGGGGACACGTGAAAACCGATTTTTAAAATTTTAATTATTTTTTTATTTATTTAATGTTTTATGCGATTTCGACCGTTTTTTGCCCTTTTTGCCCTTTTTTCTCCACGATCCAGACGTCATAGAAAAAAACAAACTACACCATCGGAAAGAGCAGAGAATTTCGAGTAAAAATATATCAATTTCAAATCTGAATTTTGATTTCTAATATTTTTTAAAGATTTTAAAACAAAAGTCACTTTTTGCTCAAGAAAACGATTTTTGGTTTTTAAATTCTCGCATCGTGAAAAGTACTCATAATTTCGACTAATAATTTACATTTTTAGAAAGGCCAAACATCTGGCATTCTTACAAGTCCAATCTGGTCAAGAAATAACTAAAATTGGCCCCTGGATCGGAATTTTAAAGAAGTCATGATTTTAAAATTTATCGGCGGGCGAAAGAAGTTCCCATTTCCCATCACCGGTTTCCCCCCAAGCAGGCGTTTCAATGGCGCCGGTTTGTGTCTAGGTGGAGGTGACGTCACGGTTCTGAATATGCATAGCGATGGATGGGACAATAAAACACCGAATTAGAGTTTGTTTTCCGTTTCCCGTGCTTCCGGTTTTAAATGAGTTAGAGCTTAGCATATGTATTGTATAAATTATTATATCTATATTTTAAATGATGGAACGATATGGATTTTTAAATGGATATTTTAAATAGATATTTTAATTTGTGGATATTGTAAATGGATATTTTAATTTTATGGATATTTTAAATGATGGAACGATGGATATTTTAATTTTATGGGTATTTTAAATGATGGAATGAGGTTGATGGAATTAAGAGCTTAGCTTATGGTCATTTTAAATTGTAAATTAGAGCGCGGGAAGTTAGCAGTAGGCCCGGGTTCGATTCCCGCCACTACCTAAACAGCCGCCGTGTTCAGGCGGAATACGATCACGTTAAACATGTGGGTCCGTAAGTCCTTCCGAGAGGTTGGTGGTAGGGGAAGGAGGGTACGGTCCCTGTGGATGCCTCCCCCACTGGGTTCCGGTCTAAATTGGGTGAATAAAAAGAAAGTTATGGAGATTGTCGCGGAGGACGCAGTAGCCCAGTGGTTAGCGCGCGGGAATTGCACTCGGTAGGCCC